>CM029531.1:6216874-6532993 GCA_017141395.1 Laodelphax striatellus | reverse complement strand
TGGAGATTAAATTTGAAATTTTTACTCTGTTCGTTAACAGATTCATTAGGACCATTTTGTGGAGGTTGGTAAGGAAGTGCTGTTCATGGGCTATTTGTTCCACTTCCTGCCTTTCTTTTTGTGGGTAAAACACTCTTCTTTGCATCATTACCTGCCTGCATTCACGTTTAAAAAGGTCACTTTCCTGACGGCTGCCTTCATCTGAGCACCTGCTTATGAGCTGATTTGGTAAGAAACTATTTCTATTACTGTTGATCAATTACAGAAAATTTCTTTATATAAAGTACGAGGCATTATCAATGTAAATACTTTCTTATCTTGAAAGGCACTACCAAAGAATATTTAAGGAGATACTTCCAACATTCTATCGGTTCAATATTCCTTGATATTTTTGTTAAGGAAGATACTTTCAAGATTTCTTGAAATGATAACATCTAAAATGAAATTTCAAAACATTGTAAACATGCAATAACATTTCTAAAATGGAATGTTTTCATTTCAGAATTTAACTGTTCCCATTGAAACTACTTTGATATAAAAAAAATTATATTTAAGATACCCCGATGCTGTGAGGCACATCGGGGAGAGATAAAGAAGAAGAAGAATATTTAAGATATCAATACTCTTGAAGAAAGAAATATGATATTAAAGAAATCAATACTCTTTCTTCTATATCTAGAAAGGTTATACAGAATGTTTGGTGTATTGTTACTGTTACTGATCAAGAGCTGTTATACTGATAAGTAGGTATAAAAATAGTGAATATTTAAATCTGAAATTTCATTATAATAATCTGTTGCAAATCCAATAGTGTTTTTATCCTTGAAGACAACTGGCCAGCTTGGTGTGTTATCAATTGGAATGCCCGGCAATGTTGTCATATTGTGTGCTGTGTAAGCATGCGTGTTGAACAGTTTGATATCACGACTCGGTGTGTTAACTTGGTTGATTTACAAGTAGAGCAGATGATCAGAAATTAAGCATCTGTTTGTCACTATTATAGAAGAGTGTGCGTATTGGCAACGTTGCAGGCGTGTGATTGGCTGGCTCGGAAAGTTGTGGGGTACTGTTTCTGTACTCAGATGTCTTCAAGGATGAAAAGCACTATAGCAATAAAATCGAAAGTTTTAAGGACTCATTGACTAGCTATCAGTTAATTTTATTACGAAATATTCTGTGTAATCAATGCACCTATTTAATTGATATTGGATTGATAATAAAATCTGAATCAAGGTAAAGTTAACATTGTGTTAGATGACAATGGAGAACAGCAGATAACATTTCTTCCTACTTATCGTTTCTATCCTCATTGTATTCTTCATCAACTTTCAGTGTTTATCTAACAAAATCCTATTATTTCAGTATGATTCCTGTACTCTCAATACTGAGAAGATTCTTCGAAGCAGTTCTTGGCCTTTGGATAGTGACTGTTCAACCTCTATGTCTTCCAGAAGTTCGGTGTAATTAGCTATGGCACCGTGTCGTTATCAGCAAATGATGTTCTCAGGGTGCGGTGGAAAGATACTTGGGACTTCATCATACACAAATAGTAATTGGCGGCGGGTGCCACCGAAATTAGTACATTGGCCAAGTATTCTGATGTTGATCCGATATCAAATTAATAGAGGATGAGAGATCACGGTATTAATCTTCAGGGTTAATAGGATAGAGATACTAGCTAACCTTGGTCTATAGTATTGTGCTGCATGTAATATATATTATACGCTGTCTACATTTCTAATGTTCTGATTTTAGTATTTCATTCAAGTAGAAGGTACAGTGATATTCATTTAATTTGACACTCGGCATTAGATAGATAGGCCAGGGGTCTTCTTTGCCATCCGTACGGCACGGTCATCAGCTCCCTCAAGAAATGATATATCTCTCTGTCTGCGTGCTAATGCCAAGCGTCAAAATTGGTGAATGTCACTGTACATTTTTGGCTTCTACAGGCTGCCTTTGTGCAGTGGTTTGAGGGGTATTTATCAAGTCTGTAGCCTAGCCTACTCTGTTGCGGGAAAAAGAGAATGATGTAAAACATCATATGAAACCGCAATTCTTGTTCTCTAGAAAATTGTTATCATTATTAGTAACAATAGTTGAATTAGCTATGATTGAAAGGAACTACCTAATGTGTAATACATCTGTAACTGAGTTTAAAATTATGATGTATAAAATACCATTTTTTAAATATTGGCATTCCTACACATCACAGACATTCAGGAGTCATAAAGCAAGTTTTATTGATTCAGCGATGTATTGAATGTAATGTCAAATATCGATAGGTTTGAGTATCTGACTTCAGATGGTTCTGTTGATAAAATGACTGATGGAACCCTATTCCATGTTGAAATCAAGACTGAACCCATTGTTTCATTCTATGAACTAAATTAAAAATATCAAGTAGAAATTTAGTACTATCAATCCATTGATACCTACTATTTGTTTCATTTTAATTTGTGAAGCATTTACTTGAGTTGGAAACTATGTGATTTTTACTTTTGTGAAATATCTTGGAGATTATCTACGAGTTTACTTATTCCACTGGTAAGAGATGTTGTATTTATTTATTGATTAGTAGTATGTAATATTGTGTAAACCCAAACGTAGATTGAATGATTTAACAGGTTTTTGACAGCTTCTGATGTCAAAATGTAGCTGAAATAAGTTTACAAACGATTTTCAGAAGCAACATAACATGAGTAAAATGATTTCATGCATGAAAAAATGTATCATGCTTGAGTTTTCAAAAGCAACCCCTGTTGATGTTAATAGAAATGAATTCCCCACCTGTAAAATTAAATGTAAGCTCTCTTACTTTTCTTAAGTACGCTATTATAGACTAAACTAATTCATTACTAATTATAATGAAAACGCAAAATCAATAATATTTATCAATTATGTTGATGTATAAGTTATGTATTATAAGTTTTCTTACGTAACATCATAGATTGAACAATTCTTGTATTTTCTGTTGTATATGATTTATTATCATCTATGAATATTGTTGTGCTTTATATAAAATCAGGGTTTAGAGTTCGAATAAAAATCTAGTTGTCACTTGTTTGGTGCTCAAGAACCACTCACTAGAAACGTTTTTGTCAGAAAGTCCGACGTCCGAACAGCTGACCATTTGATTCAATGATGAAAAATTGAATCAAATGGTAAGCTGTTCGGACATAGGACTTTCTGACAAAAACGTTTCTAGTGAGTGGTTCTTGAGCACCAGGCCAAATGACAACTAGTTTTATTCGAACTATAATGTCGTCTTTGAACAAACTAAACCAACAGTTGAAAGTTTATGAAATGAATGCTGGTAATGATTCCAATAAAATTACTCATTTATATATACAACATAATAATATTTTCTCTTGATACTCAAGGGAAAGGATATTATTACGAAAATTAAATCTGTATTTTTTGTTAAATGTTTGAAGAATTTAAATTATTTGTTTTTTTATAATTATAGGTATATTTTCTTTGTTGAAATATATGTGTCTTATGATTAAATATAAATATAAGTACAGTATCTATAGTTGAGCATTAGCTCATATTTTGTTAATAAGACAAGTAAAAAATCGATTAGCGTACGATTCACTGAACAATTGATCTACTTAAATATTGTTATAGATAAATATAGTGATATGATATTCATTCAACTTGCCGGTTTGCATTAGATAGATAGATATTATTTTCATCGGACTCAACGGTCATCAGCAACAAGAAATAATATAGGCCATATCTCTATCTAATGCCATCCGCCAAGTTAAATGAATTTCACTATACCTCTACTGTTAGTATTGCAAAATCAATTACTATTGGCCTTGACATCCAATTGAACTTAACCACCCCTGTATAATGAATTCATTGTAATGACGTCAGATTCTCATTGCCTTGGCCCAGTTATATTACGTCATTTTACAGCGGTTTAATTCAATTGTATTTTCGTGCAACTGGCCACATGTGTATTATTAACATTCAATATTAGAATAATCATCAATTATTTGAACTCGATAATTTAGTTGGTAAATGCAGTTCTATTCTCTGATGTAATCTACCACAAGGCTGTGATCTAATATTACAGGAGAATCTATTGCTATATTATTTTAATATTATAAATAAGTAAGAACTATACTTCGTCTTGGTGAATTGACCAAATGCTCTCTTGAACTTCATACATGTGTCATTGATTTGTTAAAAATTATATTTTTCTTTGTGTTTCTGAGAAGTTGAGTATTTTCATTCATTCTTACACATACAGAGGGGTCCGGAAAAATGTATACACTTGTTGATAGTGAGTCTGATCAGAACACAATGACACGCAGCTGTGAAAGATATCAACAAGTGTATATAGCAGGATTCTTTTAACTTGTCATAAAACAGCTGATTTAATAAACGAGCGTACATCAATCAGCTGTTTTTTGACAATTTAAAAGAATCCTGCTATACATTTTTTTGGACCCCTCCCTTTTGGACCCCTTACCCGATCCCTTTTGAGTGGTAAAAATGTTTTATAGCATTCATTTAATTTGGCGGATGGCATCAGATAGATAGAGGTATTATTTTTTGCCATCGGACTCTACGGTCATCAGCAACGTCAAGAAATAATATATCTCTATCTAATGCCATCCGCCAACGAATACTACTACACTAAATTTGGAGCCAACAACTTTGGAACCTCACACAAACGTATTTATAAACCAATATGTAAATTATATTAACACTTCAATTAACTCTTCATTCAATCCGAATACACATAGAGAGACAGTTAAGATAGAGTTTCATGCATCCATATTGGAAGTCAGAATAAATCAACATGCCATGTTAAGTAACCATTGGCCCCATGTATCACGTATCTGTATGTATCTAGCTCTTATAGTTTCAGAATATTCCGGAGCAATATATTGTTAATATTTAGAATCATATGATCGTTCACTCTATAGAAATACCAAAATAGTCCAATGCACACCTAAAGCAGCTGTTTCGGTGTGCATTGAACTATTGGTTTGTATAGAGTAGACAATCATATGATCCATATGTTGCTTGTTGCCTATTGCTTAGGTGTACGACCGGGGTAAGAGTCTGGAAGGCTTGCGAAAGAAGTGTATATGCTGTGTATACTTTGTATAACAGTTGATAGACCTGTTTATTTATTTATTTATTCCAACGGTACACACCACTTTACATGTAATATAACACTACAAATACATAATATAAATAAATTGAGATTAGATAGCACTAAATCGCAAGGCAAAAATACTATATGAGAACAATGATTGATGCAAATAGTAAGATAATTAGAGTAATAAGTAAAATAATAACAATTGAAAGTAATAAATAATGTCAAGACAAAAAATAAGAGTATAGCCTAAAAACTGTTCTGATAATCAAAAACCTTTTCTGATAAATATTTACTACGCTCACATTCAAAGTTTCCTAACGTATGGAATAATGCTTTGGGCGAATAATGTTCAATTTTTATCCTGCAAAAGAAAGCAATCAGAATCATTTATGCAATTTGCCGTTCAATGCTCATTGTAAACAGCATTTCATTGAACTGGGTTTACTGATTTCACAATCACTGTATGTTTTAAACATCCTATGTTATGTGTAATGAAATCTGGATAAATACAATTATTCAGCCGATTTCCACAACTTAAATACTAGAAATAGAAATAAACTCAGAATTCCGCAATACACCCATTCAATCTCTCAGAGAAACTGGCACTTCATGTCCATCAAGTTGTAGGCTACTTAAAACTCCATACCAGACCAGTTAAAAATGCTCACATTTAATCAATTCAAAAGTAAAATAAAACTAATTTCAATTGGGGAATGCTTATACACTGTAAACTATTTTTCACAATCGACTGGAATAAGTTTCACTAATATAATAATATATTTCACAGCATAGATAATAATTGAAATGGAATTAATATTATAAGCATATCTATAATGTATAATATGTGAGTAATTTTGAATTCTGTTTTTCAAGTGTGATTTATTCATTTATTGTGACACAAATTGAAAATATGTATTTCTTGTAAATATTGAATGACAAATAAATATATTATTCTATAAATATATAACAATTACTATAATAATAAATAAATATAAATAATTGAATATACAATTCCATTAAATTTTTAATCATTTGTGTGAGTGCGCTTATGAATGTTCAAGCAACCAGACTGAGAGAACCTCTTGGTACAAACTGTACATTGATAAGGCTTTTCTTTAGTGTGAGTGCGCTTATGAATGTTCAAGTAACCAGACTGAGAGAACCTCTTAGTACACACTGTACATTGATAAGGCTTTTCTTTAGTGTGAGTGCGCATGTGATTAGTCAAAGTATGGGAGTGAGAGAACCTCTTAGTACACACTGAACATTGATAAGGCTTTTCTTTAGTGTGAGTGCGCATGTGAATTTTCAATTGATCGGACCGAGAAAACCTCTTAGTACACACTGAACATTGATAAGGCTTTTCTTTAGTGTGAGTGCGCATATGATTAGTCAAAGTATTGGAGTGAGGGAACCTCTTAGTACAACCAGAACATTGATAAGGCTTTTTCTTTAGTGTGAGAGCGCATATGATCAGTCAAAGTATTGGAGCGAGAGAACCTCTTAGTACAAACTGTACATTGATAAGGCTTTTCTTTAGTGTGAGTGCGCATGTGATTAGTCAAAGTATTGGAAAGAGAGAACCTCTTAGTACAAACTGTACATCGATAAGGCTTTTCTTCAGAGTGAGTGCGCATGTGATTAGTCAAAGTACTGGAGTGAGAGAACCTCTTAGTACAAACTGTACATCGATAAGGCTTTTCTTTAGTGTGAGTGCGCATATGATTAGTCAAAGTATTGGAGTGAGAGAACCTCTTAGTACAAACTGTACATTGATAAGGCTTTTCTTTAGTGTGAGTGCGCATGTGAACTGTCAAACTATTGGACCAAGAGAACCTCTTAGTACAAACTGTACATCGATAAGGCTTTTCTTTAGAGTGAGAGCGCATATGTTTGTTCAAAAGGAATAACACTGAGTACTTTTTTGTACAGACTGTACATTTGTGAGGTTTCTTGTTTGAGTTAGTTTTGCATACTCTGTCTTCTTCTATTTCTTCTTCTTCTTCTTCTTCTTCAGAGAAATCACTATCCTCCATGTGATTGCCACTCTTTCCAGCTGTTGCAAAAAACACAACACTACGTCTGCTCTGCACTGTAAATAAATCAGATAATATTTTTTTAAATTAAAACATCAAGTGATGATGTAAATCATCAGTTTTTTAAAGACTCTTCACAAAAGGGCCAACCAGAAGTCTCATGTAAATATTACATTTTCTACATTATAGAACTCAGTCAACTTTTATTCTTTGCATTTCATATAGATAGAATAGCTACTTATAAATTAGTAGCTATTTCATACTCAAAAATCTCCGGGGTAGTACTCCTGACCCTCCAGTTAGTTTTTTGGGCAGTATTCTCAAGGTCAGAGATGTGTTGGGGGGGGGGGGGGGGGCATTGCCATATGCCATTTCCATCTATGGTCCCCCCACAATCCCGGAATTTTAAAAATGACCACCCCAAAACTCCATCCTGTATTCGCCCATGATAATGTGATTTGTTATTTTCACTTTTCAATACTATAATTGGGGCGGTAGCTGGAATAAGGGCCTATAAGCCAAAACTTCGTTTTGAAAAAACAGCCTCCATAGTTTTCAGATTAAGTTGGACGGTACTTTCCTATTATACGACACGTCTACTCATCTGGAGATATCGATAGTCGATATCGAACTTCAAAATTATCGATTCTCGTTTTCCCATTGAATATCAGTGGAAGTATCAGCTGGCAATTAAATTTTTTTTTGACTATTATTCTAGTTTTCAGTCTCAAAATGTTGATCTGGGATCAACCTACCAACGAAAAGAGTGCTATTACATTTTTAAAATAGTATATTTCGCACCTAGGCCGGAAAATGGGTGTTTGCCGGCTTGAGATTGCAGTTTTCAAGTTCGAGACGAATGTCGAGAACTTGAAGCGATCGAGAGCCGGCAAAACATTTTTGCCCGCGTTGCGAACGCTATTTTTCGCCACAACACAAAAAAAACAAACAAAACAACAAACATAATGCAAAACAAGCAATGAAAATATCAACTTAGTGACCAACAAAACTTTGAGGTTAAGATTCCTGCAAGGACTCATACAATGCTGTTGATTAGAAACAGCTGTCATTCAAGGTCATTTTCTTTTCCGCCCTAGGGCCGTAAACGTTTACAGGCCTCCAGCTGACCTCGTCGGAAATCGAACATTTTCGGCCTCCAATAGAGGTATGAAAAACAGTTCATTACGTCCTAGTGTGGCGAAAAGTAAGTGTTTACTGCATAATGAACGTAATTGTGAGAAAAGACATAAGATGAAGTTCTACGCATTTATGCCTTTGTTGTTATTTTTTATTAAAAGTGAGTTTCGTTTGTTGTTAATAACCTATATTTTTCTCATATCGAGGAGTATCGATTCTTCTGAAGTTCGATATCGACTATCGATATCCCTAGATGAGTAGACGTGTCGTATAACAGGAAAGTACCAGTTGGACTTTAGGCTACACTTTCATTAAAGATGATACAATTCCATCAATTAGTTTGCAAGTTATGTGCCTGGTTGTTCGTACGTACAGAGCGTGCCATCCAAATTGGCGTCTAGGGGAGGGTGTGCTAGAGAGATGGATAATCTCTCCCACCATGCTTCCCCTCCAGCCGCTAAGGCTAGTACAGTCAGTGAAGCAAATAACATCATAGTACTGCTAGGTAACCGAAGCGAATATGATTTTTTTTATAAAGCTGAGTTTGCCAGCTGAATGAACTTTTGAAATTTTCTGTACCGCGAGTCAGCAGGCACTGAAGTGGGAGAAAGCGATCAACGCGCATGCTCCAGTGAGACGCCAATTTGGATGGCACGCTCTGTATATTAAATTTAACCGGGTGATAAATCGAGGACAGCAACATAGTGGGATCGACGACAAATTGAACTAATTTGAAATTAAAAATTCAAGTAAAATCAGAACAATCTATTTTAGCTGAATGACTAGTAAAATCAACTGCATTATCATTCTCTGAAAAATTACATGTTCATTCGAAACGAACTAGCTCCGAAAATTGCATTAAGCCACAATATTACAGACTTTTGGTTGGTAAAACTGAAACTCGTACTTTCCCATCTGATAAAATTTTAACCACATGTTAAAATATTTATATGATGTCTATGTAAAAAAAAATTTATAACCGCTGGAAAAATTTAATCCCTCAATCAGCACCGGTTAAATTAACCCTGTTTTTAACGGAGTAAAAATGTTTTAACAATTTGAAATGTGTGCACGACCATCTGATATTTTAAAAAATTATGCCATTAGTATTTTACACTACCGGTACCAGATACCTTCTGCCTCATTGATAAAAACTCGGAGTGCAATTCATAAATTTTGTCTACAGAATATTATTCTGTAATAGCATCCAATGAAAATGATGAGTAATGTAGGTTTGCAAATAAAATCAATGCAATTCAAGGCTTTCCACCACTATTTTGTCTCAATTCTTCATTCCAAGTTAGTTCAGTTTGTCGTCAATCCCACTAGGTTGCTGTCCTCGATGTATCGCCCGGTTAGATTTGATAGACGTGCGAACAGCCAGGCAATGGACTTTTAAACAGTGGATGAATTTTTTTGGACCACTCTGTATTTTTATATTTCTACAATTTTACTTTTTTTATGAGAAAAAAGAAAGACGAAATGTTCCAATTATTAGTGACCTCTTGTAAATGTAAGCAATCAACATTGCATACCTACTCACGCTATCAGGGTTGCATCAGCCTCGGCTGCTCAAGCCAGATGCAACGTTCTTGGGTTCTCATACCCGCAAGCCCAAGGAGTCCCTTACATTGTCTAGGTAAAAGAGTTTCAGTTACTACTGCTGTTTATTGAAATGTGGTGAAATACATTACCTGACGTAAAAGTGGTGTTATGGAACTTTAGAAGAGGTCGGAAATTTTAGAAATAAAGTCGGAAACATTCGAGAATTTTGGAATTAGGGACTCGCAGACACCCTGCTAGTACTACTGAGTGAAGTGCAAGCATGTAAACAATACAGTATAACCTCTTTATGACCAGAAATGAAAAAGAAAATAGATTCTGTTTACTTCAAGTTTTACTGGATGTATCTATCAAAATATTCATATATATATTTATTCAATCAAAATAAATTATTAATGGAGAGAGAGAGAGAACAAGCTTTGGCCCAAAACTTCTTCTATTCGAAAATTTTCCAAGAAAAAAGTCAGGTCCAAAACACCAGTACTTTATTAGATCCACAACTTTAAATTTTATCTGTGAATTGAATCTTGATAAGTTTGACATCCAAGCTATATCATCTTAGTTTACATTGATTTATTGTGTAATATAGAATTTTTTTCAACAATAAGTTATTTCAAGACTCACCTTGCTTCAACTTTGTCTCCTCTGTGTCTGTTCGCCTTAGTCTGTTTTTTGCTGATGACACATAATTCTGGAAGGCAAAAACCAAAGATGAATTAACTCAACTATAATGTCATTCACATAAACAACGTCACAAAATAAGAATTGGACAGAAGTGTTTAAAAGTATTAGATTCAAATTTCCAATCATCAAAATCAATTTCTGGTTTAATGAAGATCGGTCTATAGAGATATTCATTCAACTTGGCAGATACCATTAGGTAGATAGAAATATATTATTTCTTGACGTTGCTGATGACCTTGGATTTCGATGGCAAACTAATAATATCAGCTTATCTATCTAATGTCATCCGCCAAGTTGAATGAATATCACTATATCTATCACACTAAATTATAAGACTGCACCAGATAAACCACTAATCAATACTTCTAAAAAGTTTCTAACGAAGAGTATCTGTAGATTGTGGAAAACAAAATAACCAAGTTCCGATAAGTTTACGGTCACAACTCTTTCAATATCGTGAAGTACCATTTATTATAGAGTATTAAAGTTATAGTTTAATTACCTATGTTTGAAATGAAGGAACATTTCATCTTTACTGCATTTAACCATTTTCTTGAAACTTATAATTGAATATAAATCTATCACAGACCATTTATTGTAGGCTATGAAAATAAAAATGAACTCTTCTCCCTTGGAAGTTGTAATTTAGTTTTCTTTGATAAAACTGTAAATCTATATTATTTTAGCCAATTTCATGGAACTTTCAATATTGAATCTGAATAAGCAGAAAATAACTTTTCTGTACCCTTTTTAGAGAGATGGCTGTCACCCATTAATATCATAAGCTAGAACAACTATCTTGTGGTTGCTTGAACAGCAATTGGATGGCCACAAATCCTATTGAAAAACTCCAACATTCGCGAATCATTTGCAATTGATTTCAATATTTATGAATGTGTGACACTTACAACAGTATCGTCATCTTGCCTATGCTGGTAAAGGTCAACATCTCTGTTGTGAATGTCGAAACGATACAGTTTGACATAAGGATTAGGAAATATGTCTGAAAAACAAAATAAAATATTCAATTAGGCTGGATATGAGGTAAGGGACATGTGCTATGAGTACAGGAGTTGAACATGACATCCAAATTGCAACATTTCCAATAAAATTGGCTCATCACACTGAACAGCAGTTATTGGTAAACCCAAAAAACAATCAGAATGTTTTTGGTACAGTCAGCATTTGGTTAGTAATGTTGTAATACAGATAAACATTTAGTTTTTACTACGACTAGAATAAACATTGAATCACAATAATTTTGATTTGCATTACGTCTGTGTAAAAAAACTTTCATGACAATTTTATTGTAATGACTGCATAGACTATTGTTCTATCAAGTGATTAAATTATGAAATAATATAGAAAAAATTCAAAAGCAATCATTACATCCAACAGCATTAAACATTATTCCAAGGTCAAAGTAGGCCTAATTGAATTTAAAACTGTATTACAACTTAATTGAATCTGAAGATCCGATAAAACGTAGGCCTATTTGTTCGAATTAAAACTGATTCACCAGGATTGTTCAATTACACAGATTCAGAGTGGATGTGAAACTAACCATAGCAGATAATAATGATAGAATAGTATATACAGATGTACTTTGAACTGACCTTTACACTCTGTCTGTTGTCCAATTCCATCATTTCTGTCTTTTTCCTCTTCATCAGCCAAAGAGTCATCATCGGGGTTTGATGGTAACTAAAAATACAAAAAAAAAAAACACTTTATTAATACTAGCTGGATGAAAATGTAATGAATATTAATATGATACTGTATACAATGCTAGTAAGGGCCGCTTTCTCCAACGACGATTAAACCAATTTTTAGATTAATAATATGTTTTAAAACACACGAAAAAAATAAAACTTGGTTTAATCGTCGTTGGAGAAACCGGCCCTTAGTTATGATAAAAGATAATTATTATTTTTGGGCAGGGATCTGAATTCTACTAGCAGCAAACAGAAAGCTCAAGAATTCAAGCCACGGCTTCAGACTTTTATCAATTGTAAAGAAATATCCCACTTAATTTTGCCAATAAAAGACTTTTAAATCCATGTTCTGTGTGCTATAGTCTGTGCAAACCTTAGAATGCAGTAAGCGTTTAAATGGCAATGCTATTTGTTATGGGGATATGGAAGCGCTCTTGTTTTGTTTACATTCCTTATTCTATCAAAACTACATAAATGAGAAAACATTAGCACACCCAGAGATAGGATTAATTAAGAAAGCATTTTTCAACATTCAGTTCTTTTAGTATCGTGGTTTGATAAACTCGAGCAGTCATTGGAGCCGACACCGACTGCATAGAATGTCAAGTTTTGAATACTTACTCCTCCGAATTGGCATTGCATCTGAGGAATAACACTGCAATCTAAGGTTTGCACAGACTATAGAATGGGATTAATTGAATGAGCGTAGCGAGTTCTTCCATTTGACTCAAGGCTTGAGGCATTGTTTGTATGTTCGACTATAACTTTTGTATGCCTTTATCAATCAACTTCAAATTTTAAACACAGTCATTTTCTTGGAATTTTCACACAGGTCAAGTTCGTTTGCCAATAAAATGAACCGACTCCTTCATCCTTTTTGAGGCGAAAGGTATAGCTTCTCATACTCACTATACACTCGTATACGGGCAGTCAGTATGGGGAATTATAATGATGAGAAAATCATATGTAATCTATCTATCCATAGCCCCCTTTAAACTACTGTAGTTTGATCTATCTCAACCATGTGATTGAAGTTTTCATATAGCAGGATCCTTTTAACTTGTCAGAAATCATATGTTCGACAAGTATGTTTCACAATACTTAACCTACAAACGCTGAATCTCGCAGATTATTAAAAAGGTCTTTACAAACATGTGATTAGGTTTTCATATGTAGGATCCTTTTTAACTTGTCAGACATCATATGTTTCGACAAGTATGTTTCTAATGTAACCTACAAAACGCTGAATCTCATAGATTATTAAAGGTCTTTAAGCTATTCTTTGAAAGGTCTATGCCTTTAAAGGTCTTCTTTAAAAAGGTATTTTAAACTGAATTCAAAGGTCTTTAAGACTTTTAAGCCTTTGATTGTTGAGTCGAAATCACTGTTTCATTATTACTGAACCTTTCGATTTCTATTAGTCGAAGTTAAAAGGATCGTCATTATTACCGAAACAGCTGATTTCTGACAAGTTAAAAGGATCGTGCTATAGTTTGATCAGGAGAGCAGCTGATAGAAGGCGGCAATTTTGAATATTTCTCTAGGCTATGAGAAATTTTTCCATCATTTTCATGATAAAGTTGCCCAACCACCTAAACTTTCTACAACATAATATTGTCTAATATAGAAGGTAGATTTGGCGGGGGTGAAGGTGGGTGCGACCCCTCTGAAGAGTTTCTATTAAAAACTCTTCTAAAGTCAATGAATACTCTTATGTGCATGTATCATAAAGATTTTCTAAAATCTGCCGCATCTGAAATCATGTTATTCTGTCAAAAAATAGTAAATAGATGATGAAAATAGTACAATTTTTCCAAGGTTATTAGATAAAAGGTTGAACCATTCCTAATGCTTTTTGAATCCACAAGCTGTTGTGGTGGGGGGACTGATTCAGCTGATAATTTATTTTGATAATATCAGCTGTTGGCTAATAATTGGCGAACCGCGAGTGTGACGTTACATGAATCAAGAAATTAGACTTCCCCCTCCACTTTGCGCCTTACACCAGCGATGGTTCAACCTTCTCTCTAATAACCTTGCAATTTTTCAACTTCAATCAATAACTCTAGCATCACCCGTGCTTTGGTACGGGATTTAAGGAATGCTAATGAAATTCATCTGACTGGAAGTCCTGTTCACAAAAAATTAAATAGTTGAAAGAAATTCTATACTTTGAAAGACCTAAGCTCTGTAACGGATTCTGACATTTCTTAAGCTTGAATACACACAAGGGCGACAATTTCAGAAACTGTCATAGTTTTCCATAAACAAATGAATCAGTACACACGCATGTGCACTCGCTTGTGGTCGGATTTTAGTTGTGCGGTTACATCACGTTTGTCTGCCGTCATGTCATCCAGATTTTAATAATCGATGCGCCACTACTTTCGGTCACAATGCAGTCACTGCAAGTGTGGCTCCTGTATTTTCAGACTCAACCCTTAGTTGGAATAGAATCACCATCTATCATCCCAATAAATGAGTTACCTGTTCTTGTTTGATGTCAGCTCGTGCCTTCCTGATGAGTGACCAGTAGTGAGTGTCGTCAATGTCCATCTCTTCTTTGATGTCTACTGGCCCTTCATCACAGTCACAGCTGTCGTCTGCTGGATCCATCACTTCACTCTTCACCTGCTTACATGAAGAATGCGAATTAAAACCTACCAAATAGAAGTTCCGATTCACAACTATGATGGCTACTCTTGACAAGCGTCTCAATCCTGAGCGTATCTTCACAGAATAGAGAAGATTCTCTTCTTCTCTATTCTATGGTATCTTCGTTTAGTGGAATTATTTTAGATAGGTTCGTAAAGTTCTCATCTGTCTTTCTTGGTAGCTAACTATTCACCATAGGTTAGTTATTAGGAAGCAGGTTAAGATTATGGGAATTACTTCAGCGTAAGGAATCCTAACCTATTATGAATGGTTAGCTTTCATCCTTTCAATAAAACGGTTAAGAACAAGATAAGACCGTTAAGAACAAGCAACTTCCCCTCCATCCCCCGATCATACAGTTCCCCCAACACCATCTAAAATAATTCTACTTCACGAATATACATACGCTCAGGATTGAGAGTGAGACGACTCTCTACTCTTGTGCAGTGTCAGAGGCTTAGTTATCATCATAGTATAAACCATTACAGTACGGTACTATCTCAGAAAAAGCTCTTAGAGCCAGAATTATGAATTTCTTGAAAGTAATTCATAATAAATGATATCAATTCAGTATTATTTAGTATCGTATCAGATACTGGTACTATTTCTAATCAA
Organism: Laodelphax striatellus; assembly: GCA_017141395.1. Lineage (NCBI taxonomy): Eukaryota > Metazoa > Arthropoda > Insecta > Hemiptera > Delphacidae > Laodelphax > Laodelphax striatellus. The sequence goes on along the minus strand of CM029531.1, from coordinate 6,517,466 downwards.
TTTTTATGAAGCATCTAAATCCACCTCTGAATCAACTAAGTTATCAAGATACCATTGCTATTTGGGGGCACATATTTTCTGAGAATATTTGGTGCTTCCCAACTACGCTCCTCGAACCTTTGGATAACACTTCAGTTATGCTAGTGGCAGCCGAACAATCTTAAAATCTGAAACCATGACATTTCTAAGTTAACCCAAATTAGTAGGTGGCATAGAACTGAGTGAGCAGAGTCAAAAGCTGTTAAATTGGCAAAGCTAAAGAGGCCCCTTAATCGAAAAACATTAATATAAACCTTAATAATAATCATTGCCCCACAATAAAAACGTGCATAAATTATTATAATCAATTATAACAATAGACACATATTTCATAAGACAATAGCATCATAAAATAGTTAGAAAGTAGATAGATAATAGCCTATGGTAACTACTATTGGATCCATAGGATAGTTTTTGCCGGAAAGTTGTAGCAGTATCAGGTTTGTACTAAACAAATATCATAATTTTTTAAAATTCTTACACACACATAGGGCCCAGATTGAAAAATCTTACCCTCGGAATCGAATGATCGAGATCGGTTCTGGCATCTCGGACATGTTAACGTTTCCTTGGAAAGCCCTAGAGGCGGAGTAGAAGAGAGAACCACAGATAGGACAAAATCTAAGTACATTCATGAATTATTCTTTCGCCTTCAGACATTTTTGCTAAAAGCTGGAATATTAGAATGAAAACTGTATAACTAAAATACAGTTCACAGTGACTATTTGTCTCAAGAGTCAAGAGATAACCAAAAAAACTGCGCCGGGGAAAGCCAGTTTATGGGGGGGACAATACAATACAAACAAGAAACAACCCCTCACCCATGAGAAATGCTTTGGAAGAATCGGTCTGCGGTGAGTTCACGTTGCTTGGTTAGAAATTTTAACCTGAAAATTTGAACCTGAAACTAGAATGGAAGATATTAAGAAGGAAAGCTTCAATGAGAAATATGAATATACATTGCAATTTGATTTTATTCTTATTGAATTCAGTTTTATATTTCCTTTAACCTCAATACCAACGGATATTTTATCTTATCAAATTATAAGCCGCCTCCAGTCTGCAATTTTGGCAACAATGCTCATATTACGATACGATACAGTAACCACTGGTTCAAAAGGTGCTGTGAAATGTTGATGTTTATCGTTTCGCTAACCAAGATCGGAAAAACTGTGTAAATTTCGTTTTTATTGGGTAAGATACGTTAAAATTATACAATTTCCTTACTATCCTATTATATTTTACTCTTAGTGTTTAAGATTATTAAATGTGTTGTGGGTATTCTCTTTTTTGTGTCCATAACATTCACGTTACGGTATGTAGGAACTAAGAAGATTACTCTTGTATTAAGAGAAAAAACTTTGTATGGTTGTGTGTCTACAGATTAAATTTAGATGCCAATAATTCATTCATTGATTTTATGTTTGAAAGTAATATAAAAATCTCGCTTCATGTTTGTTTTGTAGGGTTACTGACTTCAGCTTAGACCCCTTAGGCTAATACCTATCTCCATTTTGTCCACCTAAATGTTCTTAAGTTACTTGGGCTCTGAGACTAGATTCTTGTTAATTGTTTATAAGCCGAATATTCTCTAAAATATAATTTCTTGCTTTATTTATGTACAATTCAAAAATTCTCTGCTTAATGCAGAGCGTTATCATGCAGGATTCAACCCTTTTAAAATTGACTTGTATTAAATGGAAGCATTTTCTTTTCTTTTTGTTTCAGACTCACAAGGGTGCCCAGTGGCTTCAATAATGGGCTCAAGTCAGCAGTTTTCGCTGCGATGGAACAACTATCTGCGTCATATCCGGGGAGCGTTCGATTCGCTAAGATCTGATGAAGACCTGGTTGACGTTACCCTGTGCTGTGAAGGACGAAAGATTCGCGCTCACAAAATGCTACTGTCAGCTTGCAGCACTTATTTCAGGGATATTTTCAAGGTGCGTCCCTAAAAAATCTTCACTGTGAAATACTATGCAATCTTTTATCATTACCTAATAACCTTTCAACATTACTAGACGTACAGTAATGATGTTCATTAGCCTATTGATTGCATTTGGAGAAAAATATTTTGGAATGAGTACTAGTTTCTACAGTCCTTTTCATCCTTGAAGACTACCGTACTGAGTACAGAAACAGTACCCCACAACTTTCCGAGCTAGCCAATCACACGCCTGCAACGTTGCCAATACGAACACTTCTATAATAGTGATGAACAGATGTTAAATTTTTGATCATCTGCTCTATGATAACATTCATTTAATTTGCCGCTTGGCATTAGTTAGATAGATTGATAGAGAGGTATTATTTCATTTCATCATAGTAGAGCACAATGGCGAATAAATAATATCTCTATCTATCTATCTAGTGCCAAGCGTCAAATTAAATGAATCTGATTATACTTGTAAATCATCCAAGTTAACTCACCGAGACGTGATATCAGACTGAAATTTCGGTTTAATACGCATGCGTGCACAAATGATTGAACAGAACTCAATATATGACAACATTGCCGGGCATTCTAATTTGATAACGCACTAAGCTGGCCAGTTGTCTCCAAGCATGAAAAGCACTGTAGTTGATTGTATAATTCTCTAGAAATTCATCTCTAGATGAGTATAATAGGTAGATCTCAAGATAGATGAACAATATCTACCGCTAAGGTAGCTAAACATATTTAGGCTTCAAAATTTATGGTTATGACAACTTTGAGTCTTTTCGTTTAATATATTCTGAGCTCTATGCTAAACAGAAAATTTCAATCCCTTCCTTGTAGTCAAGGCTTTTCTAGTAGTAGGCTACATATTTCAGTAGACTAATGTCTTTTGAGCTCTGTCTTAAAGGAAAAAGTTCTACAATTGCTTGTTGGAATCTATTTTCAGGAAAATCCCTGCCAGCATCCAGTTATCATTTTCAAAGATGTAAAATTTGTCGACCTGAAAGCACTGATCGATTTCATCTACCAAGGAGAAGTGAATGTAGTCCAAGACCAGCTCTCGTCGTTCCTATTAACAGCCGAGCTACTAGCGGTACAGGGATTGACAGATGGATCCAGCAAAGATGTTCCAGAAATGTCGTCCGGCTCAAGTACAGTAAGTTTCCTCGATATGTTTCAAGATAATTAGTCCTTTCATTCACTTACTGAATGCGCTCTCTCTTGGGATAAGAGTGAATGAAATTAAAGCACTGTTTTCACCAGAGAAAGAAAGTCCCTGGCGAACTCGAGAAAAAGCCAGTCTAGCAAGCTATCACTCCGCCAGGGACGTTCTTTTTTCTGTTCAAACAGTATCCTTCATTATGCGGACCAAACTATCATTTCAATTTAATTTTGTGCTATCAAAATTCATTTTTCTCATGTCCTCATATTACTGTGATGTAATGTAATGAAATATGTGTAAATGAATCGATCTTCACAATGATCAAGAATACTATTATTAACGTAAAACGAGCATACTTATTGACTGGCAGATAACATTGTGACACTTTTTTGACATTGACATTTTTGTATTTCCCGGGAGTGCCAACTGTGGTTACAATATAACATACCTATTCTCCAGCACTGTGCGCTGATTAGGAGCCGGGAAATACAAAAATATTGTAGGAAGCTATTGTGTCACAATGTTATCTGCCAGTCACAAAGTATACTCGTTTTACCGGTACATGCCATTAAATGTTTGGCTTATTATGATATGGTATAATGTGTACGATCGAATAAAAGCTTTCACATACATCTTCACAGAATAATTACAGAATAAATGTTGAAAATATTACAAAATCCATTCACCTGCAAGGAAATATCCAGTGCGCAGTTATTGTCTGAACGTCATCATTTTTGAAAACACATGTTTATTATTCCAGTCGCCGAGCGTCGCGATCTGAGTATTGCAAGTGTGAGTAGAGCCTAAAGGCAAGCTTCAATAGTTTTCTTTTCGAATACAAATCATGTTTATTTTGTTACAGCATGCGTTCGATCGATCGCCGCAAGAGCCGCCGCAGAGCAGGAGCAGCGCAGACCGCAGCGTGAGTCCACCGCACACGCCGCCGGCGCTCAAGAAGCAGCGGCGCACTGATGACGTCACCAGTCCCACGTCATCACTTTCGGACAGTGCTGATGAGAAACTCGGCGATAATTCGGTGGAAAACCAGTGTGCGCCGGACTTGTCCAAACAGTGTGCAGCGGCCTTGTCCGGTGGTAATCAGACAGAACGTTCCTTGGCGAGCAGTCAAACTTTGTCGCAAAGGTGCGTGTCTGGTGCTGGTAGTCAGACTTTGTCGGGTAGTAGTCAGACTTTGTCGCAACGTTCCGTGTCCGGTGTTAGTCCTAGCCAGAAGTTGTCGGACGACATCCGACCGGCGGACATGATCAAAGTGGAAATGCCGGACTATTTGGACCAGGACAGTGTGCAATTGAGTGACGAAGCGTGCGTAGAAAATCTGTCGCGGCGAGATTCGAGTAACTACCTGCCCGCTGCCCCCAACTCACAGGACGATCATCATGGTGTCAACTCGTTTCTCGACATCAGTGAGTATTGAGGATATCCAGTTGGTGGCATACCGATTTGGCGACCTGTCGTTCGGTCGTATTGAGATTTGTGTATCGTAGCTGATATAGGTAGTCTAATAGCTGGTTTTCACGATTCTTGAAGACGTTCTGGTTACTGGAGGCAGGTAACTGGTTTAAAGGTAAGTAGATAGGCTTCTTGTAACCGGCCTCCAGTAAGTAGAACGTCTACTATAGAGTGGCGCATAAAGAACGGATGTTTTTGAAAGTGTTTATAAGAGAGTTATAAGCAGCGACCACATAATACAAATAGACGGAGCACTCAGGCTCAGTATTGAAGCCAATTCTGGCGCCTAGACCTAAGTAAGATGGCGGCAGTTTACATGAGTGGGAGAGAAATAGAAAAACAGCTGGCATAATCTTGTCTCTCTCCCACTCATGTGAACCGCCGCCATCTTACTTAGGTCTAGGCACCAGAATTGGCTTCATCACCCGTAATGTTGAAGTAATAGGAATGCTCCGTCTATTTGTATTATGTGGTCGCTGGTTATAAGAGAGTGTTAATAAGAGTTTATTCTACTCATACATTCATCTTCCTTACACCAAAATACTAAGTAAATAACCCAATTTGAGAATTTGTATAAAAAACTCCAAAGCACTCGAGTATTTTTTTAAAAATTACATAGGAAAGTTGGCGCCTTTAATGCGTTAATGCTCATTAAAAGCCTCAAATAGGTCCTTAACTTTTGACACAGCAGCAATTCATCCATGTATTGCAGTATTCAAATCTTCAATCAAAAAAAAAAAAGAAATCAAATCAAAATCAAAATCAAAATCGTTTATTTATCCTTAATAATAATAATAACATCAACAGAAAATTAGAAACATAGAAATAGAATTACATTAGAATGATGTATTACAGTATAAAATTAAATTATACAATGAATATAAGGAAGGTCCCCGCAAGGTTAAAGAACCTGTGCGCAGGGGCCGAGTGTTCAAAATCTAGATATTTTAAATTTCAGGATAAAAGATAAACTAATTAATAAATATTAAACTAATTACAGTGAAAGGAAAAATATAACTGATAAAAAATATTAAACTTCTTAAACTTAGAAAATCAAAGTTACTTAACTTAAAAAGAAAAAGAAAAAGAAAAAAGAGGGGAAAAGGAAGAAGGAAAAGAGAGAACAGAAAGGACAGGAAAGAAAGAAGAGGGATACCTAATAGAATTAAATTGTTCTATTTCTCAAGAGAAAAAAATGGATAAAATTGGCTTAGTTTTTGTAGCAGATATTTAAAAATTAATGTCATTCGAAGATAACCATTCATTTATATCTCTTACCAGCTTTTTACTCAATTTATTGGTGATGAAATGATGAGGGATTTTATTAATGAGTTTAGATATAAACAATGTAACGATATTTACGACAGTAAACTTGAATTTCAAGTAAAGAAGAATCACATGCCAATAAGCTCGACTTCAAACTCTCTGCTAAAGCTCCGTTGAACGACGATTGCAGATTTATGCTATTGGAAATATTGTTCAACAGCAAATACGTGATTTTGCAAGGTCAATTGCGCCATTGTTACTAGAACTGGATACTTGAACCTACAAAATGGTGTCGTTTTGCGGTCATTGACAGCTCCACTTCACTGGTACTATCCTACTGAAATCCATCCGTTCTTTTTGCGCCACTCTGTAGAATCGTGAAACCCAGCCAGAATAGTTTGGGTGCCGGCTGGTTTGCAAGCTCAGTGATGAAAATCTTCACAAATTGAATGAACTCGAATAGGTATGCTATAGTTTTTGAGGTACTGTGTCACAGAGACTGTATAATAACAGTGAGGTCATTGGTGTGAATGAGTCCGTAACATTGTATTGGAACATTTTTTATTCCCGCCACCGCCTTACTTTTGCCAAATTGTTGAATTTGATTGCAGGCAAACATTAATTGAATTAAAACCCATTCACTCATTTTTCAAAATTATTTCAAGAGAAATAACATAAAAAATAACTTTTCTAACAGAGCCTCTCTACTCTTGGTGTTGTGTTAAAGTTAAACACTTAACATATCTTTCGAATTTGTTTTAAATGTAAATCTTACGGAAATTGGCAAACGTATGGCTGGATTCGACCGAGCTGACCAATCGAAAGTGTAACATCCAATGGCCACACTGTTTTAGTACAGTATCTGTAGCTTGAGCTATGGGCGTTGGGAAGCTACCATGTTGCCGACCTGTCATTTTATCTAAATCACCCATTTTGCTTGATATACTAATACAGTGATAAAACTACTTCATTTATTCAACATAACTATATCATAACAATGTAGCCTATACTTCACAGATGAAGCAATGCAATGCAGTCAGTAAGATCATAGAGAAAGCATTTTACAAGTAGATGGTTCATGTTATTTCTGTTGTCCGTCTATTCGGTCATCCGTCACGGTCACGGTCCCGAGGGTGATGGTTAACCGAGATTCTACTGTATTGCTTTAAACGCTTAGAATGATGAAAAAATAACACTAGCAAAGGCAAATTGTAGGCTGGAAATGTGTAACTCAACATTAAATATGATTCGAATATGTTTTCAATGTAAATCTTATGGGAATTGGCAAAACTATGACATTCAATTACCACACTGTTATTATATAGTCTCTGTACTCGTGCAAATGACTAAATACAGTTCGAATTGTGGTTATTCCACGTATTCAGCTATCCCTACAAACTGTATATTGTTTTAGTTTCAAATTCTTTACTGACTTCATGAATAAGCCTTATTGTATCAAGAACTTTATAAACGAGCTTAAAATCTATGTTTGAATCTTAATTTCAGGTCGAGTAATGGCTCTGTGTGGACCGTCATCAGCGTTATGTCCAAGGGATCTATCACAGGGTGAGTGTATGATTATTTTTTTATCGTTTGACTTTTTATCGGTGAGGAGGGTAGGTTTCACCTCGCCTTACTTTTTTGTATCGGTCACCCATCCGAGAGCAGTCTTGAATGTTTGTTACTTAACCACATGATTACTTAGCAATTTATTTATATATTTTTTATATAATACCGTAGAAAAATGCACAAACGAATGGCAAATAATTGATCGACAATTAGGGATCCTGTGTTTGTTCTAATGTCATTAGTGACCTTTGAAGCTCTATGATCACTTGCTCTAATGACGATAAGTTCTAATGACCACTTGTTGGAGTTTATTTAGTAGTAATTCTACTTTTTTCAACTCATCAAAGTTACCCTTGAGAAGACTGCCGTATGCTTGTTCGTATCTGTTAGTGGAATTACCAAGTGAAATGAGTCATACTGTTTAAGGATGCGGTGACGCGAAGTGTCGTTGATCCGTTCTAAGTGTCAAAAATATATAAGAAACCCTATAATAAATATTTATTCTCAAATGAGCAATCTTCCATGTTTTGGTAAGAGTTTTATTGGTTAAAGTACAGTTTTGTTATAATCGTTCTCACAGATTTCAATGAACATAGTTATTGTGTTGTCTGAAAAATAAAAAATTGTTCAACTCACGTTTAAGTCGAGTAACGTAGCTTTCTAGTATGTTTGTTTTCCAATTCCTCTTTTCCGTTATCGGCGCATACTCTCAACTTTGCAGATTTTGAATAAAATTAATTTTTCACGCTTTTTTTCGTGAATGTGCATTCAACGACTTCATTTCATTATCATCATCGGCATTCAAAAGGTGGGTAATACGTAATTTAATAAATTGTCTATCATTAAATAAATTTGAGTCATCACTTTTTAAGCATGAAGACTCTTCTTAGAATAAATTAGGATCATACCTTGTTTTAAAATGAAGAGTTATAGGCCTAGATGATCTTTGGAAGTTTATCCAAATCGACTGATCACCCATGCTTACTGATGGGTTGTTGAAGAGTTTACATAGTTTATAAGTTATCGTTTTCTCTTTTATCATTGAATCATTGTCAGATTCTCTTCTTCAATATCATCTTCCATAGTTACATTGTTGTTGTAGAGAATTTATTTTGTTCATTCATATATCTAGCGTACTGATTGAACGTCTTCCCTTAATATAGATTTGTGTTATATTTGTTTCAGACTCAATTTCCACAATGCTTCGTCTGGGGAATTCTATTTTGCAGAAAACTGCAAATCCGTAGAGCATTTGGACAAAATATGTGTAATTTGATTAGATTTGTTATGTTATGCAATTATGCATGTGAACCAAACAGTGTTCAATTGTATTCATAGAGTTTATAACATAATAGAAACGAACAATTGCACGAAAGCCGTTAACTGAATTTAATTGGTCCGCCGTAAATTGACGTCATTTGACGGAACCAGTGCAAAGAGATCACTTTTGTGCTCCTTAAACTACGTCATTTTGCAGCGGTTAATTTTAATCGACCTTCGTGCAATTAGCCGATAGTGTTTTAAGGTTTTGCTAACACAGGCCTAAACACTCGTACATGATTTTCTCCTCTAATTAATAAAAATCTGATGCATTGAATATTTTCTCTAAATTGAAGACAAGTCTCTTCATCGCATTGATAGCCTATTGATTTCTGAGTTTGAGAATATTAACTGATGTTTTCCATAATTATCTTTCATAACAGGACAATGCTTACAAATATTACTCATTGATGATCAATAATGCAAAAAAACAAATTTAACTGCCGTAGAATGACGTCATACAACAGATATCAATAGCGAAATTGATTCCGTCGAATGATGTTATTTTGTGGCGGTTAAAGTCCGTGCAGAAATTGAAATTTAGATTCCTAGTCTCAAGATGAATAAGCTGTGTTTTTTTTATAGAGCCTATAGGAACGACTTGAAATAGTTCCTTATATTATATCACGTCAACTCCTAGGTACTATTTTCATAGTAAAGCCTTTGAAAGTGTTATGTCTCAGTTCTTTCTCCCTAAAACCAGCATGCTTCTGTACTATTCCTACTTTCTCCATCTCTATTTTGTTTTTTCCTAGCACTCTTTAAGTTTTTGTCTTTCTTCTAAAAATCAATGAATAATATTGAATACTGTACATCTACCAGCTTGCGATGCCATACTTTTTTCAATAAATTATTTATATAACCTTCCGCAAATCGATTCATATTTTGTGAGAATTTACTTGACAAAAAATTGAAAATACTCAAAATATTACACAAACGAGACAAGGTGTTGGAATAAATATTGAATATTTATTATTTATTGAGGCCTCACTGAGGCCTAGCCAGCTTCGAAGCTCATATTTTTGTAAAATTGATTAAATTTTACACTATTCAGTACATCCATTTCTCAAAATCATTCTGTGTGTTTTGAAGAGAGTCCGTTAATACTTGGACTAATATACAAATATAGCAGGATTCTTTTAAATTGTCAGAAAACAGCTGATTGATGTACGCTCGTTTACTAGCGTTAAATCAGCTGTTTTCTGACAAGTTAAAAGAATCTTGCTATAGTAATGAATAATACACATATTCATTGAAGGCGATTTTTTTCTAACAAATGAAGTAATCTAAAAGATAATATGAATGTTCCAAACCAAAAATAGCCACATAATCTAAATTTTTTGAATTCAACATTGAAAAATTTTGTTTGAGGGCTTTTCAAATTTTGATTTCAACATAGGGAAACTTTGATCCCTAAATGATTAAGGGCGGTTCAAGTGTCACTCAAGTCAAGTATTCGATTCGATCTTGGAACCTTTGTATTATCAGACAGGCGCTTATCGCCCTCGGCTACGGACCACTCCCAAATATATATATTAATATTAGTATATTAATATTTTCATGTTATTTTACTGAAATAGTTGTATTAATATGATTAATAATTTAGTTTTTTTTTCTATTTCAGACTATGTGTGCCCGGAATGTGGCGCGGTTTTCAAGAACTTGATAGGCTTGAACGTGCACAAGAACCGGCATAACGGTGGTACGGCCTGCGAACTTTGTCTGAGGGACTTTGGCAGCAAGGCCAACTTGCGCAAGCACTTCTTCGAGATGCACAGCTGGTGCCTGCTTTGCAGTGTTGATTTTTCAACCAAGTCCTGTCTGAAAAAGCACATTGACAAGGAACACGGCAACATTCAGCAGTATCTGAAATCGTTCGGCAATAGCAACTTCTGGTGGCACTGAGAGATTATCAAGTGTCAAGTTGTAGGGGTCTTAGCAGCAATAAGTGTCAATTGCACGACAATGTAATTAAATTTTACCGTTGTAAGATTACGTCATCTTACAGAGGACATGACTGTGAAACGAAATCTGATAGAATATGGGAAAGGTTTATTCATTTTCATTTGATCAAAAATGAAATATGAAAGAGTTACTTAGATTGGATTTCTCTGAAAAATAAAACACTTTATGGGGAGAAAGCATAAATTATCTTAATTTTCCATTACTTACTCTTCTTGACTCTTACATGAGCATTACTCTATTGTATCATTACATTGGCCAATTGTAATAAATAAGCCATATAGTATAGCAGGATCATTTTAACTTGTCAGAAAACAGCTGTTTCGGTAGTAAGTAAACAATGATTTTGACACAATAATCAAAATGCTTTAAAGTCTTTAAAAGACCCTTTTTAAAGAAGACCTTTCAAAGAATAACTTTTTAAAATACCTTTTCAATAATCTTCGAGATTCAGCATTTGTAGGTCAAGCATTGTGATATTGCTCGTCGAAACATATGTTTTCTGACAAGTTAAAATGATCCTGCTATAACTGCATATCCAGCGGCTGTTGCAGCTATATAAAAAATATACTTTGTTATATACTTATTTTCAACTTGATTACGATGAGATCGAGGTCCTATATTACCACCTCCATAACCATAAGGAGAAGCTCTTTCATTTACACTTTCAAAATACTCGGGAAGCGGTTGTCCCAGTTGTAGCAGGCGGGTCTAGGTGAGATTAAATAAGAGACGGTGCTACCGCTCCTGTTGTAACTGTGACCGGTTCCTCTAAATACAATTTATGAGCATCAAAATCGCTTCCCGTTGATTCGAAACCCACCTAAAGCTGTAGCTCCATTTATCTTTCATCATCATCCTTCCCATTACCCACGCACAAGCCTACAGCTTATGTGGGCATCATCCCCAGCAAAAAAAAATGAGGAACTCTGTAACTGTAAGATGGAACTCCTTGTTTCCCACCTTCATAATAATAAGGAGAAACTCCTTTATTTGCACCTTGATAGGAATAAGGAGAACCTCCTTTATTTGCACTTCCATGAAATTGTAGGTTGTAACAATATGAGAGAAACAATAATGCTTCCTACAGATTTGCAGGCGATAGAGGAGGTTGAATATTTTTACAGAAAATTAGAGGAATATACCTATACTATACTGTACTATAATAGGCAGGACTATACCTATACTCCTTGCAGGAGTATGTCAATTTGAATGAAATATTTTTAGAATAGGCTTTTTTGTCATTTTGTATTTTTCAAGTCAATCATATTATTGTGTGTGAAAGATGGATTTTCTGTTATTCCTAATTTGATTGTCACTGTTGTAATGTATTGACTATTCAATATTGAAAATTTTAATGAAATAATAAATTTTTAACTCAACGGGGATCTCATTGCATTGGATTCGTTTAGATGACGTCATTTTACGGCGGTTAAATTCAATTTACTGTTCGTGCAACTGGCCGCAAGTGTGATGAGTGATGTAGATAATCAATATTGTAATATATTATATTGATATGATAATCAATGTTTGAAGCAACCAATCAACAGTGTAATATTCTACAAGCAATACTATGCAGATACTTGTCTTATATTTGTACACATGTAAGTAAAAAACAGTATTATAACATATTTTATTTCTTGTAAGTGTATTTTTATGAATTCATCCCACTTCAATCCGTTTGATTTCAAATAACTCACAATATAAAACACAAAATGCTTTAGTGTTATAAATAGGTTGTTTGAAGTCGACATGTTGATACAGTTATATTCATTTAATTTGACGCTTGGCATTAGATAGAGAGATATTATTTCTTTTCTATCTTACTCTATGGTCATCAGCAACGTCAAGAAATAATATCTATCTATCTATCTATCCAATGCCAAGCATCAAATTAATTGAATCTGATTATAGTGTTGATTCTACTAATGAGTTTTATTGAACATGAAGTTTAGTATAATATTATATAATTCATGAAATTATTTTTACATTTGAAATTATATTTTCATGGGTACCGGTACATAATATTTTCACTTGACTTTAGGGTCGTTCTCATAACTTGAACATGGTAGATTATGCTTAGGCATATTTAAATTTTATTAAACTGTTACTCAACTTGTATTAACTTCATTGTAATTGTTGAATAAAAGTCAACTATAAATGACAAGCGTCAATCTTTCGATAAACGTTCTCCAATAACGCTGAGCGAAAATGGTCATAATGTGAACGAAATGTTACTGAGCAAAAATGCTCAGTAACGCTACTGAGCAATAGAATTGCACCGGCATTACAACTGAACACCATTCAGAGAAAGGTTTAGATTATTACTCTATTCATGTAGATTTAAAAAAAATGTCTTAAATTATTGTAGATTGTGACAGTTTCAAATTAACAAAGTTAAACTAGGCTAAATTAAAAAAGTTGAAAGAAAGCATGCACCAAAAAAATCAATACAGTGAATAATAAAATTGAACGATTTGAAGATGAGATTCAATATGCAAAATGATAATTATGATGTAGGTACCTACATAAAACGATGGATTTTAATGTCCATTCTTGGAGAAGGATGTGCAAGGATTTTCTTCCCATGAACACTGAACCGTAAAAAAATTTCGACCGTGACAGGACTCGAACCTGCAATCTTCGGATCCGAAGTCCGACGCCTTATCCATTAGGCCACACGGTCATTTCTCGAAATCAGTCTTATCCGTACATTATTTTCCTGCTCCACAAATTTTTATTGTCTTTTAAATAGGAACAAGGTGATCACACACCACACATGTGTTTATTGTGTCTAATGTGCGTTCGACTTTTTCCTGTTTTACAGGACCTCTAATATTTTATGAAACAGGCTCCAAAACGTTCATAGTGTGTTCAGTTTTCAGTATCACAAGATCCATCTACATACGTAAGCCCTCTCTCACAAGAGAGACTTGAAGAGGCCTAATGTGTGATGGATCTTTTCCATATAGGCTACCTTAACATGAAAATTTCCGTTTTCTTCTCTATATTATTGAGACCTATAATATGTTGATACATTTAAATTCAAGTTCGATGCAAGTGTTAAGTCATGTAGGTACTTTATAAGACAAAATAAAGACAAAATAACGTTTGTGCTGTCACTATTTTTATGAAAAACAACTAGATCTTCTGGCTAGTGAATAGGTATTTGATAATTTATTTTAAAAAAGTGACAGCATAATTGTTATCTACTTTGATTGAGTTAATGTAGAATTGATAGAAACTGAAACTGAATAACGTTAATTTAATCTTTCTTGAGTTACATTTCATGTGTAAGTTACCGTACGATCTACAGTTGAAAAAGTATTTATTTTTTTACTGTATTTCATTGGATTATGCTTAAACTATGCCTGTTTCTACTAGACTTTCTTTGATGAGTATTTGAACCAAAACAACAAATATTTTCGGGAAATTTGGTCTTTATTACTCAGTACCTATAGGACGATTACTGCAGTAATAAATACTGAAACAAATAAGCGCTTTGTCAGGTTTAGTAGCCTATCATCAACAAAACAAATTATTGAATTTTGAGTCAATAACATGGATTCAGTTTCGAATCGTTTAACTCGTTCACTTTACTTTGGCATCTGAACTGGGTAATACTGACAATTCAATTCAATTATTTATTTCCAGAAAAAAGTACATTACAATTTCTCTGGAGATTACTCCTCTAATGTGGAACTAAGTTAGTTTTTGTTTAGAGGATGAGTCATTACACAACAATACTAACTTATAATGAAGAAGTCTACATATTAACTGATAATAATTCATTTGATGAATGAATCAAACTCATTACAACTCTTGTTCTTTACTTTTGTACATTAATATGGCTGCATAACATTAGATTGATTTCGTATACACTTACATCATTGTAAAAAGCTCTGATAAGGTAGGTAATTATTTTCAGTCCAAAGACCTGTCTCATATATTACTGGAAAAAGGCTGAGATACCGTGTACTAATCGTATGAAATCACATCCTTTACCATACTATTCTTGTCTAGTGTGTGTCAGCCTTCTTCCTTTATTATAAGACTTCTAAAGTTTTATGAAAACATGCCCTGCGTGCCTTAGCAAAGTGATCGCACTGTATAGTAGAATTTTTTAATTTGGCGGATTGCGAATGATTGTTACTGTATACGAAAAGCAGCTAATGTTATGCTCAGCTCTGTCAGGATAGTCTGCGAGCAATCTGTAAGAGCGTATCGGCCTAGCTAGCAAGTGCATTCTATTTGAAAAACATAACAGCTGACATTGCAATATTTTTTAGTTGAAGTAGTTATGTTTTTTTGTGTCAACCTTTCCATTTTCTGAGCTTTAGCACTGTTCAATCATTTAGAACAAAATGCGAACCCACAAATTTATTAAACTGAATAAATCAATCAAGTATCCTACAGACCTTTTTTGCTGTTTTTGGATTAGCTTTATTTTCTAGTGTTTTATTAACTTTTCTAGATATTGTATTGTATTGCTCGTATAATCAGATTCATTTAATTTGACTCTAGGCATTAGATAGAGATATTATTTCTTTGCCATCGTATACGTTATATTATTCGTATTTGCTATGTCGAGTATACTATACAGTCATCAGCAACGTTAAGAAATAATATCTCTCTATCTATATATAATGTCAAGCGTCAAATTAAATGAATCTGATACTATGTAATGTTGTGTGTGATAATAAATAAATGAAATGGAACACCCTTTTTGTCTTGTTTTGCAGAACTGAGCTCGATGCCTACGTTACGAGTGTCAGACCGGTTCCCGTGCAAGTACTGCGATCGAACGTTCAATACGTTGCCGATCCTGGAGCGACACATAGCCGCTCGACACTCGCTACAGGAAGAAATGTTCTTCTGCGCGGTCTGCATTCGATATTTCAAAACCAAATGGAGTCTGTCAACGCACAACAGTCGCTATCACAAGGAGGGAAAGTGACTGCTACTCAACCACTTGAAGTTTTCAACTTAAACGAGCCATTTGTTGGGTTGCACAAAGCAAGATCAGTTAATCCAGGTTTAAGGAGCGTTTATTCGTCAATTATTCGCTTGAAATAGTATCAGCTGTTGTCAATAAGATTAGTGATAACTACAGAGAGTGTATATTAACAGTGTGTTTCTTCATAAGCAACTATGTGAAGTACTGTGACTAATCTCGTCTTGTCTTGTCTTGACTAACCGGTGTCCGCCTAGCCTTAAGTCACTACTATCAGTTGAATAAAGCTTCCTACTGCTTACCATCCGCGTGAACACTACATTGTATTCTATTTACCTACCTTGGTTGATTCCGGTTGTTGTAATCCAACATGAAAGATAGCCGTTTGTAGTTTGTATCGAGATGTTTTCGAGTTGAGACACAAACTGAGAAAGAAATGTTTAAGAGGGTGTCTTGTAAATAGTACCTAACTCAATAATTGAAAAGTGATATAAATGATTTAGTATTGATATTTTAATCAATTTTTTAGTCAGAGTGGGTTGTAGTTTGTTATAATTTAGCTTTCTTCTGTTATTTTATTTATTTTATTTTTCTTAGAGGCCCTCCACTGAGTATGGAAATTGCTATAATTATAGAAGTATAATTATAATGTAGCATGTTTGTGTAGTTTCCTAGAGACTATTCTCAGAGTGTAGGAATTGCTATAATTATAGGAGTACCGTATAGGAATTGTAATAATTTAGCATTATTTGTTTGATTGTTATATTTTTCTCCCAGTAAATAGGAATTGCTCATTGAGAGAAAAATTTAATAGCTAGTTTTCTGTCACAAGGGCCTGTTTCCTGTTCTCATTCGAATATTATCAAGAAAATCACAATATTATTGTAAATTTGCTATTCAAATTAACTATTATCCAGATTATGATTACATGATATGTATCTCATTCAATTTTTGTCTCTGATATTATTAGTTCCATTATTTTTGTTGGTCGTAGATAAAATGTATGCAATGGTCGTATATGCAATGGTTATTTCAGCCTTTAAACGACTCTTGAGATACTTTAAAATAACTCGCTGCTCGTATATCAAACTTGGTATCTCACTCGTCGTTTAAAGGCTCTCATAATACAAACATTGCATAAGCTACTATTAGAAACTATATATTTTTATTGATGTAAAAATCAAATTAAAATGAAATAAGTAGCAATAAAATTTCCTCTATTGTTTTTATTGATTTATAGTGAATCAACAATAATCATATAATAATTTATAAAAATCAGGTCATGCTACTGCTACTGCTTTTGCAAACCTTGAAACCAGAGAAGCAATCCACTTATTGAGTTGAATAGTAATTATAATTTTTATTTTAGGAAGATTGCTGTTTGTTTTGTATTATTGATACCAGTGGAAATCTATTTCCTTTTTCAAGAATTTTATTCTCATAATTTAAAGTTTTGTAAAAATATCATATTATTTTGTGTTGTGTGCAATTCGTAAAACCATTCATTTATAGTAATATTCATTTAATTTGGCGGATGGCGAAAAACTTTAATTTAACATTTCTATGGTAACGGGTGATGTTCTGCTGAATGTTTTTCGCATAAAAACTGTATATAACATCTAAAAAACATATTTAAGAAAAAATCAACAGAACATCACCTGTTACCACAGAAATGTTGAATGAAAGTTATTCGCTATCCGTCAAATTAAATGAATATACTATACATTACATTAAAATGTAGTTGATTTTTATGATTAAATATTGTGTGATCTAGTAATATGTTTTAACAATTTTAAATTAGTTGAACTTTAATGCCTCGGTTTTAATTATTATAAAATTTTGACAAATTAAAAAAAATCTTGTACATTATTTCATGTTTTAGAATATACTGTATCTCTTTATTAATAGAGGAGAAAAGTATAACTTAGTATTGTTCTAAATTTTTGAGTATTTGATATTTAGTATTATTCTTGTGTCTTGTAATGAAGCCATTCGAGTAATTATACAACTAGTTACAGTTGTAGGTGTTTTGTTTTGATCGTAATATATATTAGTGTTGAGTACTTTAAAAAAGTATTCGTGTTTATGTGATCTTTGATGTGTCAGTGTATTATTATTTAATAAGACTGTTGAAAAAATTATACGATGTAACACCAATATTTATAAATGCCATAATTTTTTCAATCGAATATAATACAATCAACCAACCACCAATGAACTTCTTTTTACTTCAACAGTTTCTAAATCCAAGATAGTGATTTCTAGAAGTAGTAAATTTTGTTTGTTTCAAATGCAAAGTTTTGTTTTCAAATAAAAATACTGTTTTCAATTTTCACTTGTTATTTACTCAGCTCCCTGTTCTTTCCAGCTCGACATTATTTTCTAGTACGAAGACAGTACTCAATTTCAATTCAAAATTAATTTTAAAAGACATCATTACGAGTTAGTGATTACAAGAATTAATTACAAGTTAGTAATTGCAAAATTTAGATGGGCACTTGAATAATTCAGAGTGCTGAAACTGTACTACAGACAGATTATAATCACAGTGTGGCCATTCGGTGTGAAAGGGCCCAATGGTAACCGTGTGTTGCTACATGTTTTTCCTCCACTGCCATACTTTTACCAAAACTGTATATTTTTAAAATTCATACTGTATTTTAAAATGTTGAATTCTGATTTGGGCTTAAATTTGAACCCATCCACTCATTTGCCAAACTTCCTTTAAAGAGGAACGACATTGAATATCACTTCTCTAAGGCTAGGCGTACACCGGTTAGTCAAGACAAGACAAGGTTAGTCACGTTTAGTCACAGTAATTCACATAGTTGCTTATGAAGCAGCACACACTGATGCAATGACTAATCGGTGTGTGTTGCTTGATAAGCAACTATGTGAATTACTGTGACTAAATGTGACTACTCTCGCCTTGTCTTGTCTTGACTAACCGGTGTACGCCTAGCCTTACTTTAAACAATATTATTAGATTTTGGTTTGAAATATTTCGAATTCAAATATTTCTTATAAAAATAGAACATTATTTAAATTAGTACCTTATGAAAAAGAAAAATATAATATTCAGACCACAAATTTTGGAATCATAGTTTTCATTAATGTGCGCACTGTTTGCGTAGACTTGAACTATTATAATATACAAATTGTCTTGGACTGTTAATTATTGAAATTTTGACTTCAATTCCTTGTTAAAAAAATGAAGATACTTTTATTGTCGTTTATGTAATTTAAAAATAGATAGGCCTACACACTATACTTACATTATGGTGTCAAAATTTCTGACGACTTGTTTGAGAGTTTGGGAAACACTGGTAGGCGAGAGGTGGTTGATTGAAGAGGGGGGAGGGGGTGAGTTTGGCATGCTGACAGGTGGTAAACTGGCTGTTGTGGGCGCATGCGCGTATCGCGTCTCAAAACGCGATCGGTCGCGTCAGACGCGTCAGTTTGGCGTGGAGTCTCGTGACGAACGGACTCGGTTACGTGAGTGACGCTGCGACACGTTTTCAATCAGACCACGCGCGCGTATGTGTGTGTACATGTGTTTGTGCGCTAGTGAGTTAAAAGCGACTTCTAAAGTTGTTACCTAGTTGTATCCGGTTTTCGGGACCAATACGGGAATAAAGTAGCGATTTGTGGATTCGCTCGCGCCGACAGATTTCTACTCAGACAAGATAGTGAAGAAAGAGGCCGGCACACAAAAAGAGAGAGGTAATATCAAAATAGCTAACCTAGATCTCAAACTTTCTTGGCGCGCTGATTTTATAAGAATAACTTGGCTTGCTTTTCACACGGTTCTTGCCGCAATAATGGTCTTTTATGCAGATGGAACAATGGATAGGATGGCGGCCCGTTGTTTGCAAACTCAACTTGGAAAGTTCAACTTTGCGAAGGTTGAAGAAGTTGGAGTGAAGTATCAAAGTCTCCAAAGTTTTTCATTTCTCAACAACCTGTTCTAGTTTTATATTTTCTCGAACATCGTTTCCAATTTGAATTAGTTTTGTGTGGCTGGTTTTATTTTGCTAAGGTTCCTGGACTGAAAATGATTTTTATTATCATCACAACTAATAATATAACTTTGTCTTTGACTTAGCCCTACCAAAGCTTGAAATAATTCAATATTACGATTACGATTATGAAACTTTTTTATTGCTCAACAAAAACATACAAACAGTAATCTCCTCAATTTAACAAAAATATGCATGAACAATAAAGGTACATTTATGCCCGCATTTGTGCATAATGCATAATATGTGCATTAATGCACATTTTGGACAAAATATGCATTTGCCTAATAAGGTACACCTTGCCCAAACACCTGTATTATTAGGATGAATGATTAGGCTAGGCGTACATCGGTTAGTCAAGACAAGACAAGACAATATTAGTCACGTTTAGTCACAGTAATTCACATAGTTGCTTATGAAGCAGCACATACTGATGCAGTCACTAATCGGTGTGTGTTGCTTCATAAGTAACTATGCTGACATAAGTAACATAACAATATGTGAAGTACTGTGACTATTTCAATGTGACTAATCTCGTCTTGTCTTGTCTTGACTAACCGGTGTACGCCTAGCCTTATATTCTCGATCTCTCTGATTGGTACAGTAATAAGTAAATTAACTTAACCTATCAGATCTTGGAGAAAAGAAAAACTTCAATCAATTGAGTGACTGTTGAATTGCGCGCCAAAACGATTTTTGATCCTTTGAAAATGTGTGAGCACAGAGGAGAGAGTTATCTCTCTCAGAGATTACTCTCTCCTCTGTGGTATGAGAATCGGAATCTCTCACTCTCTCACTGCAGATTTGAAATTGCTGTTTTTTAATACCAAGTACCGTAGTTGAATCAGTAGGACAACGTTACGTAATAGAAAAGTGACTAATATTTAATTTAATATTTACTTCCTAGAATCTAGATGGAACAACAAGCATAATTATTATTCATTGCCGGTTCGAACTGGAAGAATCTAGTTACCATTTTATGGTTTTTGATGCCCCGGTTTCCGAAATTTTGTTTAGTATGTTTGTTCAATAATTGTATTCGATCTTTTTCTTTTCTATTCTGATTTCTTCTTGGGAATCATAGTAGAACCAATTAGACTCAAATTCAAAATTTCAAATTTTTTTGCATTTGAGTCGACTCTATCTGACTCTTATTATCACAGTCCAGGCTCTAGTTCATTTATTTTTTAGTTATTGATAAAATATAATAGTTGAGTGCACCAGGAAGTACATCCTATTATTGCCCTCATAACACAAACTCAGTTGCACAATCAATAATAAGACAAAATGACTTACAACCGAAGAAAGATACTTGGATAAAAATAGCTAAAGAATGAAAAAATAGTTCTTATAGGAAATATTAGATAGATAATCACAATAAGAATAGAGAATCACAACAAAATAATAATAAAAAGAAACCTAGAAAACTTGTGAGGATCAATAAAAAGCTTGAAAAGTTAATGCAATATCTATCTTAATGTGAAATATCTTACATTAATATTCAAAGTATTTTAGAAGATATTCTATATTGTTGGTATGTATTGAAGAGTAAAGATACAAAAATGATTCAAATATATTCAAGTAATATTAATATTAATCTATCTATCTATCTATATTAATAAAAAGAGTTGGTGTCTAGCTCTTATAACTCGAGAACTGAACCGATTTAGATGATTTTGGATTCGTTTGAATTTTTACTGGTTAACATAATATCTATTAAAATATAGAAAATCCCTTTATAATTAATAAATAGTTATTACATTAATGACATTATCAAACATTTACAGACCAAGTTTTGAATTTGCCGGCTACCGAAGAACGGAAAGATAGTCGTGATTCAAGATCAGAAAATTAGCAATATCATCTCAAGTCCCATATTTGCCCAGTGGATAGCGATTCGGACTATTCACGAATTGGATTTCCAACGACCAAGGGGGTTGGGTGTTCAATTCCCGCTCCGGGAACCATTTCTTTTGTACTAGGTTTTCGTTCTAATTATTTTTTTACGCTAGAATCATCAATATTAAGAATGAGTTATCGTTCACAATACAGTCATGTTCTATCATTTCAAATGGGGTTAAAATTGAAGAACGGAAATAAAATAAAATAAAATAAATAAAATGAAAATAAAGATAAAATAAAAATTAAGGGAAATGAGAAATGAGAATAAATAAAATGAGAGATGAGATGAGATAAAAATAAAATGAGAATGAGATGGGGTAAAATAAAAATGAAAATGAAGATGAGATGGGGAGTGAGATGAAGATGAAAATAAAAATGAGATGGGGAGTAGAGATAAAAAATGAGATGAATGGGGAAATAAAATAAAGATGGGATGAGGTGAGTAAATGAGATGAGGAGATGAGAAAAAAAATAAGATAAAATGAGAGATGAGATAAAATAAGATGAGATGAAAAAATAAAATAAAGATGAAAAATGGGGTAAAGATGAGATAAAAATAAAATGAAAATAAAATAAAAATAAAATAAAATAAATAAAATTATTTTTTAAGAATAAAGAATAAAGACATTTTTTTTGAAGGTGGCATGAAGGGGGACATTTGGGGGAAGGTGCGATACGAAGTTCGAAGCTTGGGACAGCTTGTTAATTATAAAGAAAATGTACAGAAAATGATAAATCAAAATTTTCATGTGATAATTTTATTTTGTTATCTATGATAACCATTGTTATCACTGTGTCCAACTAACTTACTTATAAGTAAAATAAAATGATAAACAACTTTCTATTAGTAAAACTCAAAACTCAGGATGTAGGATTAAGTCATCTTCAATTATTCCGTACCTATTCTGGTATTCATTTATCATTTCTAGACTTTTTGAAATTGCAAGGTCGGTCGGTATTTGACGTCAAGAATGAATTGTGATCTGAATTTTTGGCATTTACTACTAACTAACTGTTTACTACAGTAGAGCGGCAAGTGTTGCTGTCATATGGCCAAGACTAATTAAGATCCATTGTACACTAAGTTTGTTCTGGCTCATCTCAATCTCATATACAATGCACAAAAATCTTCTTAGCTTACACATTGAATATATAGGTACCCCATAAAAGGTATATATTCAATGTCTATGTATATAACATAAAGCAAATAGAATCAGTTTTATTCATGTTTTCAGCTCATTCTTCATGCATTCTCATTGTAAAATGTATTCAATTCAAAACAAGAATGAGAATCACCAATACCTCTTGGTGAGTTAAAACACAATAATTGGAATCTTCTACACACTCTATTCTCAGTTGAAATGTTGAAAAACATTATTTTGAAAATGTTTGTAGCATTATAGCAACCTCTTTGATCATTTTGATCTAATCAGAATCTCTATTTCTTGGAAACGCTGTGTTAGGTAATAATTTTCCCGAAATCACAAGAATTCACCCAAATTCTATAGTAAGTAAGTCACTCTTGATATTATCTTTTATTGCCTCTATAATAGTATTATATAAGGTTCGAAAACATTTTCTGTAGTCATGCGACTGAGTTGGCTAGAGAGATATTACAAGAACTCTGCTATTACGATAACAACATACAGTTAAAATGTAGGCCCCACAGAGCGCATTGTATGGCTTCGACTAACCGGATTAAAGAGGTTTCCCAAATTGTATTTTCGAATCTAATTCAAGAATTCAAGCAGTGCTTGCCGAGGTCAAGGTACTTACTTTCGCTTTTCAAATAGAAAATAATTCTTCCCTCACGAGAATTCTCTTTTCTCGAAGAATTTTAATTAATTATGTATTTTACATAATATTATTATAAAGTGACATTGGTTTCGTAAATTGATCATCTAGTTTTATAATATAAAAGAGGCATGTTGAATATCAATTATACAAACTTTGATTACAATGAGGGAAGATGTTGAGTGATGAGGGAAGCGGTTGTACCAGTGGTAGCAGGCGGGTCTAATCTTCTTTAGTAACTCTTTAATAAAAATCTCTCTCTCTTTCTCACTAACACACACACACCCTCTCTTGTCTCTCGACCTATGGATGCTATAGAGTTCTCAATGGTTTTAGAAGTGGAAACGGATAACAACGATTAGGTATTACGGCTACAAAACCTCTTCTACAGTAGAACGACTCAACCTGCAGGCATTATCTGAATAATCCCTTTTAGCCCTTTCAGTGCCTGCTGTTCATTAGTCGCCCTTTGTGCCGGTGAAATGTATCGCAATGTACTGTGTTGAACTGAACTGACACAGACACAGTCGGCATTCAATGTTCAATTACTTGTTTGACCTTTTAAAGGCTGGTTTCCCCTTTGTAGGCCATTATTTGGCAGAGAAAACACAGCTTAGACCCCAATAACCCACTGATTAATTGGGCACCTCGCGGGGATATATTCGAATGAATTACAACTGAAATGTCCACTTTAAAGTCTATTGAATAGCAAGTTGATACTGGAAATAACTCGAGATTAGTTCATCAGTTTACCAATAATTCATGTCGCTTGAAATGCACTAATTTATCTACTGGGACCTGTTTCATAAATTTCAGAACTCCTGTGAAACAGAAGAATGGCACATTATTCTTTTGTTTTCTTTATTATTATTTCTTTTGGCACAAACCGCATCTCAATTGGCCCAATATAACGGTTACAGTGGCTGTCATTAGTTTTTCAAAACTCTTTTAAATTTCAAGTTTATCACATAAAACGCTTACAGCAGGATTCATTAAATTTGGCGAAAACCAGCTGATTTGGCGATCAGTATATCAATACTCAACCTACAAATGCTGAATCTCGCAGATTATTGAAAAGGTCTTTTAAAAAGGTATTCTTTGAAAGGTCTTCTTTTAAAAGGTCTTCTAAAGATTAGCCTAAAGGTCTTTAAAAGACTTTCAAGTCTTTGGATTATTGTGTCAAAGCTGCGCAAAATCGGTTATTTACTGATCGCCATATCAGCTTGTTTTCGCTAAATTAAATGAATCCTGCTGTAAGCGTTTTATGCGATAAACTTGTAAGTTAAGAGTTTTGAAAAACTAATTACAGTCGTTGTGACCGTTATATTCGGGCAATTTAAATACGGCTTGTGCCAAAAGATAGGTTACTTACTGAAGATGTGCAGGTTTAATTTGTATTTTGGAAAAAATATGAGTTTAAGGGGCAAAACATGTGAAAGAACCTTAGCGCAATCTCTCGGCTTTTGAAGGAATTGTTTGAACCTATCTGCTAAATAGAGTAGGTATTGAAATCAAGCAGTGCTTTGCGCTGTAGGCTTATTCTAGTTATCAATATTATTGCTGATGATCAAATCCATCTTCTGTGAATGCGATGTGAATAAAAATAAGTAATTACTTGCTGTTTTTCTATTAAATACTGGACATTAGGTGAATAAAATATTAGTTTTCAAATTGAAAAATCAAAGTGACATAATGTATTTGATTCATCCAAAGCTTAGCAAATCTTTGTAAAAGTATTTACAATTTTATTAATAATCTGATGAATCATAATGAGAATTATATAGATGATAATAAAAACTTTAATCACTAACTATAACTGATTATAGTATTCACTATTAACGAACTATAACATCTATCCTACCTTGAAACAAAATAAAACTAACATTACAGCAAATAACGTGACGATAATGTCACTTTCTATTTGTACATTATTGAAACGAGC
Source organism: Laodelphax striatellus (assembly GCA_017141395.1). NCBI lineage: Eukaryota > Metazoa > Arthropoda > Insecta > Hemiptera > Delphacidae > Laodelphax > Laodelphax striatellus. The sequence continues at coordinate 6,492,128 of CM029531.1, read as the reverse complement.
GCTGCTGATTGTTAGTTTGGATAGGGGGTTTATTGAAAGGCGGGGGGAGGGGGGCTAATGCAGCAATTCATCAAGCGAGCGTCTTCGTCTTCGCTCTCACTCGCACTCTCGGGGCTCGGCAGTGTTCGCTCTCACTCACTCGCACACGCGATGCCATCAGCTAGCAGCTGTATTTCATTTGAGGATCGTGCAAGCCGCTGAAAACCGATGATAATATTGGATTAATAATAATAGGCTCCTCTGACGGAATACTTTCAACACAGTGATGATGGAATGGGATAATATATGGATGGATAGTAACACATAGAACAGACATGGTGAGTAATACAGAGTATGCTTCTCTATGATAGTAAGTTGATCATAGAGAAGCCCACTCTCTAGTCTCTTCTCTGTGGTTGATGTCCTACATTAAATTTAATGGGGGCAGATTTTGATTAAATATTCCTAAGATTAGGTATGAGCATAGACTAAGCAAATATTGAATGGATTATCTGTGGTACAAGATTTGAATAGACAATTTATTATTTAGCGTAAGTTGATCATGATAGTCTAGACTTCTCTGTGTTTGATGTCCTACATTAACATTTAATGGGGACAGATTTTGATTAAATATTCCTAAAAAGGTATGACATAGCATTTAAAAATATTGAATGGATTATTATAAAGTCCAAGATTTGCATAGATAATGATAATACATAAGAATATACCTGATTCTAGCAATTGTAGGAGTTCTCTGTTACAAGATGTAATTGAATAATATTTTATAGTTATTATAATAATATAATGATCGTTATTTGTAGAATTTTACAGCTTTCCTTTGAAATTTAATACTTGATTATCATGATGACTGTTTAATGATAATTATTATTTGTAAAATTTGGTAATAGAACAGAAAATTTAATACTTATCAGACTTTCAACTGCATCAGGGTAATTCTTAATTTCTAAATTTGAAGGCAATTCTTTTATTTTTTGAACTGATAATCGGTTCACTCTTGTATTGTTCTTAATTCCCTAAATGCCTTTCAAACTAATAGGCTATAGTTTCACTAAGTGATAATATTGAGTAACGATGTCTGTTACGCTGTTTTCTATTACCAGGCTAAAGTCGTAGTGTAATATGACGTATTAATATAGGCTCAACTGATAATTGTTGGATAGAAAATTGATTTATAAACGTTAATGAAACCATGAAGTTTAGAATTTATGAAATGATTGGAGAAATAGTAGAAAACTATGTGTTACATAATAGAATAAGACAGTAAAATGTTATTCAAGCAGTAGTACTATTTGAATTACTGCGGGAACATTGAATTTTGAAAAAGTCAAACGCCTGTATTGCAGTAGCTTTAAACCAAATCAGCCATTGAAATTCAAGCCAACCACAGTGGAATACAGTCAGACGCCATGAAAATTCTCTCGCAATACGATTGGTCGTTCCACTAAGCCCAGCCCACGGCTGGCCACGCCTCCAGCCAATCACAAGCAAGCAAGTGAGACAGCAATGGAGTTGCCTGTTAGTTTCCTATTTTGTTGAGAAGAAGAGGAAGAAGAAGAAGAAGAAGAAGAAGAAGAAGAAGAAGAAGAAGAAGAAGAAGAAGAAGAAGAAGAAGAAGAAGAAGAAGAAGAAGAAGAAGAAGAAGAAGAAGAAGAAGAAGAAGAAGAAGAAGAAGAAGAAGAAGAAGAAGAAGAAGAAGAAGAAGAAGAAGAAGAAGAAGAAGAAGAAGAAGAAGAAGAAGAAGAAGAAGAAGAAGAAGAAGAAGAAGAAGAAGAAGAAGAAGAAGAAGAAGAAGAAGAAGAAGAAGAAGAAGAAGAAGAAGTTAAGAAGAAGAAGAAGAAGAAGAAGAAGAAGAAGAAGAAGAAGAAGAAGAAGAAGAAGAAGAAGAAGAAGAAGAAGAAGAAGAAGAAGAAGAAGAAGAAGAAGAAGAAGAAGAAGAAGAAGAAGAAGAAGAAGAAGAAGAAGAAGAAGAAGAAGAAGAAGAAGAAGAAGAAGAAGAAGAAGAAGAAGAAGAAGAAGAAGAAGAAGAAGAAGAAGAAGAAGAAGAAGAAAAGGTTGTACAAGAAGAAGAAGGAAGAAGAAGAAGAAGAAGAAGAAGAAGAAGAAGAAGAATAAGAAGAGAAGAAGAAGAAGAAGAAGAAGAAGAAGAAGAAGAAGAAGAAGAAGAAGAAGAAGAAGAAGTTGTGGTTGAAGTTGAACTTGAAGAAGTTGAAATTGAAGTTTCATTTATACAGTGTTCTCTAGGAGAAAACTGCCAGGCTAATTACTTACACCAAAATAATAAAAAAAGTTCAATAAACATGAGAACTGTAATGCTTTAATATCGAGTTATACACTATACAGGGTCAAAGAGTTTACATAATATTCATCTCCTTCACAAGTGAGATTAACTTACAGTGAATCACTCCTAGAATTCTCACTTCAATAGTGTAGGAGAAAAATGGTATGATGTACAAGAACTGGGGACCATAAGATACAAAGTTTTGCATTTAGACTACATCTCTGTTAAATTAAAAAACTCCAATTGAATTCAACCGCCATGAAATGATGTCATCTAACGAAAGCATTGCAACAAGAGTCAAAGAACGAATTTGACATCGATGTAATGACGTCATTTTACGGTGGTTAAATTCAAATGATTCTCGTTCAAATGGCCGAGATAAGATAGTCTTTCACATGAAATGTATTATAATCACTCCAATAAACATGGAAATACAGGAATATACTTGGATACAAAATTGGATGTTTTTGAACGAAGACTACTCATTCTTGAAAAAATTCTGTATCTTGCCTGAGACCTGGGTTTCTTCATTATCTTCTGTGTGAACTCATCAAGTCAGCAATATTTTTGAATTTATTCAAGTGTCTTCTTTGAAACTTCAAGGATAAGAGTCAACATAATTTCAGAGCAGTTCTCAGAGGGCCACAGGGGCCGGGATAAACTCGTGTAGTAAAAGAATAGGACACAGGGAGTGAGAGAGAGAGTGTGAGATGTTCTGCTTCTTTCAGCCTTGTCTTAATTTTACGGATTATCTACGCGCGAAGGACATTAGGGGGGGGAGGAGGTGGAGTAGGAGGAGGAGGAGAAGGAGGGATTGAAAGAAGGAGTAGTAGTAGGTGGAGGAGGAGGAGGAGTAGGAGGAAGAGAGGAGAGACCAACGTTGAATATTCCAAACTGACTGCAAGATGATTTGCGTGGTCCGCAACTTTCTGCTTTCTACTTCATTATTATTCTTCTACTCTTCTCCTTATTCTACCAACTTTTCTACTCGCTTTTTCTTCTTCATATTCTTCTTCTTTTCCACGTTCCCTTTTTCCATCTTCTTCTTTCACCATTCCCCTCCAATCTCCTGTTTTCCTCAACCTCTCACTCTACCCCCTCTTTCCCACTCGCCAACTGTATTTTTCAACCTTCCTTCCCCTCTTCCACTTCTTCCTCTCTTCCTTCTCTTTTCTCCATCTTTCTCATCTCTTCCCCATACATCTACCTTCTTTTCCTTCTTTTTAAGTTGTCGTTTATGCTTTCATCATTTTTCCTTCTCTACCTCCTCTATTCTTTCCCTGTTAACCAGCACTTCCTTCTCCTTAGAATTTTTTTCTCGTTCTTCTTCTCTCTTCTCTTCCTTCTCCTCTCCCCTTTCCTTTTCCTTTCCTCCTTCCTTTTTACTCCTCCTTCTTTTCCTTTCCTCTTCTTGTTTTTGTTCCAGTTATTCTTACTTTCCTCCTTCTTCTCCATCCATGAATAATTTATATTTCTCTCTTGAACTTCTTCCTCTTTTTTCCTTCTTGATCTTACCTCTTCCCCTTCCAATAATTTATCTTGGTTCCTTGCACTTCTTCCTTCTTTTTCTAATTACATTTCATGGTCATACATTTATCTCTATCTTTTTCTTCTTTGCTCTCTTTCCCCACTTCCAGCCCCCTCCTCTTAGAACCCCCCCCCACCCTCCAGTGAGTGTTTGCCGTGCCCCGCCCCTAATAAAAAAGTTTCTTTGACCTCGTTCTGTGGAGTTCACTTCTGACACTAGCTAGGCCAACAGTAATGCCCGCAATTGATGATGATGATGATATGAAAAAAAAGAAAGACTGAATTGAGGAGGAGAAGGAAAAGAAGGAGGAGGAGGTGGTGGAGTGGGTAAAGAAATAGGAGGAGAAGAGGCGAAGGAGGAGGGAGGAGGAGGAGGAGGAGGAGGAGGAGGAGGAGGAGGAGGAAGGAGGAGGAGGAGGATGAGGAGGAGGAGAAGAAAGAGAAGAAGTGAGGAGAGAAGAAGTAAAGCAGAATAATCACGAAAACAGAGAAGAGGAAGAGAGAGAGAGAGATAGTGAGAAGAGAGAAGAAGAAGAAGAGAAGAGAAAGAAGAAGAGACTGAGGAGAGGAGGAGAAGAAGAATGAAGAAAAGAGAAGAAAGAGAAGAAGAGAAGAAAATTACAAAGAAGAAGAAGAAGAAGAAGAAGAAGAAGGAAGAAGAAGAAGAAGAAGAAAGAAGAAGAAGAAGAAGAAGAAGAAAGAAAGAGTAAAAGAAGAGAGGAGGAGTGGAAGTCGAATAAAAAGGCGGATTCGAGATAAAGTGAGAGAAGAGAAGGATGAGGAGGAAAAAAGATATAGGAGGGAGACTAGTGGAAGTTGAATTACAAAAAGAAGGCGAATAAGGAGTAAAGAATACGAATAAAGAGAGGAGAATAAGAAGTTGAAAGAGTAGGAATAGGAGTGATATTGATGAGGTTTGAGTATCTCAAAGAGGAAGGATAGCACAGCGCCCCCCACTCAGCTCAGTATAATGACAAACCAACACTTTGAGCCCTTTGAGAGTTCGCCATTGAATTGCAGACAAAACTGGATTATACGAAAACAAAATTCTCCATTTTGCACTTTTCTCTGTCTCTCTTGCGCAGAATCATGATGGAAGAGCTTTTTGTTTTTGATAAAATTTTCAGTGCCCGCTTTACGATCTGCTGCTCACACAAACTCAAAGCTAGGATAAAATCCTAGCCTGCGAAAATTGTTTTCCTGGATAGATTCTATCTATTTGTCTGTTTATCTGCAGTATTTCTAAAATTTGTTTGAATGTCTGATAAAATGAACGAGGTCTCAGTGTCTCACCGAATACCGGGAAGCGATTTTTATTCTCAGAAATTATACTTAGCGGAGTATGACTATTGATCACCGTTGAAGTGATCTCTCATTACCCACGCACAAGCCTTGAGTTCATGTGGGCATCACCCTCGGGAAGAAAAGAGAAAAAAGTGTGAGTAGGAGTCTTATCCAATATTTGCGAACCGCTTCAACCCTTCAACAACAATTTTATAATATTGATTATAATTTAAAATAGTTTGCGTCGTAATTCCTCCCAATAATAAATTGTCAAATGCTCATTTGGAATAAAATACAAGACAAAGACGCAGTTGCACAAAAATTTAAGTGAATTTAACGACCGTAAAATTACGTCATTAAACCGAAGTTAGATTTGTTTTTTGGTTCTCGTTGCATGTGTTCACTTAGATGACATCATTTACGTTAAATAAGACAACAGCTGAAATCTATTGAAACTAATTGTGTTGCTGAAACTGTGACTAAACGATTTGTCTTGTCTTGTCTTGACTAACCGTGACCGGATCAACGTGAAACTGGCCGAATCTATTGGAAGCAACAATCGTTGTTATACCTGATATCAAAATATTGTTTTGCCTTCAATTTAATTCAACCCAAGTTGTTGGTGCGATCCGAAACTGCTGTAGTTTCTAGCTCACTATAAATTATAATTAGGATTTATTGGAGTAGTTTGGTGGAAGGTTAGCGTTCTAGTGTTGTAATACGAAATTCGTCCCCTTCTTCCAGACAATAGAACAATGAAATATTAAAATTGCTTTTTGTGGGCATGGGGATGGGGAACCTACCACCCACTAAAGCAATCCACTATAGGGCGGCTAACGGAAAGCAATTCGACTTTGAAGACACGCAACAGATAAGAACAATAATTTTTTAACAGCATGAGACAGACTCTCTGCAGACTGTGGTCGTAACACACAAATATAATATCCTATCACAGAAGCGAATAGCGACTGAGACTTAAGATAAGCACTCGGGTAAGAGAAAAACAAGAATTGGTAATCTTTGTTAGATAAGTAATCTTCTATTCAAATGCAATGAAGCTTGTCTTTCAAACAATCATGTTTCAAAAATAATCATTAGAATATTCCACAGAGGTGCTCTTAAAAGCAAGGCTATGATGTTATGATGCGTGGATAACTTGAAAAGTATTCGTAGTTAACTTAAAAGTATAAGTAGTTATCAAAGGAAAGAAAGAATGATCTATGCAATCTGACCCTTTATCAAGAGCCATCAAAATTTACAAGAGAGTGAGAGAGATGAACAGTTAGAGATATAAGAGTGAGAGAAACGACGTATCTAACCTGAACACTAAAAAAATAATTTCTCAAATATGCTGATGAAATAGCTTTCAATTTGATGAATACAATCATGAGACAACTTGAGAACCAATAAATATTAGATAGCAACATTATCGTTGTTATGATACTTCATGAATCTTATTGAGCTCTGAATTAATGTCATTTTCTTTAAGTTTCATATACTGGCATTTGATAGATAGATAGAGAGATATTATTTTCTTTGCCATCGTACTCTACTGTCATCAGCAACGTCAAGATATGATATCTCTCTACCTATCGAATGCCAAGCGTCAAATTAAATGAATATCAATGTAACAATAATAATATGAGAAAAAGTTTTACTTCCATTTATAGCCTACTCTTAAAACTCTTCATTGATGGATTCAGGGATTAAAACAACTCAATTAACTTTTAAAAGTCTGCCCTAAAAGAAACAAGCTTATAAAGTTTGTTCGCATCTTGATCAAAAAACTTCCAAGCGAACAATAAATTCAGTCCCAATAAATCCTTCAAACTCCGGGGTAATTATGTAAGTTGAGTAGTGCTGTACCGTGTCATAATAATTATTACGAGAAAGTTGAATTGCTTCGAAATAAACTTGGATAGGGCAGGTGTGAGAGGAGCATTTACCGGCTAATGCCCTAATTAATGAGATACTTGTTGAATTTTGCTGAACCCGCTCTCTGCCAGCTTTATAGCGCACAGGGAAAGAGATTACTCATGGGATTAACTTTACCAGCCTCCAAGTTCACGAACATAGTTCACTGAGTTATTGGATACAGTAGTAGTACAAGGCTCCTACCGGATTTTATTTGAACTAATCAACAGTTGGATTGCGGAAGTACGCAACTATGTAATTTGCTCAGGATTACATTATTAGCTCCAAATTTTGTGTCCTTACTTTCTTTCACGTAGATTTTAGTTTGAAAGTTCGTAAGATTGAATTGGATTAGAGACACCTTTCATAGAAATGTAGAAGTCGTGTAAAATAGAAAATCTACTTTACTATCAATGTTTATTGTATGTTGCACATGTGCTATTCATTCAAGTTTAGTGTGTGTAAACGTTTTTCGTGTATTACAAGATTTCTCCACAGTTTGAAGCAGGTTCCAGGGTGCTGTTTCATAATGATTTAGAAGTCCTACAAAATTGAACACACACTATTAATACATGAAAGGTTTGGCGAACTATGTGATAAAGATGAACTGTCAAAAACTCTGTTCACGAAGTCGAGTAACGGCCAAAGCAAACTGTTTGCATTTGTGTGCGTATAGAAGCGATGACTCACAGCTGTTTTCGTCTAATTTCAATAGGATGCGTGAAGCGCAAGACGAACAGCAAGACGACAAGCATGACGAAACGAAAATCGACAAGGTGTGGACATAGCTATTGTTATTTTTTTCTGGAAATTATACTTGTATGGTTGAGTTATACTTTAGCAACTAAAATAGCTTCAATTGCGATATAAACCTGTTGGAATGGAATGTTTCAACTTTTACAGTATAAAAACATGTTCGTGAAAATGGGTTTATTAGAGTGGTTGAAATTCACACCATCACTATCTTGTTACTGCAGAGCTATGTCACGGAAAACAAGACATTTTCGTGTCTCACGTATTGTTTTCGTGACTACTAAATATAGCAGCATCGCAATATGAATTAACATGAATGAAGGATTTCTCGTGAAAATGAAGTAATAAGATTCTTCTATCATCTGGTTTATTTTTGCAACAACTGCAAATCAGAATTATCCGGGAAAAAGTGGTCGACTGGCAAGGAAGTTTTCCTTCGAAAGGATCAATCTGCTGGATTGCGTCTTGCACTTCGAGGCTGGAGGTTTGACGTTAATCAAATCCGTTACTTATTGCTTTCTGTTGTGAGAGGCGGTGATAAATCAAAGGAGTGAATTGTGCGGATCAGTTGCTGCCGAGACTTAATGAAATATTGGGACGATTCCGGCTGCAGAATTGATGAGTTCTCAGATTGGATTCGGGTTTCAGTAATTAGCTGAAATGAGTAATGAAATTTTGTTTGAGATTATCTATTATTCATTTTTAGGGAGACGAAGACGACAAAAGATTTCTGAGTTCGTTTGAAAAATTGAGACGACAAAAGATTTCTGAATTCCTTTGACAAAATTGATGTGACTTGGGGGTGAAAACTAGCTATAGTGCGATTCACGTCAAGAAGTCAGCATTGCTTAGATGGGACAGGTTTGCTATCCTTGTTCAGCACAAGGCAGTTGCTGATGTCAATTCGCACTGTGCATAGTTGCCGCACTGTGCATTGGTGTCGCACACAGTCCCAACAAACACGTTTGATGCAGTTTTCTCTTTCTCTCTCAATGAAACTTGGCATCAATGCTCCTCATATAAACAATGCTGACTTATTGACTTGAATCAGAATATAGTATTTTTTTATTCAGAACCTAAGCTTGATACCATAATATTATTGTTAATTTAGATTGGTCATACTTACATTACAATTGCTGTATAATTGCTGTGTATTTACATTTTGTTATTCATTGAATTTTTCTTGTTTTTTCATATTCAATATTGTATTTATTTTGTATTGTGTGAAGGAGGCAAAATGGGTTTCTACTAGTGGCGAAGCGTGGTATACTTATTTGGTCATCGCCGGGTATATTTCCTATAGGAAATACCAATGGCGATGACCAAATAAGTATACCACGCTTCGCCACGGCTTTCATGTGACTTTTGGCGTATCTCTGCCCCTGAAGGAAACTGTATAGGCAACCGGTGTGTTCACTTTACAAGGTCATGTTGAGACGGTCAGGAATTTCAAGCTGATGGGTCAAGTTCACGCGTACCGTGCTACTGAATGAAAAACATTCCATTCTAACACTGCATTTTCTTCTTCTTCTTCTTCTTCTTCTTCTTCTTCTTCTTCTTTCTTCTTCTTCTTCTTCTTCTTCTTCTTCTTCTTCTTCTTCTTCTTCTTCTTCTTCTTCTTCTTCTTCTTCTTCTTCTTCTTCTTCTTCTTCTTCTTCTTCTTTCTTCTTCTTCCTTCTTCTTCTTCTTCTTCTTCTTCTTCTTCTTCTTCTTCTTCTTCTTCTTCTTCTTCTTCTTCTTCTTCTTCTTCTTCTTCTTCTTCTTCTTCTTCTTCTTCTTCTTCTTCTTCTTCTTCTTCTTCTTCTTCTTCTTCTTCTTCATAAGAAGAATCTAGATTGATACTATAAAAATAATTATCATTACTGCAAAATTAACCTTCTTCTTATTTTACAATCGAAGATACATTATTACAATGAGGAGGTTGACATCTATATAGATGCGGAGCGCTGAATCGAGAATAAAATCATTGATTGATAGAGTCAGGTTGTATGCCATTGGATGGATTTCTAAAGGTCAGTATTATCAGCGCTGATACTATTATGAATGAGACACATCTACTGCCTACACATTTGCTTGTGAATCGCTCGGCTAAATAGCAATAACCTTTTGCAAAATGCTTGGTAACATGGAAGGATCATTGGGCAATTTCCATCTTTACATCTTTAGATGGATTTCTAAAGTAATGTTCCAATTACAGAAATTCAAAGTTGCCAAAGGCCTTTCAAGCTTAATCTACAATTAACAACGTTAATTCTTATGAGTAATAGAATATCTCAATCCACTTTTGTGCAACCCAACTCTTTTATTTAAAATCTCATTTATATAATATAGGAGATGAGAATTGGAGGAGATAATAATGGATAAGATAGGGATATAATAATAATTATAGGAGTATATTATAATGGAGAAGAAGCAACATGTTTGCAGCCTAAACATTCTCACTTCAAAACTCTATGCTTCAAATAACTTGGAATTACATTTATTCAAATTTATCAGAATTGCCACTTTGACAAAAATCCACAAAGCGACAAAGCTGAACCAATGACGTTCTCTATATACTGTAATTATATTTTCACAATACAACTGAAATTCGTTTGATAGCCGTACAGTAATTTTCAGATTTCATTCATTATTAGTAATCCAAACCAAAGTGCAGTTAATTATTATAAATCAACAAATTAATGAGAAACACAACGCACAATCAAAGTGCGATTAATTACTAGAAATTAACAAACCACAAACACAAAGCACAATCAAAGTGCAATATTGATTACAATATTTAACAAATCCGACAAGTCAAAAGCACAGCACTCATCTTTTATAAACGCCCAATCTGGTGTTGTTTGGCACAATGTTGTTTATTATCTAAAAACCTCAAAAGGGCCGCCGCTGTGAAAAGCGACCAGAAAACTCTCTCAAACACACACACTCACAAATAATGAGGTAGCTTACTTTCAAAGAGATAGAGAGAGAGGTTGAGAGCGAGAAAGAGAGATTGAGAGAAAGAGTCAGAGAGGGACAGAATGATAGGAAAAGAGAAAGAGAAATAAATACAGATATAGAGTGCGTGAGAGAGAAAAGAAAGATTAGATTAGATTATTTAATTTATATTTGTAGATTAAAAACATATCGTCTTGAATATTGTAACAATTGTATTACAATATAGATAGTAATAGTTAAGACACAACTAATTTTCCGACAATTGTACATAAATGAATAAAGATTACATTGACTATGAAGATGGGAAACGAAATGGTAACAACGATAAAATTGTGAAATATCTTCGTGAAACGGTGAACATATAAATGTCCATTCTTGGAGAATGATGTCCAAGGATATCCTTTTCATCAACACTTGACTGAAAAGAGAAAGGAGGGTACAGGGTTCGAGCCTCAAATAACGTAAGGTTGACAGCTTTATCGAAAGCGCCATTGTTGAATCGTCAAATAGAGAGTGTGTAATAGTAAGAGAGAGTGAGTAATTTTGTGAGAGAGAGGGAATGAAGATGAGAAAGAAAAAGAGAGAGAATAAGTGACAGAGAGTTTGAGAGAGTGAGAGGAAGGTAGAGAGAGAGAGTACGAGGACGTTCATAACGTGAACTTGATCAAAGAATTCGGGCTTCAAAGACTGCGAATTCACAACCCTTCAAAAGTGAGGCGAGCGTGAACTCGCTTTCTCGGCTATCATGAACCCTTTTGTGGGTTGGATCGGCTAAATTAAACCGAAAACACGCTTACACGACTTTGCGAACTTTGCTTGTTTGACGCGTACGGACAAACCGCATGAACCGTACGGACGAACCGCATAACCGTCCGTTCTGAGCGCGGTCAGAAACGACCGTGACCCAGCGAGAATTTTGGCAACTGAATGTGACATCGGTGCCAAACAAACAGTTCGTTGTTTTGTGACGAGAAATATCTGTGTGCTGTTGGACAACGTAACACGAGATTCATCTCACTTTAATGCTGTTCAAAATTGCTGTTATTTCCATATTCGTGAATATTTTATAATTTTAAGTATGAATTTGTACCGGAAATAAACAAATTTCCTTAGGAACATCAGTCCTCGATATGAGAATCAAATTTACTCGAGAAAAAAATATGATTTTTTACACGTCTTGTAAACTAAGTGTCTACATGTTTTCTTTGTATGCAGTTCAAATTTAAGATTAAAATACATGTAACATAAAAATTATTATCTATGAACTGATTGAATCAAATCAAATAATTCTTTGTTTTGACAAAAAAATAACAAGTTATGTGGAATGTACCGTAGACAATAGAAATAATAGAAATGCATCATCTCATGATTAATCGATTATAATTGTAAATAATCATCAGATATTTTAGATTTTCTTGTGTTGAGGAGAGTGTAAGACATTAGTAGAATGTCTTATAGTGTATAGAAATATTCGATGATATTAAGGTCTTCTTGAGTTTCATCCAATAATATAAATTTCGAGCACTTGATCACTACCTGAAATTTCATAAGCCAAGGTGCGACCAAATAAATAAATTCATACCCCGGTTGCAGTGCTTAGTCTGAAACCATAGAGACGCTATACTCTCTCTTACTAATCTGCTCTCTGTGCTGAAACCTACACTCTATTCCCATTCCAGTCAATTGATGATATAGATGGAAAAGCAGCTGCAGTGGTGATCTTTCCAAGACTGCCGAGGGATTTCCCCGAGAAGCTTTTCCACTTTTTTCCAGTCGCTTTTCCTCAGCCCCCCTACTCAAATAGGCTCGAACTGTGTCAGAAAGGCCATTTTGATAAACGAGCTTCATCTGCCTGCCTGTAGTCTGCGGTGGGGGTGGGGGGTGGGAATTGGACCAGTTTGTTTTCTCAGCTAAAAGCAAAATAAATTCGATGATGCGGTGATTGTTGAGAAGTAGACGATGATTTAGTCGAGGGGAGAGGAGGGAAAGAGCGAGTGAGATAGATAGATCGAGAGAGTGAATGTGTGAGAGAGAAAGAGAGTTTCAGGGTAGATTAGAGCTAAAACGAACGTTAATATAGTTTGAACCATATAGATAGATAGATGAATAGCAAGTGTATGTGTGAGAGCGAGTGAGACAGAAGGATTACTGTGCATTGAACAACATAGATGGATGGTGAGTAGGTGTGTGTGTGAGACGAAAGGATTAGAGCCAGAGTGAACGTTATTGTAGGTTGGACCACATTATCACTAAACAAACTTGTAGATGGTCGATATGTTGTAACTAAAGCTGGTCCGTGTACTTTAATACGAACCCATTAAAAGCACATACTTTAATACGAAGCAAAATTCAGCCGTGTACGTTCCTACGAACTGTTACTATTCTAAGGGTGCGTTCATGTCGGAGCTGTGATAAGCGATACCAGCTGTGATACTAGCAGTGCGTAGAGAATATTGACGTGCTTTCTAATCAGCCTGTTTATGTCGGAGCTGCGATGTTAATTGCATTTGAGCAATGGACCATCGATGAAAGCGTTGCTAGTATCACAGCTGGTATCGCTTATCACAGCTCCGACATGAACCCACCCTAACTGCTATACTGCCTTCTAATCTACTGGTTTTATTATCAAAAGGTTATTAGCCGCTACGGAAATTCTCACAGTCTAACAATCGTAGTAGGGAAGCTTTTAGTGTGAATATTATTTTTATGAATACTGGTATTGTTAATATTGTCTTTGGTGAAATAAAAGATTTTGGATTGAGGGTTTCAATGACTTGTAAGCCAAGAAACTAAACGTTGATTGGAGTGAATAAACCCGCTTTTCTTTCACTAGAAAATTAACACGTTGATCGAAATCTTCTCATCAATCTCATGTACGATTTTTTTTCTGAGGATGATGCCCACATGAGCTCTAGGCTTGTGCGTGGGTAATGAGTGGGGTGATGATGAGATATGACGACTACTTTTTAGGCAGTCGGGACGGACGGCTTAAAGTTATTATTTAATTTAAGTTAATTATTTAAAGTGTCTCACTCAAAGTTACTCATGGAGTACAGATTTGATTGAAAATAATCTACATATTATTCATTCTTATAAGTACCCAGATTGTATTACAAGAGATATTACAAATTATTATGATTTTAATGAGAAAAATCTCAATTTTAGAACATGTTCGAACCTTACATATTTTTCAATCCACTGTAATTACATTTATTCGTTCGTTGTAATTTTCTGTGTTCATTTGTGTTTGACAAATTATCATAATAATTAATTATTTATCGTACCCCCTTTTCAACGAATTGGTACGCAGGGTAACACTGAAACATACAGTAGTACAAAACATTCTGGAAAACAAACCATTTTTATTCGTAATTTGTAATCCTCATGTTCGAACTTGCCACTATAATATTGTTGAACAATAAAGAACATTAAAGAATAGATGGATAAATAAATTTTTTCACATTGCCCATCACAAAAGTGTTGGAAGTCGAAGTTGAGGCCCCTCTTCTCCTTAATCAACAGGATATTAATAACTCTATTACTTATACAAGGATGTTGTAATAATATGGTGGTATGTAGTTAAGATAAGAACTTCTTGTTGGAATTAGGACGCGATATAGATAATTGAGAAGGGCTCAAAATGATGGCGGTTGAAGTGCACTCATGTAGTGATAGGAGAATGTGATTAGATCCAACTACGCGCACAACCCTATCTCTGTCTCAACGATATTGGCTCGATCAATCACCGGTTAACCGCTTCCAATTACTTTCCTCGTATCATCAGAACTTGAGAATGTGACATAATCTGTGCAAAAACGTATCAGAACAAGCCTATTACATAGATGATAACTGTTTGCTCCTAGATGAATTAAAACAGGCGTGTCAACTAATGAGAATGATAGATTGCTACAATTTTATTTTAATTTGACGGTTTTTTTAATTTGATGTTTTAGAAAATTTTTCAAACGTATCAAGGATTCTTGAGTCATTCTATTCCAATATATCCTAATGTATTTTCTCTGTCATGTAACTTATGTCCAGAGGTATTTATTACACATTAAAAACAATTAAAATATGATAAAATTTGAGTATGTATCTGTCCTTATGTGTGATCCTGACAATTGCGGTACTTGAAGTTGGCATTATTGCAGAAGTTTGTTGAAGTGAAGTACTATGCATCCAGATCGATATAGTCTCAGAATTCGGTGAACAGAGAAAAGGAGAAGAAAAGCTGTTTCAAAGATTTGTTGGTCGGCAGCCAAGCGAATGGAAAGAATTGAAGGATAAGAGAAGGGTGAAATGAAGGGTGGAGAGAGGAAACTTGAATGAAACTTGAAAGAGGGTAAGAAGAGGGAGGGTAAGAGGAGGAAGGGGGGGGTATGAAAAGGGAGGGTATGAAAAGGGAGGGTATGAAGAGGCAGGATAATGAGAGGAATGGCAAGAAAAGGGAGGGTAAAAAGAGGGTGGTTGAGAAGAGGGAATGAAGGGTAAAGAAAGGAACAAAAAAGAAAAATAGGGTGGAGGAGTAAAAAGGAAGGAAGACTAGAAATGGAACGAGAAGGTAAGAAGAAGAAAGATAAGTGATGAAGGAAGATAGGGGAGAATAGGAGAGAAGAGGTAAAAATAGGGGAGGAGGGATGAAAAGGAGTAGACAAATCTCAAAGGACTCGTAGAATCCTGTCGTTGTGAAAATAGGAAGAGAAATAAAATGAGAATGCCTGAGTTGTAATGTGATGAGTGAGAGAGAGTGAGTGTGTTTGTCCAACAGAAGACATGAAAGAGTAAGAGAGAGAGAAAGACAGTGATGGTGTGAGAGAGTGAAGGGGAGGATTGGAAACGTTCGTCTCTGAAAACAAACGAATAGAATTGCTTTTCTCATCTTCAGCAGTGCGAGAAAAAGCAGTGGGCCTAAGTTGTAATCGTTGAAATAAATCGTTACTGAGGTTTACGGTTAACCCAAAGTTCTAACCTATTTTATTATTTTGTGTGACCGATATCCACGCAGTCTCAGACACTTACTTCCTCTATATGTCTCTTTCTCTCTCGCTCTCTTTCCCTCTCTGTCATTCTCTCTCAGTCATTCTTTGTCCCTTCTTTCAGTTTTGTTCTCTCTCTCTCAGTCATTCTTTGTCCCTTCTGTCAGTTTTTCTCTCTCTGTATTTGCTCCCTTTTCATTCTTGTTTTCCATTCCGATTGCATTTGATAGGTCGAGTCCAATTTGGGAAATTGTTTTGAATCCAACTTATTTTTTGAACAACTTCTACATTAGGCTACTTTCAATCACAAACAACAATTTCCTGTTTGTGTTTTCACAAACTTTTTAACTCAGGCCAACATTCAAAGTCCTTTGGGGAAAGAACGATAGATTACATTCAGTAGTCTACGCTTTTGGACAGTATTTGTGAAGTGTGAGAAATATGAATTCAAGTAAAGAATAGGCGAGTTGCACAAACATTCAATTGAGTTCAACTGCCGTTAAATGGTGTAATCTAACGGAACAAATGCAACGACAGCCAATGATCAAGTCTTACTTCAATGCAATGACGTCATTTAACGGAGGTTGAATCAAATTGGGTTCTTTTTCAATGGGTCAAATGACTTTGAATAAGAATATCCATAAAATTATATTGTATAATATAAATATACGAACAGGAGTTAGAAGATTACGATATCTTTCTTGGGTTATTTGCATATACTTGTTATCGTACGAGTTATAGTATGATTGAATAAATATATTTATTGGAAATATTATTTCATGTGAATGAAACAATTTCATGTGAATGGGACAATTCTCAAAAATACAGTACTGTCTTGAATGCTGAGATCCATTAGCTATCGTTTGTGCAAAGTGCAGCGGAAATTAAACGGTTGGTTCTCCTACAAGAGTGTTTACTGTGAGCAAACATTTCAAATTGGCTTTGTTGAGAAGAAGAAGGAGACGAAGAAGAAGAAGAAGAAGAAGAAGAAGAAGAAGAAGAAGAAGAAGAAGAAGAAGAAGAAGAAGAAGAAGAAGAAGAAGAAGAAGAAGAAGAAGAAGAAGAAGAAGAAGAAGAAGAAGAAGAAGAAGAAGAAGAAGAAGAAGAAGAAGAAGAAGAAGAAGAAGAAGAAGAAGAAGAAGAAGAAGAAGAAGAAGAAGAAGAAGAAGAAGAAGAAGAAGAAGAAGAAGAAGAAGGAGGAGGAAGAAGAAGAAGAAGAAGAAGAAGAAAAAGGAGAACAAGAGGAAGAATATGGAAGAAGAAAGAGTAGGAAAAGGAAATGAGCCGCCATCTTGGCTCTTTCTTTTTCACAAATACTCCTACTCAGTCCTTCATCTACAATCCTGATTCCTGTAAGAATGTCAGTACGGTATTGCAACCGTTCACCGAAATGATCATATTCTGTATGAAAAATGTTTTGCTCAATATTCTCTCCTTTCTTCTGTTCATCCGCTATTTTCTTCAATCCTAACCTACATACGTTTCCTTTTGAATACTTGTTCACTTTTTCACACCCAAATGACTTTTCTAAAAAGTAGATACACAAGGGCAGCACAAAGATTCCTTTCTTCCTTTCAGGTAGAATATGAAATGAAAGAATAGAATAGGGTGCAGTTTTAGAATATTTGTGAAAGGGTGCAGTTTTATGCTCAACTATTTTGTTTGATATAAACAGCTTTCAAAAGCATTCTTTTTCAATTTCTTCTTGATTAAATTTTCCCATTCTTCCTCTGTGAAGAGTTTCGTCAACCTTATCATTATCTCTTCCAAATAATAGTTTATCAAATAAATTGAATATGATAATAACTGTTAAGTAAAGAAAAGTATAACATTAACTACTGTATTCATACTGAATCAAAGGTCTAGCAATTCCTGCAACATCAAATTCATCTCCTCAATCTTGCAATGCTGATGAATGCATGAAGAATAAGAATGAACGTAGAAGTGAATGCTTAGAAACGTTGAATTTAATTTATCATGTCCATTCTAAATACAAGCATAGTAAAACAAGATCGACCCCACACTATTGAAACTCGGGGGTTGAATAGTTGAATAATTTTCGTGTAAAAGATTGAAAGATTCAACTGTATTGTATAGTAATTCAATACAGGATTCCTCCTTTTCTAATAATCTGGCTATTTTTGGTTCGGAACTTTCATATTACATTATTATCTTTTACGATATTCGAAATTTTTGAATGTTTGGTTTCAGAGTAGAAATTGGAGACTGTGAAAGATATGATACATAACCTAAATTTGGTCTGTTTTTAAATTTGAAAAGGGACCGTTCTCGGCGTAAATACCAACCATTATGAATCATTTTGTTCATAACCGTACTGCATAATTGAACAATGATGACAGTCCTTATTCTCAAATCTCCTGGGTTGTCATGTTCATAATAGTAGTTAGTTCAAGGCTAGGCGTACACCGGTTAGTCAAGACAAGACAAGATTAGTTACGTTTAGTCACAGTAATTCACATAGTTGCTTATGAAGCAGCACACAGTGATGCGATAACTAATCGGTGTGTGTTGCTTCATAAGCAACTATGTGAAATACTGTGACTAAACGTGACTAATCTCGTCTTGCCTTGTCTTGACTAACCGGTGTACGCCTAGCCTTAGCTAGCACTTGGGTCCATGAAGCAGCACACACTGATGCATTGACTAATCGGTGTGTGTTGCTTCATAAGCAACTATGTGAAGTACTGTGACTAAACTTGACTAATCTCGTCTTGTCTTGTCTTGACTAACCGGTGTACGCCTAGCACTTTGGTCCAGTAATTGTATGCAGAACAATATAAACATTCAAGGACTGTGTGGGAGTATATATGAAGGGGTGCGTTGCGGGTCCCACCCCTCCAACCGCAACCCCCCCAGTTGTTGCAGGTGGTTAAAAGTGTACATAACTTTTAATTGGAGAGCATGTGCTACAAGCAAATCGCGTGTTCTACATGGCAATTGCGACAGACACGCCATGCATTTAAAAGGAGCCAACAAGTCATTAGTGGAATTAATATAATGCCGACTGGCCTCCACACTATTCTGCCGAGAACGTTCACATCATTACCAATCTAGCCTCGTAATTTGACCGTAAAGGCTGGCGTTCGAATTGCAATTTGATGAGAGATTGGAGAATTATTTGCCAATTAGTAATTTTGTCTCCAATCTGAAAATAATAGTTGGGACTACAGAGATACAGCCATTATTGTGATCCATTTTGTTATATGAGTTGTGAGTTGTTATACAAAATTTACAAGAGAAAAAAAGTTAGCAAATTTTCTGTAAAGTGAACGGTTTTGGTGAAATTTGCCATCAAAAATTTAAAATGGCCGCCACCCCATTTATTAATTGGCTTTAAATGGGCTTTATTTCATTTTTTAAAGTTGAGTATAAATATTCAAATTTCAGATCAATACAACATTTCGTTCTTGAGATAAAAATTTCTAGTGAAAAAAACAAAATGGCAGCTATAAGGGTAACCGCTGAGTTTTGGACACTTCAAATACGACATTTGTAGTCTCCTATCATCCAGGAACAATACCCTAAAATGTTCGACACTAATTCTGAAACACGATGTATAATAATTTCTATAGGCTGTGAGTTGTGAAATGAATAATAATTGTGCTGTACTATGAAGATCAGTCGTGAGCATTCTTTCCATTACTCAAACTGTTTTTTCCTACAGATACTGTATTATCACAGTGTGGCCATTGGTGTGTGAGTGGCCATTTCGAACATTTTTCTCCCACCGCCTTACTTTTGTCAATATTTTGTATTCTGATACATGGTTACATGCTAACTTGAATCCCTACTTGAACCACCATATTTTTGCATTCTGATGTGGGCTTTGCAAAACATGCAAACTTGGACCCACTTACTCACTTGTCAATCTTCCTTCAAGTTAGCCAGCTGTGATACTAGCAGCGCGTATCGACCAACGATGAAAGCGTTGCTAGTATCACAGCTCCGAAATGTTCCCAACCTTGAGAGGTAGGCTACTACATTGAAAAACCCTTTTCCTTTTCAATTAACAAGCTGCGTGTTACAGTTTATTAATGATTATCAGCCTATAGTATTTGTGAAGACCAGTAAAGATCTTATGTCATAGATAAAGGTTCAATCAATTTAGTAAAACCTTTTAGTAAAAAAAAGTTGTGACAGAATTAGTCCTTTACCACGAATTTGTATCACAGCTTAAAGCAGCGTCCTAATTAATCAATAATACTTCCCATGCTTCATAACAGAGATACATAGTCTATTGCAACTTGTCCAAGGGCTCTGCTGTAATGGAAACGGACAATGACAGATACGGTATCTCATAAATAATGTATGGAGCTATGTGGTACTCAGTTTGATACTCGTATAATAGGCCCAACACGTTCAAATGAGCCGAAATTGGTCTGTTTTCCGAATAGCTCGTGTTTCTAAATTGATTTATTCATCAGTTGAGTAACTTGAATATTCATGGTTTGGTTTGAACATGAATGTGGAATATCAACGTTCAGAATGTGTAATGTTATTCTATGTAGAGTAGATAAACAGAAATCGACGTTAATTGTAGTAAAAATAGAATTTAAATAATACGACTAATTTTCAGAACTTGACAAAATGTTAAGAAATCTAAAACATATACGAATTGAGTGAAAATAGGAACGAACTAAGTGAAGGTAAAAGAAGGAAATATAGGAAGAGTATAGATGATGGGGGATGCAATAATCAGACAAACCAAATAATGAGAATGACGGACCAATCTAGAAAAATCCTTATTATGACCACGCCCTCAAACAAACCTCCATGCTTTGTCTACTCGCACCTGATTGGTGAACAAAAATGAATGACGTACTTCTGAATTCTGCCAATAGATGGCAGTAGGTACCGGGTGGATTACAACTGACAAGTCCAAGCTCCGCCTTCTCTTCTGATTGGTCGGCAGTAACGCCTCATGTGATTCCGAATTCTGCCGGTAGGTGTCAGTAGCTACTGGGTGATGAGCAACAGACACAACTCGAAGCTCCGCCTACTCTCTCCTCATTGGCCGAGAATGAAGCAGGATGTATTTCTGAAGTCTATCGGAAGATGGCAGTAGGTACAGGGAGAAACACAATGTCCTCTCTTTTATAACAGGTTAACGTAGCCAATACATTTCTCTTCTGTAAAGTGAAAATTTATATCGTACATTGTTTATGAGGAATAAATTTCAATTTCAATTTTAATATGCATTGAAGTAGTAACTCGATAATTCTCCATCTTGTTTAATAAAAGAGAACTGATTCGTTTGATTTGATAAAGTTTCTCATTCTTTTAAACAACACATCATGCATTTTAAAGTACAAACAATTTTTTTTCAAAAACATTAATTTTCTGATTGTTTAAGAAGTATTGAAAATTAATAAATTTAAACTCAAATTATTTATTACAAAAGTTACTTATTGATAGCTACTAATTGATTGATTAATGAATCTACAAATCAGTGTGAATGATACATGTTATAAAATAGCAGTAAATTCAGAACAATATAGCATTATTCAATCAAAAAGCATCAAAACAACTACAAAACACAAAACATCCATTTATGTGATGATGACATCTCTCATTATAGGCTATTGCTTATTATGAATCTGTAGATGATTATAAATATACGATGAACATGAAAACAAAGATCCTATTGAATTAAAAGAACTATTAAAAATCATACATAAACTATAGAATTGAATAGAATCAGCATCAGAGATAAACCAAATCAATATTTGGTTAGTCTATGATAGAACATAAGTGAAAAAAATACGAATTATTGAAACCTGAAATTTGGCTGAAGCTTTAAAATATCAAGCTCTATTTGTTTATTAGTATTTATTTTTTCTCATGAAGCAGAATAATCTCTAATACTTCTACAGCCGCCAACTGGACTTGCAATAGAATAGGATAGAACTTTATCCATATAAAACTAACATTCTTGGGATAATGAGAAACAATAAATCAATTGGCACCGCCGAAAGTCATGAGTTGAACAAAAATTGGGATTAAAAGGACACAATGAGTGCTGTAAGTATTTGAATGGATTATTCAATTGAGAACTAGGTAGCTTATAATACGAATAATGAATAATCACGGATTTCACAAGAATGGGCAAAGTTCAGAAAAGTCCTGTCTTATCCTCCTTATAATTGCATCCTATCTATATAGACTCAAAGACTTTTAGAGCATTCAGAACTGTTTTTGGCTCCGGAAGGCAGAATAGAACTTCAGTCGGGGCAGCTATGAACTTCAGAGTGTGGCTGAACTTCAGAGCTACTTGGCGTCCTTTGGAACCATTACTCTCGCTACTCGACTGAACTGTCAACTTTGCCTATATAATACAACACTCTACAGCTTTGCCGCTATATACTATTCATAGCTTCGCATTCAAGATACGCTTTGAATAATGCGCGCGCACTAGATTTCTGAAGAGATTCCTTCGGCTCCAGTCCTTTAGTGGGGTAATGTATGATGGCTATATACATACGATTACATAGTTTCATATACTATGTATAAAGAGTGATATAACTTGAGTCACATCGAAGCCCATTCCACACACATTGAGGTTAATGTATCCTTTCATGGGTTCTTGGGAATGACTCTCAACTCGCATGCTTTTGCATCTTATGGCGCATCACACATATTTCAATAAATCTACATAAGATTTTTATCAAGTCCCTAGAGGACGTGGGACTATGGATCGTAGAGCATTTAACCCCATTACGTGATAAAAGGTTGATTCCCCTGCCATTCATATTGCATTTATGTTTTTCGTGCGGGTGATTCCCTCATGAGTAATGTACATCATTGAAATATACCACGAGTATGTCAGCTATGTGTAAGTAGATTCTAAAGGCTAGGCGTACACCGGTTAGTCAAGACAAGACAAGACGAGATTAGTCACGTTTAGTCAAAATAATTCACATAGTTGCTTATGAAGCAGCACACACCGATGCAATGCCTAATCGGTGTGTGTTGCTTCATAAGCAACTATGTGAAGTACTGTGACTAAACGTGACTAATCTCGTCTTGTCTTGTCTTGACTAACCGGTGTACGCCTAGCCTTAAAGACCGTTCAAGTCTTCAAAATTCCTTTTTAAAGAAGACCTTTTTAAAATACCTTTTCAAAGTCTTTGCAATAATCTGCGAGATTCAGCATTTGTAGGTTGAGTATTGTGTCAAAGCTGCGTAACATCAGCTGTTTACTGATCGCCAAGCGCCAAATTAAATGAATCACACTATACTGCTATTGTGGATTAAAGTTGGTGCAAACAGTCACGAAAACTTCCGTTTTATATATTTTTGCTGTAATACATGTGTAGTTTGTTAAAGCTAGAAGTTTATTTTATTTATTACAATAACTCATTTTATTAGTTTGTATCAATTAGATAGTTTCAAATATGTTTTGAAGAAAATTTGTTTTGAACGTTTGTTTTGGCTGATTAGCTTCATTACACATCACTTTGCGTCAACTAAGTAGGTTAAAGTGTTCCCATTAGTTTGTAGTGCTACTAGTTCAGAGTTTAGCCATAAAATGTTGTACACAAATCGTTATAGTATATGCAGACCGACCCAGATATGAGATACCACTCATTTTTCTCTCTAGCGACTCGATGAGATTTCTGAACAGGACAATGACAAAATAGAACAATGACAGTGAGATATACTCGACGATGGCTGGCATGTGTCCAGAATTGCATCATCATATAGGTCTGCTGCTGCTGCTGCTGCTACAGTCTTTTTTAAAAATATACAGTCACCACTATGCGACACCCAGCACAACAATACAAGTCTATTAGCGTTTGAAGTTGCGACATTTCAATGCTGATGGTGTGGCCAAACAATGCTTTTCTGAAGATCCACTGTAATAAGAGCTAGAATGCAACCCTCCCCCAGAGGCACACACTCTCACACCACCCCCTCACTGTGATATCAAGAGCAAGTTTTTAAATGAAAAGCAGAAGACGTGTTGGTCTCTCTCTTTTCTGATTTCTTCATCAATGTTTTTCATCCTTTTTCTTCTTTCATACGGTACCCTTTTCTTCTAGTCTAGAACTACATTTCTCGTGTATCTCTACTTTATGTTTTTCTCTGGGTTTTCTCAGTTTCTCGCAACCCACTGTTCACTAATACTTCGTTTTGTATTTTTCTCTTTCTATCTTTTCATCTTTTCATCTATCTTTTCTCTTTTCTATCTTTCTATATTTTCTTCTTTCTATTTTCACTCTCTTTTTTAGTTTCTCTCACTTCATACTTTGTCGCACCCTTTGTTTTTATATTTCTTTCTTTCTAACACGCTCTTCTTACTCTCTCTCATCCTTTTTCTCTCATCTCAATTACTCATTTTCCAGTTTCTAGAATAACTGGTTTTCCTCTCACTGTTTCTCCTATCTTCTGCAAGCTACTCTTCCTAATATTTTTCTCTTTGTCTTTTCCTCATTCTTGTCTTTCCCTTCATTCTCTCTCTCATCCCGTCTTGGGCTTGATTAAAGACGTATCTAGGCTTTATCAACAGTAAAAGCTGAACTTTCCTAGGTTTTTGTATGATTCTTTATTTTGTTCACTCTATTTACTCTGTTCTGTAGTCCTCATTTTTTATATCTACACTATACTCACATAACCTTTTTCATTTTCCTACTATTTTTAGTGTAAATCCAATCTACCTCATCTTGAATTTGTTAATTTATCTTTCTGTTCTATCCATTATCTAAGTGCTTTTCAATAATGTATTTCTTAGAGCCATTTTTCATTTTTAACCTCTTTCTCATTCTTAGACTCTTTCCCCATTCTTAGACTTTCTTTTATTCTCTCTTTAGATTCTAAGAATTTTATTCTCTTAGACTCTCGACTCATTCACTGGCTTCTCTTTTCGAGATGTTATATTTTCGATCTCTCTGTCTCTCTCTCTCACGCACAAACTGTCTTCTCCACTACAAACTCTTCAATTCTTATTCCTTTTCTGTTCTTTTTATTGACCAAGTTAAGTGACCCACTAACGTATACAGAACGCTAACGCCAGAGGAATAAAGACTAATAACAAAGAGCAAACAAGCCCTCTCTGACTAATTGATACCGTATCTCTTTCTCTTTACTATTCTCTCTCCCTCACTCTCTCTCACTCTCTTTCTCCATTCCTCCTTTGAGTCCATGTGACTCTGGTCTTTCTCCCTTTTGCCGAAAAACTGCCCTCATTATTAATTCATTTCATTGCCAATGCTGAACAATGAGACAAAATTTATCGTTGAGAATTCTTGGACTTGGTTGGAGCAGCAGCTACTACATGGAAAACTACTTAGAAACATTGAACGCGATATAATTTTATGTAAAGAGGATGAAAACGGAATAAATGCACAAAGAGTTGGAGTTTTAATTCAATAGGATGCTATATTTCAAAATCTCGTGAATATTTCATTCATTTTTTTTTAGAAAAGTGACACCTCCGCACTACGAACTGGAGATTTTTCTTCCTTTTCAATTGATAGTTTTATTTCTAGACGAATTTTATGCTCAGTTCTTGAGAAAACGCGACGTTCTAAAAGTGAATTTTTCTAAAAGAGAATTAGCTCACAACGAATGGCCGTTTTCACACTCACCGATTTTCCAACATCACGATACTACGACGATGTCGTCACGATCTCGACGGGGTTAAAAGACGGGGTTTTTCATGGAAGATTAGGGGGATCCGTTATCATGCTGGTACTGGAGGATATCACGAATCATTTGAAAATAAAATTGAATGAACAAACCATAATTATACATTTTTCAAAAATCTTCAACGATATTATTGATTATTACACAGATTATTATTTATCACAGTTTCTAATAATTATAGAAGATATTATTATTTTAAATTCTTGTTTCTCTTTGTTACAGAATAATCCAACCAATCACAGAGAGTGAACTTTCGAGTGGGAGGAGCAAAAAAAAGACGGCACAGCTCAACCTTCTTCTACCACTTTACCGCCTCTTCTTACTTTCTTTCTTCCTCAACAACTTTTCGTTTCTCTTCTAATTTTCTCTTTTTCATATTTTCTTCGCCCATCTTTTGCTATTCCACCACTTTCTCCGCTCCTCATCCTTCAACCTCTCTCTTTTCTAGCACCATATTTCTTTCTTCTTTCCACTCTTGAAGTATCCTCAAGCTACGGTAATCTAGTATCTTTCTCTTATTCTTCGAACACCTGTCGCCCAAAAGTTCTCTGAATTTTTATTAAATTTTCTGTCTTCCTCTTAATTCCGACCACTGTTCCTCATCATCTTCCTCACTCTTATTTCTCTTCAAGCGTTATTTATTTCTCCTTCTCTAGTCTTCCTTTTACCCCATTTCCAACTTTCCCTTCTTTATTCTTGTCAGTCTTTAGCCCTGTTTCTCCTCAATTTCCAAAAACTTTCTTCGAATTTAGTCAACTTTCTCTCTATCTTCTTGATCATTCGTTCCTGCTGAAGTTCCCTACTTCAAGTTATTCACAATTCTCTTTATTTTTCCCAAGTTCCTACTTCCACAAAACATCTTCATCAACTTATGTATTTTGGTGAAATAAATAAAATAAACTCCTACTCCTTTATTCCTGTTTCTTTTTAATTCTTATTCATTCATAAACTTTCTCCTTCCAGTTTCCTACCTTCAAGACATATCAAAGTCGCCCCTATCTCTCCTTATTCACTCAACTTTCCGCCTCCCTTCCTCTCAAACTCTTCCGCCGGTTTAATGCAGCCGCCACTGCAAGCCGCAGCCACTGCAGCTGCAATGTGATGCTCCGCTGCAGCGGCAGAGCAGCGCACGGCTGCACCAGCTGCAAGGGAGGGGCGGGAGGCGACTCCTCCTCTTCGTCTGACACCACTTCGACAAGCACCGAGGCGGCGATGACGTCATCACACCAGGTGCAACGTCATCATGGCGGTGTTGCCGCGTTTCTGGCCGCCTTCTCACCGCGCGCACTCTTTCGGCAGTTTCGCAAAGGTGGCGCGCACGAGTTCACCATGCCCAAGGCTGAGCGAAGTGAGTAGACTTGATTTTGAAGTTGCATCTTTACATTATTGTGATTTGCTGAAATGAAAAACATATTGAGTCAACCAAAGTAATTAGAATACAAGGCATTGTTCACTCAATCTGAAGCTTTTGAAGCCACCTGATGGCGTGCATACCAGGTTCAATAATCACATGATCAAGAGCATCCTACTCCCAATCTGATATGCATGCCTTTAAATAATCGAATGCTCGTGCTCTGAAATTATTAGCTGTCTGATAGTAGGTATTGGAACAACAAAGAATTGAATATAAAATTAAGCTTGATCAGAGCGCTGTGGTTTGAAAATATTGTGGTTTATGAGAAAAAAACCCCTAAAATTATTGAATTCGTCTCCAGTGACGTCACTACTATCAGCTGAATGAAGCTTGCTACTGCGCATCATCCTAGTGAACATTACGTTTAGTCACAGTAATTCACATAGTTGCTTATGAAGCAGCACACAATGATGCATTGACTAATCGGTGTGTGTTGCTTAGTACTGTGACTAAACGTGACTAATCTTGTCATGTCTTGTCTTGACTAACCGGTGTACGCCTAGCCTTACCTTGTATTCTACTAACTTTGGAGTCAATTATTGAACTAAACTAATATGGCTGGAAGTCGTCTTTACTATGCAGAAAGGAGCACAAACGGCACAATGAACCAGAAAATGACAAACTATTTGGAAGAAGTAACTCAAGACTCCAGGATAAAATGCATTGTATCGACGTAGGCCGGTATTCATGAACGTTTCTTTTGTAAGATTTAATTTCACGTGGTAAAAAGCTGTAATGAGTTAATTCATTGGTGTGGCTCGACAAATAACATTTATTTAATTATTTATTCGTTTAGGTAGCAGAATATCCAGATAGGTTTAGATTCCAGATTCCAAATTTCAGTAATATATTATGCAATGGGCAGATTGCACAATAGTAGATTAGAGTTAATCTTCGATTATTCAAAACAATTTAATATCGTTGAAATAGAATATATAGCTTAACAGACTACTTTCTGTAACTGGGACTGGGACTACGAATTTGAGAAATTATAAACTAGGAAACTATCAAATGTTTTGAAGATTAGAAGCAATGTGGTAATGACAGTTATGTTTAATACATAGACTATAGTATCATGAATGTCTATTCTTGAGAAAAGGACAGTTGGACAGTGTCAGGATATATGTCTTTCAAATCACCAATTTTAAATAAAAAACATTTTAACAATGTTAAAATATCTATCTTTCAAGTTACGGTATTGTAATGTAAAGTTCACGTAACACAAGATTTTCACGAAACGAGATGTCGAGATACTTACTGCGATCTATCTGTCAATCTCGGTACTACGTTCAACTGCTCCATTTCCACTCACCAACCAGTCACAAGCGACTGACTCTGTTGTAGTACACGCCCCTTCACTCTCATTGGTCGATGACGAATTTGTCTCATCCCACAAAATGGCGGATGAGTTTATAGATAGACGCCATTTGTATGACGTAAAGGTCGTGTCAACGTAATTATTTTCAGAAATGAGAGTGCAATACAAGTGAGCTAGTGAATTATAAGATTTTTAACTTTTTGTGTAGTATTGAGGGTGATGATGTGTTAGTTATAGATAAATAATCAAATAAAAATACTAGAAGTTGCATTAATAGGCTCCTGTTGAATTAATAGGCTCTTCTAAATACAATTTATGAACTTGGTGGTGGTTCAGAACTTACCTAAAGCTGTAGGTCCATTCATCTCTCATCATCATTCTTCCCATTGCCAACGCACAAACCTAGAGCTTATGTGGGCATCAACCCCGGCAAAGAGAAAATAAACTCGTGAGCTCTGTTCTGCGAAAGAGACCTCTGATCTCTCATAGACTGAAATACAAAAATTATCCAACGATTTATCTTTTATTATTTGTTCTAGATTGCCAATTTCTCGATTTCGTCTCTTGTTCTAATCTTCAAAAAGCACAGTTTAAATCATGGAATACTATCACTATCAATTCTGCTTGTAACAGCCTACTCTTTGTGCTGGGGAAATACTAAGCGCCTTCATTTTCTGTCATTAGGTAATTCTAAGCTATAGATGTGATGCAATTTATTTTCCACTGTTCACAATTCCTCCGCAGCTGACATAACAATGCAGGGCTTACAAATCCCCTCCTCCCCTCCTCTCTTATCACGCTCTCTTTCTTCCTCCTCGCTCCCATCACCTCCTCATCCCCTCTCAACCACTCCCCCCTTCACCCTCCACTCATCCCGTCTTCCCCATCCTATTCTCCACAACTACCCCCTTCTCTTACTCACTACTCACCTCTCTTTCTATTCTCTATTTCTATTTCAACCCCCCCCCCCTAGAGCACCCCCTCCCCTTAAACCGCCATCAGTCATTCGTTTAATCTGTCGCCGCTTGGTAGCCTACTCAGCTTAACGTAGAAAGTTTTTATCGCATGTTTTTTCAACGATAAAATCCCTTGTCAAAACAAATCCTACACGAATTTGCTGTGTGAAAACTAAGTGACAGGAATTAATAATATTCGGCGCCCAAACTAGTTCAAAGCCAATAAAATACGAAAGAGCCGATTGACGTGGACATGAAATTGCGCATTGTTTCAGTGGTGGATTGCGGTGGAAAATTATGAAAGCAAAATGAATAGAAGTCAGAGATGTGAAACAGTTGGATTTCTATTTTGCTTTTCAGTATGAAACATTGTATGATGGTGAAAAAGTGTTTGGAATAAAAGTACAAAGTACAGAAAAACAAATAAAAGGTTTGTAGAGTAAAAAAATGATGGATAAAATATTAAAGAAAAATAAAAGAACGAATAATACATGAGAACATTAATTTTTATACCTAGTTTATTCAATTAATCTCTCTCTCAAAAAACGGAAAAAAACAGATAATCAATACAAAATATCGATACGATATAACTGGAATCAGTGGTAGGTATTTTCATTGGATATCGTGTTGAGGTACATGGTTGGACAAATAATTTATTATTCTAAGGCTAGGCGTACACCGGTTAGTCAAGACAAGACAAGACGAGATTAGTCACGTTTAGTCACAGTAATTCACATAGTTGCTTATGAAGCAGCACACACTGATGCAATGTGTGTTGCTTCATAAGCAATTTTGTGAAGTACTGTGACTAAACGTGACTAATCTCGTCTTGTCTTGTCTTGACTAACCGGTGTACGCCTAGCCTAATGCAATAAGTGAACTTTGTTTATGAAGTTGATATAATGAATGGTGAATGAATTAATTCTGCTATGATATCCTAGTTTTTCGCAAAAAGATAAGCTTTGATAATATGGAATGGTCAGTATGAAAATTATTGAGATAGTGGCAGTGCTCTTGAACTGTTGTGGAACTAAAATTCACCTATTTATAATTTATGAATGAATCAATTAATTTATTGACAAAATAATTAATTAATTCATGAGTCTGCATTCAAGTTGAGCAATTCTTTTATAAAATTTTATTTTTGTTCCTTGTTGCCCAATAATCCACTTGATTAGAAAAGCATGTTAAAATTCCACTGTAACTTATTACATAAGAATTGTCAGTGTTACTTTTGGATTGCGACACACTAACAAATTAATCGTATTTACTTCTAAATTATCCTCATCAATTATCAATAAAAATCTGTAGAAACAAAAGTAGGAGTACTTAATTGTTTTCCAGTTTTGCATGAGAACTCAATGATTTCCACTAAATTTCGATAGGCGTCTGTAAACGATCAAAATTTTCATCAAATCCCATCCAGTAGAATTGAATTGAACAGCAGACTTGTAACGTACCCACACACTGTACATGCATACTATATCATGATTTGCTGCTTTATAATATTGCATGTCTCCTGTTCGGGTCACCTTACAAGTCAGCCGTTCAATTCAAGAATATTTTACGGGGTGGAATTTGATCGAAAATTAAATAGTTTACTGACTAAAGAAAAAGGTTTATATAATAAAAAAAAAGTTTACTAGAAAATTAAATAGCCTTAGAATCCTCAATACGTGTTAGCATTCCTATTCGCTCGCAAGACAATTACAAGTGATGTCAAAATTTCTAAAAGCATCAATGTTTCGTTACATCGATGGTGAAAAACATCGATGATTTTTTATGAAAACAATTACCCCTAAAACATGAGTGTCAAAAGAATATAGAAATTCCTGAAAATATGGTTTATAAATAAAATGGATGTTTCTAGCACAAAGCCTTGATGGTTTTAGCTCAAAACATCAATTTCCTTGCTATTACACTAATATCAATTACCAGGAGTTGTGATTTGATTATTAGTAGAACTTTGATATTAATTTATACTATATTTGATGTAACTTTCGTCCCGGAAACCGGTTATTCCGTATCTTATCGGAAGTCGGAAGTTATACAAAATAGAGTTTAGTAGATAAAAAAGTATTAATTGGAAATTAAATGGGAATTGGGAAGTACTTCCCAATCTGTTCAACTGCATTAATCCTTTCTTGGAAGGGAATGTAACTGTACTTCGTTGGAAGTTGGTAGTTCGCACTTCGCTGGTTCTTGCCAGACCACTTTTCCAGGAAATTACGCCATTAATCTGTGGTCTCAATGTTTACCGTTCGAAATCCCTTCCTATTATTTCCGCTACTTCTCACACTCTCTCGCCTTATATTCACTGTTGTTCACTCTGCTATGGCCATAGTATACATACATGCTTCGTACTGTAATATAATATAATGTAGTGTTGTTCTACGGCTATGTATTATAGAATATGAATCAATATTACAGTCATTACAACCCATTACAGCTTTTCATCATGTTTAAAGTGTATAGATTTCATCCACTGTACAATATTAATACAATCGCATAATTGTGGATGAGTTTGAGTTCTATTGGGCTTCTTGAAGTGTGGCCTTAGGCTAGGCGTAAACCGGTTAGTCAAGACAAGACAACATAAAATTAGTCACGTTTAGTCACAGTAATTCACTTAGATGCTTATAAAGCAGCACACACCGATGCAATGACTAATCGGTGTGTGTTGCTTCATAAGCAACTATGTGAATTACTGTGACTAAACGACTAATTCTTCTTGTCTTGTCATGACTAACCGGTGTACGCATAGTCTAACACTTTCTTCATTGTAAAAGTTGTAATGATGTTGATTCATGAAGAGTATTAGCAAAGTGAGCGCAGTCTATCCAGATATATCTTCTTCTTCTTCTTCTTCTTCTTCTTCTTCTTCTTCTTCTTCTTCTTCTTCTTCTTCTTCTTCTTCTTCTTCTTCTTCTTCTTCTTCTTCTTCTTCTTCTTCTTCTTCTTCTTCTTCTTCTTCTTCTTCTTCTTCTTCTTCTTCTTCTTCTTCTTCTTCTTCTTCTTCTTCTTCTTCTTCTTCTTCTTCTTCTTCTTCTTCTTCTTCTTCTTCTTCTTCTTCTTCTTCTTCTTCTTCTTCTTCTTCTTCTTCTTCTTCTTCTTCTTCTTCTTCTTCTTCTTCTTCTTCTTCTTCTTCTTCTTCTTCTTCTTCTTCTTCTTCTTCTTCTTCTTCTTCTTCTTCTTCTTCTTCTTCTTCTTCTTCTTCTTCTTCTTCTTCTTCTTCTTCTTCTTCTTCTTCTTCTTCTTCTTCTTCTTCTTCTTCTTCTTCTTCTTAGAATGGAATGTTTTTCATTCAGTAGCACGGTACGCGTGAACTTGACCCATCAGCTTGAAATTCCTGACCGTCTCAACATGACCTTGTACTCAGCACTACATTTCAGTGAACACACCGGTTGCCTATACAGTTTCGTTCAGGGGCAGAGACACGCCAAAAGTCACATGAAACTTTCCTATAGGAAATATACCCGGCGATGACCAAATAAGTATACCACGCTTCGCCACTACATGAAAGACAAAAACCTCTCGTTAGAAGTCTGATAATCATCGTTAAAGCATCATCTAGACTTTAGGAAAATGGGAAGAAAAAAGAGAAGAATGAATTTTTTTTTCTTACTCGTAAATGAAGAAGAAGGAGAAGAACAACAACACACTAAAAGAAAGAAGAAGAAAAAAGTAAAGAAGAAAAAAAGCACAACACTCTCTAAATGACACATTCTGGAAGAAAAAAGAAGAGGAAGGAATATTAGCAGTAGCAGAGACTCCACTGTGAAAGAGAGTAAGTTAGAATAGCGAGTAAAAAAGTAGCGAAACGGCGAGCAAAGATTCAATCCTATTAGAGGGTTGAAATCTCATTACAGTGGCCGGGCCGAGACACACAGTAGCAGCCTATCAGTATCAGTGAGCTCTGTTGAGAAAATACGAGGTTAGCCGCTTATCTTCACTTGTTCGTGAGGTTTTTGAAGAGGGAAACAGAGGATCGGTTGGCCAGAAAAATATGAGAGAGAAAAATGGCGGAGAGGCAGAAAAACAATGGAGAAAGAAGAGAAAAAAAGAGAGATTGGAAGAAAGAGTAAAAGATCTACAAGAACATGAGCAGAGAAGATGGACCAGTTAGGGGAAGAGAGAAACCGGACAAAAGAGAGAGTGGGAAATGGAAAAAGCAAGGAATATTCAGTGAGACCAGTGTAAGAGAAGAAAAGTAGAAAGTAGAGGTGTGCGAGTGAGAAAGAGAACATTCTTGAACATTCACATCATCCAAATTCACTATCATTATTCAATACTATCATTCAATACATCATACATCATAATTCAATATCACTTCTATCCCGTTGCGAAGCGTGGTATACTTATTTAGTATTTCCTATAGGAAATATACCCGGCAAAAAGTATACCACGCTTCGCCACTATTTCTGTCCAAAATATTAATTTCGATTGATTTTGTGAATAATCCTAGTTCTAGGTTACAAGCTCTAAGCTTGTTTGCTCTATTCAATGTTTATTCATGTCATAGGGTAAGTCTCCAACAACTCATACTCGTAAGTCAAGTATGCAACTGACCGAAGACACCCAATTAGTGAGTAGGAATAATTTGAATCCCTTACTTGATTTAAGGGTGTAATTTCTTTGAAGAGGTGTAGCAATCAATATAGTTGGGATACTTTTATTATTCGTTTTTATTTTCTGCTTTGTTTGTTTGCAGAATATATTTTGTGTCCACATTTTCCCTGTATTATAGGACTTCTAAATATCCATGAAACAGTCCCCTAGAGACAGATAACGTAAATTATTATTATGTACAAAATTTAAGATACGTTATGCACGTAAAATCAATTCTCCACATACCCCAATCAACGTGAGAATCATCTTCATAGAGTAAGTTTTCTTTTTGTCCAAGTTTTTATTTCTGAAACATAGACAGCTATCTCTCTCCCACCACCCCAGCATCAGCCCTATAATGCATGTCTCCCGGGAAACATGAAAGTCTTTCATCGCCTTTTTTCCCGATAATAATCAGTTCCAGTCGGTTGGTCACGTGACAGATCAGAACCGAGAGAAATTGTGCATCATGGAATCATGTTCCCTTCTTCACACGCCCCCTCCCCCGATGGTCAACCCCCCAGAAGGGGGTTTCCAGTCACCCCCCTCAGTGTTGTTCCCGGTCTGTTTCAAAGAGCTTTAAAGATCTAGCAGACAGCCTGTTGTAACGTGAAGGGTATTACTGAAGTAGCAAGTTTGTTCAACTCCATCTATTTATGTTCTCTATTAGTAGACAAGTTATTATGAGATTGACATCAAGAAACTATTTTTACAACGCTCTAAACGGATTGGTGAGTACGGGATGGAAATAGCCAATCAATAGAAAAACATTCCTATTTGTTGTCTTCGAAACGAACTTACATTAACTTTGGAAGCAGTTACATTGAATGCGAGTAGGTACAATTTGCAAGCGCAAATGATACTCCCATATACACACATATCATGGCTTGATGTATTATAATAGTCTAGTAAGTTAAGTCTAGTATGTAAAAAATGTCTAGTAAGTAGTATTTTTTTGATTAGGCGGATGGTGAATCACTATCATTTAATGTTTCCATGGTTACGGGTGATGTTCTGTTGATTTCTTTTTTTAATAAGCTTTTACATGTTATATACAGTATTTATGTGAAGAAAATCAAAATGACCTCATATAGAAACGTTAAGTGAAAGTTATTCACCATCCGCCAAATTAAAAATAGTACTAAAGGCCTACCTATCGCTCGCACCTCGTACCAATTCGTATTATACAATGCAACCAGGGCCTTATTCTTCAAAGTATATTGATTGTACATTGATTAGTTCATTTCATATGGAAGTATCAAGTTAAAAGCATCCAGTTATGAGTTCAAGTTATTATAATCTAGTTGGAAAGCGATAAATGATTTTTGTTTTGTACATCTTGATCATTTTTGTTCTGATCCAAAGTTAATTATTTTTAAATTTTTTCTTGTTTCAGCTATGAAAGCGGCCATTCTAATACAGAGATGGTATAGGCGGTATCTAGCACGTATGGAAATTAGACGAAGATACACGTGGAATATATTCCAAAGTATAGAGTATCAAGGCGAACAGGACCAAGTTAAGGTAAGATAACAAGTACTTAGTACTGTAATGATACATGTTTGATTTTCTGTAAAACATAGAATCAATGTTTTTATTTTTAAAATTCTTAGTACCACTCCAACTTGTATGAGGTAAAAATTCCACCATATCATTCAATTTACTAACCAACAATTGATTAGTCCGTTAACAATAATGATGAATAATATCACAGCGAAAAGACTTAGTAACTTCATACAGTAACTTAGAACAGCCTTAGTATGCTTCTCTATGATAATATGGATCCAAATAGCACAGTAGAAAGGAATGCGCCAGAAGTTTTATAATATAATAGATGGCCATTAATATTGAACAACTGAAATATTGTAAGGTCATACATTATTTTTTGCATCATAACAGTAAATTTCTAGTGTGGGTGTTTGGACAAATATGGGGTATGGGGGGTGTAGCTTACAAATCAGAGCTCTTCAATTCAAAGTTGCTTTATCAGAAAACTTTATAAGATGAAAAATTCCAACCTCTTCAAACTCCTTTGAAAGTTACATTTTAGGCTGTTCATAGAAGCTTTGAAATTGATATTAAAAGCCAATATCAATCATATAACATCAATATATATTGCTCAATAGAGCTTCTGAACTAAATTTCCTAAAATGAACAATGAATTCATGACTTTTAACATCAACTTTGTGGAAAACTTTCTATTAAAAACACTCTACAGTGTTGTTTTTCCATTGTCCTCAACTTTCCCCAACACAATGAAGCTCAGTGCCCTAAAAAACAAACATTTTTCACATATCGATACTGTATTTTATTGTTCGATATTTACTTACTCGACACATGAGGTTTCCTGTCACACAAAGCACGATCCGCCATACATTTTGTTCTTGTCGATATTTTGTTATCGACACATTGATTTTCGAGTTTTTTTGCTAGCCACAAAGGAAAAATAATACAATAGCATTTGTCTGGTTGGTGAAGAAAGATAGCCATCATTGATTCGACGACGGCCTTTGAAACTCGACTCGCCGCTCTCGACTTTGAAAAGAGTGATAATTTTTCAAAACAACTTTGACATTACATGTGAAACGCAATTAGGGTGAATGAATACGGCGTCGACCCAATTCCGACCAATAGCGCTTTTTCATTTCTTTACTTTATATTTTCCGCCCCTACATGCAACTAATGACTGCAGTAATAGGCGAGTGAAGCTTATAATTTCCAAGTTGAAGGTCAGCATTGAAGGTCGACGACAAATTAGCATACTGTAGTTTCCGGCACGTGATCAAAGTTCTAAACACTTTGTAAAATGCATTGGAAAGTACATTTAATGCACGATAATGTTAACAGTTTTTATTCAATGTAAAATAGCTGAGGTTTCATTTATTATCAAAGTGCAGGTAATGTTGCAGACTTCAGAACTAATTTTTGATTGAATTTTGTGTATAAAAATAGCTTCAGCAGATTGTATATCATGAACAGGTCGTGTCTCAAGATTATAAGTTTTTTTAGAGTAGTTTTGCCAATTGAAATGGTTGTATTTATTATCAAGTACATGCAATGTTGCAGACTTCAAAATTCATATTTGATTGATTTTCGTGTATAAACATGGCTTCAGCAGATTTTATATCATAACAGGTCGTGTCACATGCTGAAATGATATAACAAACGAAAAATAAACGAAAACATCACTGGGACCTAAAAACAATGCGTACATACAAATATAATATCCTAATCATGAATCAGTGATTTACTATCAATAAGAATAATTTAAATTCCTTCCCCAAGGTGAAGTAAGACAAGAGAGTGGGGTGAATAACTTTATGGGGTGATTCGATAAATAAATAGAATTATTAAAGAATAAATCAATAAAAAAATAATAGATAATAAATAAAAAAGATGAATCAATAAAATAGAATGAGTAGAACTGAATCAATGTAGTCAAACTATTTTGCAAAAGTTTCTCATTTTTGGTTCCGTTTTAATAGTTTCCAGCAAAATTAATGAAATTGCGAGAAAAGACAAAACTCATTTATAAAAAAAAACTATATTCCTTGAAAAAACTAATTACCTACCAATTCAAAGCGATTATGGGAAAGCAGTAAGCCTTCAAACTCAAGGAGCTGTCTGATTGGCTATTGGGTTGAGCAGCCTCCATTTTGATTTTCTGCCAATTGGGAGCTAGTAGTAGTTGAAGAACGTCTGAATATCGGATTGGCCACTTTCTTGAACTTGAATTGGGACATTTTCTAGAATTTGGAGGCGTGTTACGTCATTATTGCCATCATCGTATACAAAAAATAACAATTTTTCAATTCATTGTATAAAAATAATTAATGAGTTGGTTTATATTGGTTATCAAGTACTAAGCACTGTGGAAGGAAAGCCAAGCTTGGATAGATGATTAAACATTGCTTCAATAGATTTCTTAAAAATGATGATACTTTTGACATATCGAATAATATTCAGATCCTCTATATGCCAAGCATATGTAATTTTGGTTCCTCCATATTTAATTCCTCTACGGCACTTATTATCACACTATCTCGGTTGAAAATTTAAATTTAATAACTGGTATAAGTGGCTATTTTACTAAAGCATCTGGATTAACAATGAATTAGGTTATTTAAGCTTTTAACAACGTTGAGAGTTTTTTAGAAATACATAGTAAAAATTTTTAATGAGTGAAATATTGTTCCAATTGTTAATCCAGTAGTCAACCCTTTGTCAATCCTGGTGCACCGTCTTCCTTTTTTCATGATTTACTCATTTTGTAGTTTTCAAGAAATTGTCATTTTTGAAAATGGAGTAATTACGTGATTTAGAAATCGATTGTACAAGCAAGCGGATATTTATTACAAGCAGATGAAGGTATGATGCCTTCAACGAAATTGATCGTCCAAGTTTCCTGTGTGTGAAAATCCTGGGGATTTTAATAGTCTTCCAGCACCGTTCACCTTCTGGCACTCATTCCCCATTGGAGTTGTTATTTAGAGGGGGGTTGACAGGAAAGCAGTTGAAGAATATTGAGAACAGCGTCAGAGAATGAGACAGATAGCAAGAGAAAGAGAGAGAGAGAGAGTGAATGAGTGATAGTACCCAGGGGAAGTCTTGTCAGCTAGAGTTATTTAGATCTGTTGTACCTACTTCAGTATTACTTGTATCACCATCTTTCTCTCTTCTCCTCTTCTCATTCTAACCTTTTTTCCTGTTTTATTTTTCATACTTTTTAAGATTTTCTTGTTTTCCCTCCTTCTAGTAAAGGATATACTGATTCTAGTTCATTTCTTCTTCTTATCTACTTCTTATCATCTCCTCCTTCTCCCCTCGTCATATTCGGTTTCCCCCTATTTTCTTCCCTCCCTAACGTTTTTTTTTATTTTCCTCCTCCTTCCCCTCCTCTTCTTTTTTTCTGCTCTCTATCCGTTCGGCATCTACGTTTTTTCTCTTCATCTTCTCCTATTATTCCCATCTTCTTTTCTTTTACCCTCCTTCTCTATTGTCTACGTTTTCTGCTCTCTTCCTGCTTCCGTTTTCTTCTCCTCCTATCATCATCTTCTTCTCCTTTTATCATCTTTATCTTCTCCTGCCATCTCCTACATTTTCCGTATCTCCTTCTTCTTTCTATTTCTGTATCACCATCATCGTCATCTCCAATCTTCTTCTTTATCCTCTTCATCTTCTTCTTTTTCTTCTTCTTCTTCTTCTTCTTCTTCTTCTTCTTCTTCTTCTTCTTCCTTCCTTCTTCTTCTTCTTCTTCTTCTTCTTCTTCTTCTTCTTCTTCTTCTTCTTCTTCTTCTTCTTCTTCTTCTTCTTCTTCTTCTTCTTCTTCTTCTTCTTCTTCTTCTTCTTCTTCTTCTTCTTCTCTTCTTCTTCTTCTTCTTCTTCTTCTTCTTCTTCTTCATCTCTTGATTTCTCAATCTTCAACATCTTCCTTCTCTTTTTCCTCTCCTCGACTTTCTTCTCCTACCTCTTCATCTGCTCCAAGAGAAAAAGAAAGAACAATTTCTTCCACCGTCTTTCACCTCAGTTTTTCCATCACTCTCTGTTACTTTTTCCCACCTCTCTACTTCCATACTCTTTTCCTTTTCCTTCTTCCTCTTCTGTTCTTCTAAATCCATCTTTGTTCATTTTTCTTGCCTCTTCCTACATGCTCTCTTCCTTTTCTCTTTCGCCATTCTCCTTCTACCTCCAACTTTGTTCTTTTTTCTCGCCTCTACCTTCATTCTCTTATCCTTTTTCCTTCTCCCTCTTTTCTTCTGCCATTCACTTCTACCTCCATCTTTGTTCCTGTTCTCACATCTACCTTCACGATCTCTTCCTTTTCTCTCTTCCTTATCTCTGTCAGTAGGGATTCAAAGAGTTTTCCTGCGGGACCTTCCCCCACTCCTAGAATTTGAATCAGGATGAGAGTTCCCCCGAGCCTGCCCTGTTCTTTTGTTGATTCGCGTCACGTTCGGGTCGGTCATAAATACGCCGGCGATATTTACTACTCGACTACAAATCCAATTAATCAGCAGAAAGCCCTTAACCATCACCCACCGGCTTATTTAGCCGGCTGCCAGCTGAATTCTCAACAATCTCCACGCTTAATTGCATAATTCGCTCACTCGGGGGAAGGGGGGCGGTGTTTCTTTGTTTCTGTTCCTGTCTAGAGTTTATTGATTTGTGCCCCACTCTTAATGAGATATCTGAAGCACAAAGGACCTGGCTTTATGTCTTGTCTGTGTTTATTGCACCTGTTTCTATTGAGATCTGTCTATGAAATTACTCATTAATCCATGCATTACTCGATTAGATGATGCGAAGAAGAAGAATCAAATCAAATCGAATACTATATTCACTTCATAGAACAATTCATACAAAAAATATATATCAAGAAAATATCAAGTGCATTCCTTATTAGGCTAAGCCTGTGTGGAGGAATGGCTCATCTTATCATATGAATTATTAATTCAAATGCCAGGAATCTTGTCGTCTCACATTAATTGAAAATTTATTGAGGAAGAAATTGTTGAATGATTTGGTTTAGTTTTATACTTTTTTTTTTATCGTTTTATATTAAACCTTTTTTTAATCCTAATATTGAATTTTCAACTTCTCCTATTTTGCAATGGGCGTTCATACTGTTAAATCAAGCCGGAACATTTCGGACAGTCGAAATAATTTATTCTCCTTCACTGATATTATTTTGTTTTATCAAATGTTATATTTATTGTTCTATATTATTTTGATTCCAAGTTAGTACTTAGTTGAATATAATTAAATATAAATTTGTTTTAATTTATTTAAAACTAATTTTATTTTTGTAGCTTACTAGTGTATTATATTCAAGAAATGGATTTAGCATCATGTATTCAACTATCATCAAAAATCTCAAAACGTATCAGTTTTGTTTATTTCTGTTTTCTAATTTCTATATCTTCTCGATTTTATTGCAATGAATTCAATATCTTGATGAATCAATTTGATGTTTTCTTTTGCAGTTATACAAATTTTTCAACGCCTTGTTAACTCACATACCCACGCAAAATGCTGTTGAAAAGACTGTTGCAAGTGATGCCACATCAAAATCATCATCCACTGGTAAGTCACAAATTCAAATTTATATTTTTATTAAAGTAGATAGTATCCTTATAATCATCATCCACTGGTAAGTCACAGTTTTAATTCAATATCTTTATTGAAGTAGCTAGTATTATCATAGTACTTCCTTTTCATATTTTCCGAAAGGACACTCTCGGGTGATCCGCCTTGCCGAATCATCCCTAACGGGAACTATGGAAGACATGTAGGTTAAGTAATCCAACACTGAATTTTAACTCATAATTTCTGAAAAATCAGACTAAAATAAGATTATTCCAATGACCTTCCTTATAAATTCCGCTTCTGATATTCAAGTACTGTTTGATTCCTGTTCAGTATTGTCATGTTCATGTTCAGTACTGTCATGTTATAAAAAACCAATCAAATTATATCCATAATCATTCAAGCTTGATAATCAGATTTCAGTCACTGATCTCACAAAAAATATATTATTGTTATGATATATATTATAGAATTGATATTTTTGAAAGCAGAGATGTTAGTAGAATATTAATTTCAGGACTGAATGTATTAACTAATCAAAATCATTCATAATTGATAATTAATTTCAATCACTGATCTGGCAACAAATTTATTTTTGAAATCATATATCATTATAATTGATGATTATTGTTGAGAGAAGAATTGCTAGTGGAATATTTCTGGGCTGAATATCATACACAGCTTTTGAGTGGTGTTGGAATTTGTTATTGTTACCAGCCAAACCACTCATGTGTGTTATGAAAGCAGTGATGTGAGCATTGCTTGCCACTCGTTGTGTGGTGGTGTGTGAAACCGCTTCCATTTGCCACTTTAATGCAATTTTCCATCTCTTCCTCTTGTCGGCCCACCGGTCGATTTCTAAAAGGTACATACGTTTCAGGTGCCAATCCCTGCAACATTTAGAATGGAAAAGTGTTCAAAACAGAAAAATACAAATAGTTAACAAACTGTATGCCCTTTATGACAGATACGGGTACTCATTATCATACTTATTATCAGTTGTTATAATAAAAATGTTTATCGACTTTGAGGTTTCAGCTTCAATTTCATATTTAAGTCATATTTCATTAACGTTTTTCAATTATTTTCACATTATACTCAACAAGAATCCTAATTTCTTTCTCTATGACAGATTCTCACTTCTCTGACGAGTCATCATCATCATCTTCTTCCATATCATTCGATTGTTCACGTAGTTTTCTCTTCAATTCTTCATTCTTCTCTTGTACAAACTCAAATTTTGACGATGTTAATGGCAATAATGACGAAATCTATGACTCGAACGGTAACAAAAGTATGTGTAAGTCTTGAAAATCGATTTCATGGAATGTTTTTTTTTCAATTTTCATCCAAAATTTTGCATATTTTTCAGTTTCCTTCTATTCACTCACTATTGAAATTCATTTGCATGTTACCTTCAGGTTCACAACTTCACAAGTCTTCGGAATGTCTTATTTCATTAATTTTTCTTCTATGTCTTTCACGGCAGTTTTCCAGTTTTCACAAAATAGTTTTCAAATTGCCTTCAAGTCTTTGTCAAGACTTTACAGTTTAGATCATCGTATTAATCTGAACTTTCTTTTGTCATTCATGATTTCATATTCAATAAGTCTCATAATTAAGATGTGATAAGTTATCTTGGAATAGCCTATAAATTAAATCATTTTTACAATGATTTTACAAATATTTCTACCCATTCACCTTTATCGACTACAAATCCAGCTTTATTCAAGCTTGTTCAATCATTACTTTCCTGTGTCACCTCTCAC
Organism: Laodelphax striatellus; assembly: GCA_017141395.1. NCBI lineage: Eukaryota > Metazoa > Arthropoda > Insecta > Hemiptera > Delphacidae > Laodelphax > Laodelphax striatellus. The sequence goes on along the minus strand of CM029531.1, from coordinate 6,449,639 downwards.
CAATTATATTTACTTTAATTATTTCACAGTGATCTTCTTTTATCTCTTATGAGATTTTAGCTTCAATCAAGCTTCTTCAATCAATCAAGATAAATTCACAATTTTATCATCACATCTCTTATTTTTTTCAAGAGTATTTTTTAAGTGCAGATTGCAAATAACTATTATTTAATTTAACGTTTCCAAGGTAACGGGTGATGTTTTATACTCATCTCTGTTATAACATAGATATTATCATTGAATAAGAAGACTTGAAATTGTCAAAACCACATACTTAATAAAACAACGAGATACTGCAGTTTCGATTGTTACACCATTATCAATTTCTAGTTTCTAAAAACTAAAGTACAGTGCAGCAGAATTTATACTCGTGACCGAGCGCTGTGATTGGCAGTCTAATCGCCTATCAAAGTGAACGACTGCCATTGGCCTAGATAAGCTCCTCCCTCACTGGGTGGTTTCTACAAACCGTTTGGACATTTGAAACATCTAAACTGGTTCAACCCGAATACACAATTGGTTTTAACGTCAGTTCAACTTTTATGGTACCGATAAATGATAAAAAAATGAGAATCATATTTATAGAATAATACTGTCAACATTTTAATAAATAATTGAAGAAATTTTTGAATTTTACCAATATAAACTCAAAGTTTGGTAGTATGACTTGTCATTTCATTAATCTTCTGAACATCTCGACACCATTTCCAGGTGTATTAGATTGAAATTCGCGTTCGAAGCTTCAAAAGCTTGTTTTAGCTTCCTCTTTGCACAGCTGAAATTTGATTCACTTCAATTAGAGGAATTTGAAGCTTTTGATTGGCTTAGCAATATCGGTTCTAATTGGCGGTACAGTCAGATAAGTTGAAGTATACCATTTTATCCATGGTATTGAAAGCTGATAATTCTCACGATCTCTTTGATAAAAACCAAGAGTAATTTGATGATTCTAATTTGGTCGGTGCTATCAGAATTTGAACGATCTTTTTTTCCCAGTAGCCAGAATCTCATTCTTAATCCAAGTCTAGACTTTGAATGCTTCTTTCTTCCAGCAGTAAGAATCTAACTCCATTTTCTTTCCAAGTAGAGTGGGATTATCATTACTTTAATAATAAGCTCCTTCCTTTGAGTTGCTTCATGACTTGAATATCAAATTGTCGAAAGCTCCTGTTAAGTGAGGCGGTCTTGAAATGTAATTTCTGTTCATCTTTGAAAGCAGGTTACTCCCACGTTCGCCGCGTCTATTAGAAAATGACGAGTTGCATGAATGTATATTATTACTTTGTATATTATGAAGCGATGCAATAACTTTCATTCAAAGTAATGCAATTTTGAAGGCTCGCATCAAAATGGAACTTGGAATTGGAATTTAGCATTGGACTGCACAAAGGCGTAGTTGGTCTCTGTGTTGAATAACTTGACTGGAATTGAAATTGCTAGATATATTATTACCTCTTCTCTCGAGAAAAAAGTGTATACATACACTTTATGTATGTATGTAACTTACCATTTGAATATGTAATTCACTGGAGATGGATCAGTGTCAACCATTTCAACTGCTTAGTATCTACTTAACATAATGATTTCTATAAACTCTAACATCAACTCTATAAAGTATCTACTTAAAATATAACTGTCAATCATGTACAGAAATATATTTTTTTTTGTGTTTGTTGTACAAGTAGCCTACTATAGAAGTTCTGTGGAAACAAAACCAAAGACAAATATAATTTATAAAGTATTTTGAGTATAATCAAAACGAAAGACTAACTTAACTTACAATAGGGTATTATGAGCTTTTTTACATTATAGGTACACTATTGTCTTTGCTATAACTTGAAACTTTGTTTTCACATTAATGATGACTGAACTACACTAGCACTGCATGAATCAAATTCGTTTCTCAGCTCGATTGTTTCTATTGTCTCTATAAATTAAAATTTATTCCATAAACAAAATCACAAAAACGAGAAGAAAAATACAAAAGCGTAGACAAAATTAAATACTCGTGATCTACAAAATCTGGCATAAGGCGAACTTGTACTGGTATGCTTCTGGTATCGAAGTACTTTTAAGCAACATTAAGCAATGTAACATTAGCAAGCAACATTACTTTTAAGGTACATTAAGCAATCTTATCCTAGTTGTAAGATGACATTGTTAAAATAGAATTGTATATGTTATCTCGGTAATTTTTTATTGTATAATATATTATGTGATATTGGAAAATAAATACGATTTGATTTGATTTGTTCACCTTTGGGAGTAGGAGTGTAGTATGAGAAACTTGATAAATTAATTGATTTGAAAATTGGTTTCCGATCAATTCCAGATACGACTGCCGAAACAAAGTTCGAGGAGGAAACTCCAAGTGATACAGGAAGCTCTACTGCGCAACCGGTGGAGAGCAACTATCGCGGAATTCACATTGGATCACCGCTTACCAAAAGGGACCTTGAAAACCTGCTGGAGTCGTTCAAGAAGAAAAAGGTAATTTATTTTAAAAAATTATGAAATTATAATTGCTTCTTCAATGGTTTTTACTCTTTTTTTATAAAAGGTATTTCGAGTTTAATTTCGTTAAGTAGTTAGCTCCCCTAACTTCCAAGATCACATCCCGGTGGATTGGAATACAACTAAATCAGTTGTAGGTATATGAGCTCTTCTATTTTTGCTAAATAATAGCAATAGCAATAGGATAGGAGCTGTCTGTAATCAATCAAAAATTGTAGTCACTAGCTGGATATAATAATTCATAACACCAAAATATCCACTAATATGCGTATCATGAGAAATGGTTCCGCCATTTTCTGTGATAACATTTCCGCCATCTTGTTAGTTCAAATGTATTCAAATGCTCGGAGCAGGGATTCAAGCTAATAACAGAAAGGCATTTTGAGCCCTATATTTCCCCCATTTTTCGGTTCTTATCCTATAAGATTTTGTTTTTGCTAGAAAACTTTATAAGATTTGCTATTTGCTTCCTTTAGTAATCTTGTTCCTCAATGTTACTGTGAACAGCTTGATTTCCTTACAAAATCGTTACATGAAATCGCACGTTCCTTACTTGAAATAAACGTTATAGTAGTTTATGCAATGGTTATATTATGAGAGCCTTTAAACGACGAGTGAGATACCGAGGTTAAAATACGAGCGGCAACGCAGCAAGTTATTTTAAGGTATCTGAAGAGTCGTTTAAAGGATAAAATACAACCATTGCATATACCATTTTACCTACGACCAACAAAAAACATTATTATCTACATTATCAATCTAAACTAACCTTGATTTAAACGACCATGTTCTATTTCAGGGTTAGGAACTGTTTCGTTCCAGTGTTTTAAAACTGGAACAGATTGAACTAGACACGTTCTATTATGTTCAATCTATTTTATAAAATCGTCAGTAAGATACAAGTTTCAAATTCCATTTCAAAAAAGCTACTTTATGAAAGTTTCAATTATGAAGCTGTAATGATTGCGTTATAACACGGTCGCAGATAAAACTATTAACGACACAACTGTAAAAACTATAACTATATCAATTAATCCATACATATTTGGTTAGTCTATGATATACAGTAGATGCGGCTCTAATAAAAAACTTAAATTTTGTCAGTCAAGTAACAAGTAATGCTTGTGCGACAATGAAATGCAATTGGATGCGTCAGTTGCAGTGCATGTCTAGTGAGGGTGTCACCTGGTGTCGCATAACGAGGCCACGCATCAATCAAGTCATGTGTGTGACGTGTGACAGGGCAGAGCAAGCATTTGCAACTGTCACAATGTGGTCCACTGGCGAGGCTGCACTAACTACTGCAGTACGTCTAGCTAGGCCCTGCTACCCTTTGTGGTATTATCTATTGTAGGCTAGTAAATACTGTATATGGGGTAACACATATTCTCGTAGTGTATCCATTCCGTAGTGGTATATTAATATTCAACTGACTATCTGATTGATTCAAAATGTGACTTTGACCTGACTTTGACGATACATCTGTTCATGGAAGTAAAAAATTTTGATTTTAATTTTTTTCTATTATCTCTTGAAGCTATTTCCTATTTATTGTTCATTCTCTACTATTCCTTTATCTTTGTACAGTACTTTATCTTCCATTCTGGCTCTTTGTCCCCTTTCCTCAACCTTCCACCCCTTTAAATTTCAAACAATAAATTCTTTATTCTGTTTCCTTCCAATGCTTTTTCTTCCTCCTCTTTGCAACTTCTTCCTCAACTTAATAAGTCCTTCTTCCTTAATTGTAGATTTTTTTCTCGTCCTTCCATGTTCAATGACGTAACTTATACTTTAAGTAAGTTCTTTCTCATCTTCTTCTTATTCTTTCTCTTTTATCCCAGTCATTTTTTGCTTCTCCTCATTCGTTCTTGTGCTTTTCTTCTACATTCTTGTTCTTTCTTTTCATTGTACACTCATGTCTATTCTTGTTCTTTTTTCGTCAACTTTAGACTTCTAGAATGTCTAAAGAACGAGAGAAGGAAACAAAAAAGAACGATATAATGTTCTCTTTCAACTCTATAGTCTTCTCATTATTTTCTATACCTCCTTTATTATTTTCCTTCCTCGTTATTTAATTTTTTCTCTCTCACTCTTGACTTCCATGTATTTTTCCATCTCCCGTCTGTTTTCAGTCTCCTTTTCATTCTTTTTTCGACTTTTTCATCTCATACTACCAGCTTATTTCTCCTTCGCTTTGGTTTACAGTTCTTTCCTTCTTTCGTTCCTTTCTCCCACATTTCCTCTGCCCGGCCACCTGATGTCTCTTTATTCTTGCTTTGCTTCTTGCTCCGCCATTTGCATCCAGCATTGAGTAACGCACATCAGCCGCACTGGGGCTTTAGCTGAAACGAGGCAGCCTTCAGACATCCAGGTTGACACAATAACTTACTGGCAGAGATCTGATACTCGAGGGAGGAGCGCACGCTCGCATCGAATCAAGATGGAACTCGCATCAGGGACCACTCTCTTATCGCAAACTGATTCTTCTTCTTCTTCTTCTTCTTCTTCTTCTCCTTCTTCTTCTTCTTCTTCTCTTCTCTTCTTCTACTTCTTCTTCTTCCTCTTCTTCTTCCTCTTCTTCATCCTCTTCTTCTTCCTCTTCCTCTTCTTCTTCTTCTTCTTCTTCTTCTTCTTCTCCTTCTTCTTCTTCCTTCTTCTTCTTCTCTTCTCCTTCTTCTTCTCTTCTTCTTCTTCTTCTTCTTCTTCTTTTCTTCTTCTTCTTCTTCTTCTTCTTCTTCTTCTTCTTCTTCTTCTCCTTCTCCTTCTTCTTCTTCTTCTTCTTCTTCTTCTTCTTCTTCTTCTTCTTCTTCTTCTTCTTCTTCTTCTTCTTCTTCTTCTTCTTCTTCTTCTTCTTCTTCTTCTTCTTCTTCTTCTTCTTCTTCTTCTTCTTCTTCTTCTTCTTCTTCTTCTTCTTCTTCTTCTTCTTCTTCTTCTTCTTCTTCTTCTTCTTCTTCTTCTTCTTCTTCTTCTTCTTCTTCTTCTTCTTCTTCTTCTTCTTCTTCTTCTTCTTCTTCTTCTTCTTCTTCTTCTTCTTCTTCTTCTTCTTCTTCTTCTTCTTCTTCTTCTTCTTCTTCTTCTTCTTCTTCTTCTTCTTCTTCTTCTTCTTCTTCTTCTCCTTCTTCTTCTTCTTCTACATCTTTATTCCTTCCTTCTTCCTCTGCTGTCTCTCCTTACTTCATCATCTTTCCCCCTCTCCTTCTGTATCTTTATGCCTTTCTTGTCTATCTGCTGTTCTACAATACCCATATTCAGACTTTTCTACATACATACCTTCCTACATCCTCTTGTAAATTTTCCTTACACTTTTCCAGCTGTCTTTTCGCTCCATAATATCCATATTCGGATTCTCCTTCATACCTTTTTCTATCCTCTTGTAAACCTGTCTCGTGGGTCCCACCGTATTCAGATCCAGAAACCACTTTTGATATCATCTCGTCTACCATTTGATCTTTCTTTCCAACCGAGATCGAGTAATGAAAGTGCTTTTTTGATTGAAAAGTCAAGCGAGGAGAAATGTTGGGCTGGATACTTGAAACTCTTGTGCTCGAAGTTGCTCTGTTTCAATATTTTTGTTAGCAAAGCTAGTATGCCCATATTTGTTGAAGATATTTCACAAGTGCTAGATTGCTAATATTTTCTCGTGATTCGTTTGATTACTTTACTTTGTATCCTTTCATCTGCTTTTTACTTTTTGTTTTCGTCCTTCTTTTTCCTGCGAGTTTTGTGATTGAAGAGGAGTTCTATTTGGCACTCCCTCTCCTTTTTTTCGATATTCTTTACCAAACTATCCCCTGATGGCCTCTAGAACTGTTACAAAGAACTTTTCATTTTTCAATTCAACACTATCATCCCTATCCTATTTGTCTCTCATTTTCTCGTCTTTCGTCTACTCCATTCTCTTGTTTCTCCTTCTTCCTCTCTTCTTCCCTCGGTTTAACTTTTTTGAACCCATTTTTATTATTCTTGTTTACAAATTTTTCTTGCTCTCTTAGATTTCTAGTTTTCCTTCTATTTCATTTTTGTATTCTTCATCTTCTTTCAAGTTTTCCATCTATTCTGTTTTTTCACCTTTTGTGTTTTCCCTTCCTCATACGATAACTTTCACATTCTTCCGTTTCTTGTTTGTCAAATTAGATTTCACCTTTATTGATTTTTCTATAAGATAACCCTATTCTCAAAATGTTGATTCTCATACCATTTTCACATTCTGTTTCATCAATTCTTGCGTCATATTTCATTAAATAACAGTGATTTGAACTTAGTTTACTTCTACTGAATTCAATCATTTGCAGCTCTTCTCATCACACCATGATTACAACGGTGGTGGTTACTAGCGCTCGATGAAAAGTCAAGAAATTGCAAACAGCTCTTCAACAAAACACGCAGACATTCGACATAAAAATCCCATTTTTCATTTTCCTGCCGACGGCTGTAACATAGAACTGCTCATTTTTCAAGACACTCCCCTTAACAACTATATTCGTCTCTTTCTTCTCCTTCTTCTTCATCTTCACCTTCATGTTTCTCTTCCTTCTTAAGTTTCTTGTTCTCTCCTCCTTTTTTTCTTCTTCTTTTCTCTAATTTTCTCATTCTTCTCTCTGATTTTCTTTTTCTTGCTTATTCTTTAATCGCTACTTCCTCTTTCTCTTCTTTTTACCACTTATCTTTAACTTCTATGTCATCTCCTTCTTCTCCCCCACCTCTTTAATCACATTTTTCACTTTCAAGTCCGCTCTGCTCGGTTCCACAGATCACTCTCTCTCTCCATCTCCATCTCTCTCTCTCTCACTCTCTCTCTCTCTCTCTACGTCACTATATAAAATGGCAGAGATCAAGAGCACGGCAATTAATCATGACGTAGCAAATACATTTTCACTGCTACTGAGACAATGGTCTCTTGGTAGCCATTGTTCAATCACCAAGACGGAACTCTCCCTTATTCTTGAAAAGGAATAAAACATTTTGAAACACTGAACTATTAATGTGGTTGGCCTAGCTTTATTTCAAAGTATCAGAAGCCAGATATTGAATAGGAATTATTGTTTATGTGAGCTTTAGAATTTAACGAACGTTAGGTACTACTTCAACCAAAACCAAAACTCCATAGTTGGTTGATTTCACTCCTTAGAAAATTTCAGATTTTACAAAATGATCCTCATTATTATTATTCACATTTTAATGCTTTTAATCCACATTTTAATGCTTAATCCACATTTTAATGCTCAATCCTCATTTTATTTGTGTAAAGTTTTACACTCTTCATTCTTCTCCTACTTCTTCTCCTTTTAATTCTTCTTCTGCTTCTTCATCTTCTTTTCTTCTTCTTCTTTCACTTTTCTTCTTCTACTTCCTCTTCTTCTTCTTCTTCTTCTTCTTCTTCTTCTTCTTCTTCTTCTTCTTCTTCTTCTTCTTCTTCTCTTCTTCTTCTTCTTCTTCTTCTTCTTCTTCTTCTTCTTCTTCTTCTTCTTCTTCTTCTTCTTCTTCTTCTTCTTCTTCTTCTTCTTCTTCTTCTTCTCCTTTTTTCTTCTTTTTCTTCTCCTCCTTTTTTCTCCTCCTTCTTCTTCTTCTTCTTCTTCTTCTTCTTCTTCTTCCTTCTTCTTCTTCCTCTTCTTCTTATTCTTATTCTTACGGTGGTTAAATCCAGTAGGCTATCTTGTGTACCTACTCACAGTCATGTTTGACAGTTGAATTGAGCATTTTGCAGTTTCCCATCTACTGTTTGTGGGTTACGTGGATGAGGGGGCTCTTATGCCTCAACTTCGCCCACACCACTTGTACAAAGTGAAAAATAAAGTCATTTATCTACCTATCTGTTTATTGATTCCTCATATTCATTTGTTTCACAGCAACATCGACTACACGCGAAATACGTGTCCAGTATATTCCAGCAAGCGGTGAGTCATCTGAAGAAGCTGCCCAACCTGAACCTAGCTTCCACTGCCATTTCAAAACAGATCACAATTTGCGGCGATATTCACGGCAAGCTGGACGATCTGCTCACGATATTCCATAAGGTGAGTACTCTCTGAATTGGTAATTGTTGAGTCTGTTGTTCCACTAAAAAACATCTTCGGTTTGCTCCTATTTCATTTGTGGTAGCCGGAAAGAATCCAACATATTTTTAGAATCTCCATATTTATTTGAACATCATCCTCACAGGTACAGTAATATTCATTCAATTTGACACTTGGCATTATATAGATGGATAGAGTCCATGGTTGGACGAGGACATGTATTCAGTTTGTTTTAATTAGTCGTGCAATCAAGTTATGACGTGTAATAAATTCAGCGCGACTCGGCTTTAATACAGTACATCCATTTTGGAGTAAGATTTGATATTCCAATCGAGCAACTAACATTATGAATAAAGATTGATCATGAAGTACAGTGCGATTTATTTAATTTGGCGCTGGGCAATCAGTAAACAGCTGATATTACGCAGCTTTGACACAATAAGCCAAAGACTTTTTAAAGTCATATAGACCTTTAAAATCTTTAACAGACCTTTTTAAAGTCTTTGCAATAATCTGTGAGATTCAGCATTTGTAGGTTAACTATTGTGTCAAAGCTGCGTAACATCAGCTGTTTACTGATCGCCAAGAGCCAAATTAAATGAATCGCACTGTATCTCCGCAGTAGCTCCATTGTATTCTGGTTAGAAGCTGTACACAAATTAAATTATGTAGTAATCATCAACAAAGAAGGCAATTTCAACATTTACTGTAATGAGTCTTCACGTGAATTTAAATAACTTGTTCCTTGTTCAATAAATAAAATGTTTTCAAATGATCATTGTATATTTCACTGTGGATAGAAGTTTTGATCACTCTGTACAAACCGATGATAAAACATCATTTTTGAAGTAAACTCTCAATCAACTATTTCATCTTATCTGGTATTAGTTCGTCACTATCATCTATCATAGTCGTTATTTAAACTGTTGAGTGAGTTATTCTACGATTTTTATCATAAAATGTCAATTATTTTAGACGTTTTTGTTTTTGCCTCTTCTGCACACAGTTCACTAACAGCATCCTTAAATACGAAATCAGTTCAATTATCCCAATTTTCTATTCTGAATTTGCATTGTTAACGTGCACGGCGGTTTCTGCACACATGAAACACAAATTACAGTAATTTGTAGCGTTCTGAAACTTTGAAACGCAATGAAGTAGTAGAGGTAGAGTTGAACGATGGCTGATGCCTCTGCGCCTCTCTAGATGAAATGCTAATCCAAGTCGGTCTTGAGTCTCAACTTATCTCTTGAGGTCTGGAGGGGAAACTAATCTTATTAGACGTGGGGCGCAAGGTAGCTAATCCGGGGAGAGTGTGCGTGGGTGTGTTAGTAAAAATGCATGTGAGTGTGTAGATGTAGAAGTGTAAATGTAAATGATGAATACACATATGCTCTATACAAGTTAGTTTAAACAATGTATGTTTCAGTGAGTGTGCGAGCATGCGCCGTTTAACATAACATGTGATAAATAATGGAGGAGACGGAAAATGGAGACAGGATTAATGGTAAACGACTAATTAATTAGACATTAGTGGTGCTGGGAAACATTTCGTTAATGTGTAGGAAGTTGGGAAGCTGTAGATAGTACAGGGTGCGGCAATATAACCTCCCTATTTTCAAATGATAATAAAAAACAAATTTTTTTCAAAAACAAAACTTATTCATTTTAATTTACTCTATAAAATGGGAAGCTTTTTCTACTTTGTTTTAAAATGGATATCAGATAAGTGGTGGCCGTGGTTATCGATACAATTTTGCAAGCGAATTCTAAAACTGGCATGGACTCTCTCGAGCATGGCTTGAGGTATGCGCTAAACTTCTTCTGTGGGGTTACCTAAAGGCCGAGGTGTTTAAACATCGCCCCCAGAATCTGCAAGATCTGAAGCGAGCAATATGCGAGAACGTTCAGCTATCTGTAACAATTAGCAGTTGAACCAAGTTGAAACAAGATCTGTATCAGCCGAATCAGGTAATGATTCATTAATATCCACCCTTGCCATAAGCCTTCAACTAGGGGAAGATGTGGGACCTTAATTACTGGTGCGCAATTTTGCTTTTCAGCTCACGTTTATTAAGCCAAGTGAGCCACGCTTTTGGAGTGTTTCTCTTTGTCTATTCACTGTCACCCTCTGTCTCTCACTCACTCTCTCTCTCTGTTTCTCGTTCTAACATTCTCTCTTTCTCTGTAGCTCTCGCTCTCACTTGAACATGATCACCTTCCTCTTGCTCTCTCGGTTTGAGAGTAATTAATGGATTGAAACTTTTCAATTAAGTAGAACGGTGATTGTTATGTATGAAAAAAAATGCAATCTGTGTTCAATTTCCGAGAGTGCGCAGTCGGTAATTAGTGACTTTCAGTTGACAAATTGATTACTGTGCTCGTTAGGAGAAAATTATTTCGGATATTGTAACTTGTTTGTTCAATCAACTGTCACTTGATACCAAATATGATTAGGATAATAAGGGAGATTTGAGTTTCACAAACTAATCTACAGACAAATTGAAAGAGATTTGAGCCTCTCAAATGCTCAATTAATGTATGTTTTCCAATGCTTAATGAATGGCAACGTTTTTTGTTTAGTAATTAATGTGATATTGTGGTGGTTATACACAGGGGTTCCAAAAAATAATGACTCTAGTATCACCTCACTATTTTACAAGTGAAAACAAACAGGAAATGTCTATTTCTTCTTCGTTTTCATGTGATCCGCCATTTTATCTTTTTAATGGTTTGCATCATATATCTCATTAATTGATGAAAATTTTCCTATGACATTTGGTTGTTACCAAATAAAGTATCCCCTCTACAAAATAGTCGACTGACTGAAATTGTCAATTCGAGTTTACTGGAGAAAACAATGGGTTTACAAGAAATTTTTCTATAATTACAACAATGTAGACATCAATTAGACGTTCTCCCGTATTGTTATTACGAGTCATACTTATGTCTGATCATTTCCAACTGCAACAAAATATCAGTTAACAAATCTCATTATCAATTCATAATTTATAAATCACGATTTTTAAATCATCAAATCCAATAATACTGCTATGTATACTGTAATAGGAATGGGTGGAGTGATGGAGTAAGCAGGGTAGGAGGCGTGTCTAGTATCAGCTGACTCCTGGCTTCCAATCGCAGCTCAGTATTGTCAGCCAATCAGAGTTGGCTCTATCGAGTGTTGTTCTGTGAAAATGGGAGGACTCTACAACAAAATGGTGGCTGGCTGGGAGGCGTGTCTAGTATCAGCTGACTGCTGGCTTCCAATCGTAGCTCAGTATTGTCAGCCAATCAGAGGCCTCGGCTATGTCGAGTGTTGATTTCGTGAAAATGGCAGGAGCCTACAACAAAATGGCGGCTTGTAGCTGACCAGTTGAAGTTGATTGAGTTAGTACGAGATTGCTGCTGATTTGTTTACATTAATCAAGTGATGATTGATTTATTTGATAATAAACAAATGACAAATAAACTTGATTGATCAAGTTTACATTGATTAATAGTGATTATCATGTGAATAATAATAGTTTGAATTTGGATAAAAATGGAGAATATGGATCGTGAAAGTACTCTGGGTCTCCAACAATGCAAAAAACACAATATTGGGATTATTTTTTTTTGCAATATTGTTTTGACCAAACAACTCTGTTCTCATCGCGCATTGACTATACTTGTATCAAAAATCACAAACATTAAAAATGAACTGAATTTTGATGGTATAATGGATGATAATAGAATAGAATGACTGCCTTTATTTTTACCTGAGAGGACGAAGTTAGGGCGCAGTCGGCCCTCTCTTACACTTAACCCACAATAATGATGGAAAGCTGAAAAGTTTGATTTCTAAGAAATGAATTTTCCTCATTATTAGTATAACTTCCTTCAGTAACGTATTGGGAGGGGGGCATGTGCCAGGAGGCAGCTAAGGTGATAATCGACCACTCATTAAACTAGCTAACTATAAACCTAGCTAGTTCAGCCTATAAAACGTTGTCAAATAATGAACATAATTCTCAAATCTCAACTGACGGCTACCCTCTTTCGAGTCCCTCCTGTTTTCTTTCTCTCCTTTCTCACTCCCTCTCTCTCCCTACCCCTTTCTTCTACTCTATCTCTCTCTCTCTCACTAACTACCTTTCAAAATCGCCTATCATTCAAGGTATCTTACTTATTTTCATCTTCCTCACTTCCTGTTCTCTTTTGACTTCCTTCTCTTCCTTATTCTCTTTCTTCTTCTCTTTTCCTTCCAGCGCTTTCACTCATCTTCTTTTCCCTCATTTTATTCCTTTACTTCATTCACTCTTTCACACTTTTCTTTCTTTATCAATAAGTTACTCTACTTTTCTATCTCTTTTTCTTCATTTCCTTCCCTCACAACTCTTTCATCTTTTTACCATTCCTCTCTCAATCACTAATCCTCACATTTCTTTTACCTCTTACTTCTTTTTCTAGCTTTCCTCCCTCTTCCCCTCTTTCGCTGCACACCTTTTTTCTGCCACTCTTTCACTATTTTCTTCCTTTATCAATGAGCTACTCTTTTTTTCTATCTCTCTCTCTTCATTTCCTTCCCTCATAATTCTCTCATCCTTTTTCCATCCCTTCTTCAATCAGTAATCCTCAGATCTCTCTTACTTATCTTCTTTCCCTATCTTTCCTCACTATTCCCCTCTTTCGCTGCACACCTTTTTTCTGCCAATCGGTAATTGGATTTATTGGTTTCCTAGCCACATCTTATGAGTTTTTTGGAGGCGAGGTGGAGTAAAGGGAGGTTTGACAGTCGGCTGTCAGGAGAGAAGGCTGTCAGGCTTTTCAGGAGAAAACGTGAGAGAGGACGAGGAAGAGAGAGTACGAGGGGACAAGGGAGAGGAGTGAGAGAGAGGACAAAATTGAACATTCAATTAGGACGTGGCTGGTGTATACAGACAGACAGATCACAGATCGAAAGGTCTCACGGCTGGCAACACACTGATTTCTTGCTCGAAATGAGAACGGCCTCAGATTGCAATCGGTTGCGATGAAACTTTCGCTACGTGCAACGATTGGTGCACGATAGACACAAAGGGCTGCCTTTCATCAAAAATGCTTTGCTGTGATTGGTTGCGATTCAACGTGTCGAATTGCTACTATTGTTTTTCTAGTTTCTGATAAATACTGTATCTAGTTTCTGTTTTTTAATTTTTGGATCATGATGATAACATGATTACGACAGTAATATAAACAACATAAGAGAAATTTCAGTGTATACGGAGTACAGTGAACCGGTGAATAGCATAACAGAGATTGTAATATAGTGCATAGAACATTAATTTAAGAATAGAACATGCTTCAACTCCAAAAACTTTCATAATCTAGGTAGCGGTACTTGTACCATAAAACTTGCTGAAGTCCAGAAATAACTTAATTAAGTTTAGTCCGGAACATTATCATGATCAACTACAGACCACCTGTAGTAATTATTCATAGAATCATTTTTCAAGTTCCATCTAATAGTAGTGAATATTTTCAATGGTTTTTCGTTAAATCGGCTTATCCATTAACCTTTTTAGATTTCAACATTTAAAATCGATAATCTATAATCTATAATCAGATTCATTAAATTTGACTCTTGGAATTAGGTATATATAGAGATGTTATTTCTTGAAGTTGCTGATGACCGTAGAGTACGATGGCAAAGAAATAATATCTATCTATATTATAATGCCAAGCGACAAATAAAATGAATTTGATTAAACGTTTTCTTTTAGCTTATTCGATTATAAATGCGATGACTATAACGTAACTTTGGACGTCAAGTGAGTGTTCGCCTTTCATTCTGTATTTCTCGAAATTCAAGTTTTTCAGACAAACCTCAGTATAAAGCTGGTATGGAATACAGTAAGTGACAAAACAGAGACTGTAAAGGGTTTAGAGTTTAGAGCATTCATAAATTTTAATGAACCAGGGGCCTGTTTCATAAACTCAGAACCCTATATAAATTGGGATAAGGCAAAGGAGAAGAAGATAATTAAGAAGGGAACGAACACGTTCCCAAAGGTTTCATAGAATCTTTTACATGAACAATTCAGCTGAGCATGATCAAAACCACAGAAGAGCATGATCGAAAATTCAGCAGGGCATAAACTTCATTTGAGCGTCATCCACAGGACCAGGTTAACGTTGAAATGTCCCCAGCAGTGTGCAGTGTCCTTATTTGCACATTATTAATATTTTGGTGGAAGTCAGCGTTGGTCAGCCCCCCCCCCTACACTCCCCTACCCACCATACCTTGGTGCGCGTTTACATTCAGAGCCCGATGAAATTTCATCAGTTCATGTAAATTTGTGTCACAGTCGAATGCGTGCCTGTACAGAAACAGGGTGTGTGAGCGAGACTGCGGTGAAATGAATGAGAGAGAGAGCAAGTGAGAAGGATAGGAGGGAAAGCGAGAGAAGGTGATAGGGAGGAAGAGTGGAGGAAAAATGGGAGGGAAAGAACAAGAAACTGGGAGAAAGAGAGAGAAAACTTGAATGGGAGGGAGGAAGAATGAGGAAAAATTCAGAGGGAAAGAGAGGTTGAAGACGGATGAAGAGAGTAAAAAAAAGAAGTAAAAAAGTGATGAAGAACGTGTTACCAACAATGAGATTAATGGATAGATAGACTTATTACTTTATTTTTCACCAAGTACAATACAAACTGATTGCGGGCGAAGTGAAGAGAAAAAGAGATAAATAACTATGCAACGAAGAGGATAGTGTAAAAAGAGTAAAGGTGTAATAGGTTGGAAAGGGAGGAAGAAATGATTGGAGAAAAGATGGTGAAAAGGCTGAAGAAAGAATAGACGAAAAAATTTAGGGTAGAAAGAAAGTGGGGAGGGGAGCATTCATGGAAATTAATTGGAGATAATATAATATATGAAAAGAAAAATAGATTGAATAAGAACATGGAATGAAATAACAGAGAGGAAATGAGGGAAACGAACATTAAATTAAGAAAAATGGAAGGAGGAAGGGGAGAGAAAGTTAAAGAAACCAGAGAAGGAGATGGATTGATTGATTGATTGATTGGCTGCCTTTATTTCCTGGGAGGGCGAAGTTAGGGCACAGCCGGCCCTCTCTTACACTTAACCCTCCTATACAATTATAATATTATAGTTACTAAGACTTAAAGTTGAGTAATTTACAAATTAGTTAAAAAAAAAAATTAAATAATAAATTAAAATACAAAATAAAATTATAGTATAATTTAAAAAAAAAAACATAATTATGAAATTATATAAACAGAACAAAATATTTTTATCGTCAAGGAGAGAAAGAAACAGAAAGAGAGAGAGAAATTAAAATATCTCATAATTCTTCTAGGAGAGAGAGTGAATAATGGAGAAAATGAGATAGTTAGCCCTATCTTTTACTATCTAGACATCTAGACCTACACCCTTTCCGGAGAGAAAAACTATCAAAGACTATAATCATCATCTATAAATCTAGAGGTAGCTCACTATATAGTAGTTATGAAAAAAGGGAGAGATCTAGGACAAATCTAAAGAAGAAAGGAGAGAATGAAATAAAGAGAACAAGAAAGAAGAGAGAATGAGGAGAGCTAAAAAGATTATGGAGTTTTCTGGATGGGTAGGTGAGCGGTGTACGTTATGCGGTAAGCTACCTAACCTACCTACCATGGGGATGGTTTGAAGCTCGGGGAGATTTTCTGGCAGGCTGAGTCCAGTTGACCAGCTAGCAGTAGAAGGAAAGGAAGGGAACATAATCAGAACATGCAAATTCATCCCTCACCATTCCTACAGTGAATCTTTTGTTCCGAAATTCGGCTCTTTGTTCTACTCGTAGGTATCCCTATACTCATCCCTTCCCTTTTGTGCTCTCTTCCTTGATCGCATATAATATTATGCACGAGTCGTTCTAACGATCTTCGGTTATTTTTCTTCTTCTCGCACCTTCTTCTTCTTCCATGTCTTCTTCTCCTGCTTTTCGTCTTCTTCTTTCTCTTTCTTCTTCTTCCTCTCCTTCTTCTTGTTTTCTTCTCTCCTCCTCCCCTCCTCCTCCTCCACCTCCTCATTCTTCTTCTTCTTCTTCTTATTCTTCTTCTTATTCTTCCTAGTCTTCTCTTCTTCTCCTTCTCCTTCTTCTTCTCCTTCTTCCTCCTCCTCCTCCTCCTCCTACTCCTCCTCCTCCTCCTCCTCCTCCTCCTCCTCCTCCTCCTCCTCCTCCTCCTCCTCCTCCACCTGATTTCAAAATGAGTCCCGAAATATTTATAGCTACAGATAAAAAAATGTTGGTTTTGTATTTGTCGTGTATATTGTTATTATTCGTACCGTATTATAATTTTGTTTTTATTGTTGTTTATTGTGTGCTTTGAATGAATTGAATTGAATTGATATTAGAAGTAGCTTCAAGTCAAGGTATGTAGAAAGAGTTTAAATAACCTTGCACTGACCTTGGCTTCAACTAATGTTAAAAAATACGACCTAATAAGTAATGTGTGGGGAGATGTTACAAGAGAAGTTTGGGGAAGATGGAGATTTGAAGAATGAGAGAGAAGAGCAAGCGTGAGTTGAATCCTCCAAACTCATCATGTTTTATTGTTGTGAGTTCTCGACGTACAAAATCCTAAACAGAAATAACTGAAAGAAGGAGAAAACTTGTGCGATTCCATAACTTGTTCGAATTGCAATTCCACCGGGAATGGACACTTCAGCCGCCCTGCAGGTGCCAGCCGCCATGCAAAGATAACTCAATTCCGTCATTTCTTTCCCTGCTCAATAATGAAGTTTTAGAAATGCTGGAGGAAGCGGGTGTGGTAGACCAGGAGAGAGTGATAAAGGCTGGAGAAAAACTGTAAGAGGTGGTGAGAGAGAGAGAGAGAAAGGGAGGATGAGAAGAAGAGGAAGAAGAAGAAGAAGAAGAAGAAGAAGAAGAAGAAGAAGAAATATGAAGAAAAAGGAGAAGAAGAAGAAGAACAAGAAGATTAAGGAGAAGAAGAAGAAAAGAGAACAAGAACAAGAAGATAGAGAAGAAGAAGAAGAAGAAGAAGAAAGAGAGAAGAATAAGAATAAGATAAAGAAGAAAAACAAAAGATAAAGGAGGAGAGGAAGTAGAAGGAGGAAGGAGAAGAAGAAGAAGAAGAAGAAGAAGAAGAAGAAGAAAGAAGAAGAAGAAGAAGAAGAAGAAGAAGAAGTGGAAGAAGAAGAAGAAGAAGAAGAAGAAGAAGAAGAAGAAGAAGAAGAAGAAGAAGAAGAAGAAGAAGAAAAGAAGAAGAAGAAGAAGAAGTGGAAGAAGAAGAAGAAGAAGAAGAAGAAGAAGAAGAAGTGAGGATTAGAGAAAGGGGAGGGAGGAAAGGAAGGAAGGAAAATAGAACGAATATGGAAAGAAAATAGAAAGAAGGGAAATAAAGTGAATGGAAAGACGAGAAGGACCTTTTGTTAGATTCAGGTCAACGAAGATTGTGCATAAAGGGCCTAAGCACAAAAAAAAACCCTCTGAATTAAGTCTGGCCTAAGTACAGGCACCCAGACTGATGATAGATATTACCTCATTAAATCTTTTAAATCAATGATCATATTGTAAATTTGTGCAAGGTTTCAACCATTATGTTCCACTCATGTCAATATTGTATAGTGAATGGATTCTTACACACTTTGCTCACTGTAAACTTGGTAATGAGTTGTAATCACAATAATACTTCATTTTTTATTATTTGTCAACACTCCTTTTTCCAACTTATTTCATTTTACACATGTATTTTGTTTTAGCAATAAATTCAATTAGTCCAGATGCCCTCAGTTGATCCTGCAGGCCTAAGTCAAGAAATCAATGAACGAAAGAGAGACAAACAAACGAGTCGAGATTAAACAAAAGAGATGGAAGAAGAGAGGAACAAAGGAATAAGGGTGGATAAAAATCTTGCAGCGCCAGGAATTTTGTTTATCAGATTTTCAGCAAGCGCTCTCTGGCATGGGTTGTAAGCTTGCAATGCGTATCTTCGATGAATTTGAATAAGCCGCTGGTATGCCACTGCTAAACGAATAATATTCGCATCACAGCGGCTAAATCTGCTCGGAGTTTTACAGAAATTCGGCTGGAGAATGTTGGGATCGTTCCGTGCAGCGTTCTTCTGAAATTTGCAATCTCTCACTAGATAGGTACACATTTTTATAATAATGAAAAATAATTCGCAATCTCTCACTTGAAAGATGATAATAAATATAATATTATTACTATAATATGCTTGCTAGAACATCTGGATTGTAGATTCTGTGATTAATAATATTATTGACAACTTTTATAATGTTCAAAGTGTATTGAAGCACTATTATAATTGATTAAATAAATTTGAACTTCATAATGAAAGACATAATAATTATATTTTCAGCAAATCACCAGTATAATGCTCGAATAGGAACTAAACATGAAATAACAAAATATACATGAATGAAGTCAGAATGATATCATATGATTGATATCAGATTGAATCTTTTAGTCAAGCCTATGTTGAAAATTGTATTACCAACAACTTTTCAATCTTTCAATATTTGTGACACCACAGTATGTGACCTCATCCACTATGAAAGCTTCTTGTTGTGGGCAGAGATAATCCAATCATATATTATTATATATATCATAGATATTTGGTTAGTCTATGTTTATGGCTAGTACTGGTGTACTTTTTATGTTCTTACTATCAAAATAACTACGCAATTATTGGATAAATCATATACAGTTATAACATTGTAAAACGCTGTAATGAGGTAATTCAGGTAATGAGGCTAGTACAGGTGCCTCAACAGTCTGAAAGTTTTATACCACTTTTTATTTATTGTTTTGTTTTTGAAGAAGGGTGATACAAGCCATACAAGATTCACTTATATCACAGCCTATTGTGAGTTTATTTTTGTCACAATGGAAGCATTAGAAGTGTTCAAGAGTTATTACGTTCTCAAACTTCCAAAAACTTGATAAGTACTCCGTACTATTAATAGTTCCCACAATCACAGACAGTATCATATCATGTGGACTCTGTTGTTTCAAATACCATGAGGTTATAAGTATTTTTTTTTAATTTGTTTCATCAACAGAGAAATTGGCAGAGTTTTGATATTCATTATCTCTGTGAATACCTAATGTTTTTTTCGGGGGGAAGGGGGGTATGTGCCATGTCCATGTACTGCCCGAGTCTAAGCTCCGTGTCCCTGACGGCTGAAGAGGAGAGGCGAACAGTGCTATGAAATAAACTACAAAAACGGTTTTCGATAACGTATTGCATTCCTCCCAGGGACACGGAGCTTAGACTCGGGCAGTATTTCACAATATTAAATGTCAGTATTGTCATAGACAAAGCATTCCGCAAGTAAAGTAATGCTTTCTCTATGGTATTGTGTATTGTTGTGGTAGTGTTATAAATAAATCAGAGTTATTAATACTGGAGGAGATTATTCAAACTTACTAAAAAATGATATTAATAAAATACTAGTTTAAATTGTACCAATTTTGTTCACAGAATGGTCTTCCATCGGCTGAGAATCCGTACGTTTTCAATGGTGATTTCGTTGATCGAGGCAAGAAGGGTCTCGAAGTGCTTCTGGTTCTCCTCTGTTGTCTCATAGTCTTCCCGGATGGCGTTCACCTAAACAGAGGCAACCATGAGGACCATGTCATGAACACTAGGTGAGAGCACAAATCATATTTCTACATAGACATTATCAATAAGAAATATATGAAAAAAATTATTTCTACTGAATAAAAAGACTTGAAGTTGTCAAAACCATATACTTAATAAAACAACGAAATAAAGGTTTCGGTTGTTACACCATTATCAATCTCTGGTAAACTAAAACCAGAGGCGGCCCTATATGAAGGCGAAAAAGGCGGCGCCTGGGGCCTCGCGTTTTTCAGGGGCCCCGCACAGCCGTGAACATGAAATAACTTGGAAAATGAAATAACGCCAGTTTAGCAATAGGAAAAAATGTATATATAATATCATAAATAAGCGGCAAAACTACGATCCTGCATGCCTAATCTACAGTTTCTGTTTATTTGATCGCTGTTGGGCATAAATTAGTTAGCAGATAAGTTTAGGTTTATTTCAGGTATTAAGAGAGCCCCGCTATTGAACTTTGCCTTGGGCCCCGCAATTTCTAGGGCCGCCACTGACTAAAACTAGAATACAGTGCAGCAGAATTTATACTCGTGACCAAGCGCTGTGATTGGGAGTTGAAGACCTATCAAGGTGAACGCCTCCAATTGGCCTAGATATAAGCTCCTCCCACCATGGGCGGTTTCTACAAACGTCATAGCAATGGCGGTTCAAGCAAGTAAATGCTTTCTTTCTTGAACGGCCTCTCGAGGTGAACGCCTGCCATTGGCCTATATATAAGCTCCTCCCACAATGAGCTGTTTTTACAAACGTCATAGCAAAAACATGCTTTCTTACTTGTTTGAACAATCTTATCTCGTTGTTTTATTGGATATGTGGTTTTGACAAGTCTTTTTATTCAGTATAGATAACTACCACAATGTCACCTTCACTACAACACAGAAAGTGAAATTATTTCTAATAAGAGAATATCTCTAAAGAGAGAATTATATAATTTTGTGGTGGTTATTGATTCAAGTATTATTTTATTATTTATCCAACTTGACTACTATTTTTTGGTTGAACCTATTTTGGTACAGTGTTAAAATGTCAATATTTTTAAAATGTCACTAATTATTTGAGAATGTTTCGGGTAGCCCGTTTTTTTCTCCTCATCCATTGATACGTGATGCATTCATTATTCGATTAATCAATGAGCAAGTACTGTTATTCCATCTACTATTCATATTTGCCATGCTTCAAAACTCTGTCATATTAACCTGATAGATGAAACATTATGTTTGTTGCAGATACGGATTTATAAGGGAGATGAAAATGAAGTATAAGGTGAGATATAATTTTTTGTTAGATCATACAAATAATCAGTCTTGTTTTATTCATTTAGCTAGAATTTCACTGGTCTCAATTAATTCTTCTCTAATTTTTAATAATATGAATCATGTTGTTCTAATTTTTATTTTCAGATTTATATGTTAACTAGTTGCATGTTCTCACTTAGTGAAGCGAATACATTATTTTTCAGTCCACTTCAAAATCTATTCAATTCTTTCAAAACTTCTGAAAGGGTTGTTCATGAGAACAACACTCTCTTAACTCTTCACACAGAAAATATAGGAAGAAGCAACACTGTGACAAAGTCCACGCCGCTCTTCTCATTGGCACTCAGTAATTAGCCTACAGTAACACAAAAATTTACTGGTGTTGAAGACTGCCCCGTCATGGCATTATTTCATAAACTTTAAACTGTCAAATCATTCTCGCTATTTCGTTCCATTTTAGAGTAAAGTCCAAACTAAAAGTTCCTTATTCCCCGTCGTCACTCTATACATTAACAATTCCCGTACTCGAATGTACAGTGTGTTTCAACAAAGACTTCTCGATGCAGAATTCCCTCGGAGTTTCCAATTCCCAGTTCAAGATACTTTTTGTCTTTGTATTTGTAATTGAACCATCCTCGCTGCTATAACTGCTATTAGATTGAAACGTGGTGATGGCGGTAATAACATAGTATCACGTATGCTGGTGCTGCCTACCTGCACAGGTGACTGCCCAGGTGTCGCTCCTGGCCGGCTAGTCTCAGAAGGGATAGTGGGGGGGGCAAGGAAAGGAGGTTTGAGTCGCTTCGCGGGTCTGCGGCCGCAATTGACTCCTTCTGGCAGGCTGAAACAGGCGGTTGCGGTCGCCTCTTCTTCTGTTTGGACGCAGCTTATGCGTTTCAATGGCCACTGCTAGCAGCTAGCAATCCCTTTTCCCCTGCCGATATTTTATAAGAGGAAAAGGATGGTCGGCCGGGCTGTCGCACACTGCCCACGGGATAGGGAGACAGCTCAGAAAATACAGAGAATATAGAAGAAGATAAGAATGAGATTGGTCTGCGGGAGCAGAATAGCCCGCTGCGGACCGGAAAGGAGAGAGAAAGAAGAAGCGCGGTCTGCGGGAGCGGAATAGCCCGCTGCGGACCGGAAAGAAGAGAGAAAGAAGAAGCGCGGTCTGCGGGGGCAGAATAGCCCGCTGCGGACCGGAAAGAAGAGAGAAAGAAGAAGCACGGTCTGCGGGAGCGGAATAGCCCGCTGCGGACCGGAAAGAAGAGAGAAAGAAGAAGCGCGGTCTGCGGGGGCAGAATAGCCCGCTGCGGACCGGAAGGAAGAAAGAAAGAAGAAGCGCGGTCTGCGGGGGCAGAATAGCCCGCTGCGGACCGGAAAGAAGGAAGAAAGAAGAAGAGCGGCCTGCGGGGGCAGAATAGCCCGCTGCGGACCGGAAAGAAGAAAGAAAGAAGAAGCGCGGTCGGCGGGGGCAGAATAGCCCGCTGCGGACCGGAAAGAAGAAAGAAAGAAGAAGCGCGGTCTGCGGGGGCAGAATAGCCCGCTGCGGACCGGAAAGAGGAAATAAAGAAGAAGCGCGGTCGGCGGGGGCAGAATAGCCCGCTGCGGACCGGAAAGAAGGAAGAAAGAAGAAGAGCGGCCTGCGGGGGCAGAATAGCCCGCTGCGGACCGGAAAGAAGAGAGAAAGAAGAAGCGCGGTCTGCGGGGGCAGAATAGCCCGCTGCGGACCGGAAAGAAGAGAAAAGAAGAAGCGCGGTCTGCGGGGGCAAAATAGCCCGCTGCGGACCGGAAAGAAGAGAAAAAGAAGAAGCGCGGTCTGCGGGGGCAGAATAGCCCGCTGCGGACCGGAAAGAAGAGAGAAAGAAGAAGCGCGGTCTGCGGGGGCAGAATAGCCCGCTGCGGACCGGAAGGAAGAGAAAAAGAAGACGCGTGGTCTGCGGGGGGAGAATAGCCCGCTGCGGACCGGAAAGAAGGAAGAAAGAAGAAGAGCGGCCTGCGGGGGCAGAATAGCCCGCTGCGGACCGGAAAGAAGAGAGAAAGAAGGAGCGCGGCGGCCGGAGGAAGAATAGCCCGCTGCGGACCGGAAAGAAGAAATAAAGAAGAAGCGCGGTCGGCGGGGCAGAATAGCCCGCTGCGGACCGGAAGAGAAAGAAGAAGCGCGGTCTGCGGGGCAGAATAGCCCGCTGCGGACCGGAAGGAAGAAAGAAGAAAGGCGGTCTGCGGGGCAGAGTAGCCCGCTGCGGACCGGAAAGAAGAAAGAAAGAAGAAAGCGGTCTGCGGGGCAGAGTAGCCCGCTGCGGACCGGAAGAAGAAAGAAAGAAGAAGGCGGCCTGCGGGGCAGAGTAGCCCGCTGCGGACCGGAAAGAAGAAAGAAAGAAGAAAGGCGGTCTGCGGGGCAGAGTAGCCCGCTGCGGACCGGAAAGAAGAAAGAAAGAAGAAAGCGGTCTGCGGGGCAGAGTAGCCAGCTGCTGACCGAAAAGAAGAAAGAAAGAAGAAAGGCGGCCTGCGGGGCAGAGTAGCCCGCTGCGGACCGGAAAGAAGAAAGAAAGAAGAAAAGCGGTCTGCGGGGGCAGAGTAGCCCGCTGCGGACCGGAAAGAAGGAAGAAAGAAGAAAAGTGAAATAAAGAATAAAAAGTATTTAAAGGGTTTCGGGCAGTGATGGTGAAGGAATATAGGATTCGGATACCGATTGCTCCCACCAACTCGCTGGTCTATGGTCTAGCAAGCGTGGAAAACGGATACAACATACTGTGGTCAGGTACGCCCCTGCGCACTCTTCGCGAGATCGCCTAGAGGCCTGTTATTGCACAGCAGCCGGGACGGGATCGAGAGGAAAGGTTAACGATCGCTATTCACAAGTAAGCCACTGCTCCTCCTTCGCGTCGAAGCTTAGTAACAAGTTAGTGTCTAGCGACCGAGATAGAGAAAGGAATTGAAAGGGGTTTTAAAGAGAAAGAATAGAGTATAAAAAGTAAGAGAAGTAAGTGAAGTAAGAGAAGGTAATAATAGAAAAGGAGGAATAGAATAAGAAAGAAAGTAATAGGCAAAGCAAGAGAAAGTATAAGTAAAGAAAGAATTGAATAGAGGCAAGAAAAAAGTAAAGTGTTAAAGAGCTGTAGGAAAAGTCGGGAAAACCAGGAAAATGGTTTGAAAGTGAATATGTTATGTGGAAAACTTCGGTACTAACCCGTACCCGCCGGATTGGATAATCCGACACCGTCCTTCGGACCTGAAGGACTCAGACGTACAAGTGGCCGCAAGCTGCCGCACGCCCGAACACGCTGGGAACTGCCTCCTCGGTGACGCGGTGCCGATTCCGGAGACTCCTGCCCTGTTCGCCGCTGAAGCTCTGCTGTGCCCACTTGACCGTTCGGAATCTAAACCAAGACTTCCCATTTGCCTTCCTTACAAGCACTATGGGCGAACTCCAGGCGCTACTGCTGGGCTCTATCACTTGCTGTTCTAGCATTGTGTCAACTTCGTCATTGATCACCTTCTGCATGGCAGGGTTGCGGGGATACGGGCGTTGTCGGAATGGTTCTGCCCCTTCCTTCAATTTTATTCTATGTTTCAGTAGGTGAGTGGATCCTGGAACCTCGCTGAATTTTTCTAGTTCAACTTTGAGAAACTGCTCGAAGTCGTCTCTCTCAGTCACCACGGCCAACGCTTTTTGAAGAGTAGCTGGTGGTAAGAGCATCCTTCTTGACCTTGTATCAATTCGCGCTCTTATCCTTTGCAGGTGAGTCACCCCCAGAATCATCTCAGGCACTAAATATCGCACCACGGCGACTCGCAAGTGGATACTTCTCCCACATATTTCAGCGGCTAACTGGAGTTCTCCTACTATAGGTAGCTTCACACCATTGATCAGGGCAGGTTGATGTGAGACAGCCTTGTTCTTCAAGGCGCTTACTGCCGTAATCCGGCGCGCAACCAGCTCCGAAATGTATGAACACTCAGCTCCGGTGTCTATTAGGGCATTCAAATCAATTGAATTGACCCGTACGTACATGAACATGCGTTCCTCCTTTCTTTGTCGCTCTTCTGTCTGTGACTTGACAGTTGCCACGCCTGGCTTAATAGCTTCTAATACAGGCTCCGCCGTGTTTACACTACCCTTGTATTTAACAATGGGTAACTGCGGTTCCCACTTGACCTCCCTCCAATGGGTGTCGATCTTCATGCGGTGCTCTCGCATAAACTGCATGCCAATCAATAACTCAGGAGAAAGCCCCTCCATACTAGTTACTGTCATTGGTACGACAATTTGATTGATTTTCAAATTTATAACGACTTTCTCTCCTAGTTGTGCTAGTGTACCATCCGCTAATATTGCGTTGTGACGTGCAGACACTTTCTTAAGGATATCAGCCTCTGTCAGATTTTTGAAGGCCTCACTACTAATGTAGTTTGATTCAGCGCCGGTGTCAAGTAACGCTCGATATTTCCTTCCTGCTATTTCAGCGATAACATAGATCCGGTTGTCATCTCTAGATTCCACCTCGGTTTCTATTTGTGTAGATGACTTTACCACCGCGGTCTCTGTTGACCTCCTGGGCGATTTCTCGCAAGTACAATTGTTGCGTTGTTTCCTGCAACGTTTACACTGCGAATTTTCCGGACATTGAGATCGCCAATGCCCTGGCTGCTTACACTGCCAACACACTTGTTCAGTGGTGGCGGGTTCGGTTTTCCGCGGCGCTGGTGCGTCGCGTTCCACGTCGGTTCGAGGGCGGTTGAACTTCTTTGGCTCCTCCAACCTGGGCGCCCAAGAAGACTGTCTTGCGTGCTTCTCTTCGAGTTTAATCCTCTCATATTGTCGAGCCAACTGGAGTAATGTATCCGTGTCGTCGGCCTCTGAAGGTCTGATGTATAACTTATACCGAGGTAATAAGTTCCGATACAATCGTTGTACCCTTTCTGCCTCCGAAAATTCGCCTCTCCTCCTCATTAGGGTGAGTAGCTCTTCGGAATATTCATCTATAAGTTCGCCTTCTCGCTGTTTCCTTGCGAGAATTTGATTATCGAGGTCTTCCTCATATGTCGGAGGGTAGTACCTCATTTTAAAATCAGCGACGAAGTCCTCCCATCGTCTCCATTGTGTGCGTCGATTCCTCAACCACAAAGAACACCGGCCAGATACTAATTCCGGAAGCGCGGTGAACAGCTGTGACCCGCTTAGTCCATAGGCCTGTTGCAGCTCTTGCAGCCTCTCCATGAAGCTCGGTGCATCGCTACTCCCATCAAATGTCAGGCGCCAGCTCCGCACCTTGTCGCACACGACCCCTGGGTCCATGTAGGAACTAGTGTAAGGTGCTGGCCGTACTCTTGAAGGCATCTCAATCATGCTTGAATGGGTATCGCTCGTCGGCAGCCTCGTCGCGGCGGCTTCGGACCTGTTTGAAAGTCCTCCGGTAATTTGAACTGGATTGTCATCCCTTGCTCCGACTCGATTCGTGGTCGGGTCGGCGGCCGTCTGAGCAATCGTCTGGCGGTGGTGTTCCACCAGCGTCCTCCTTATCTCGGCCATGGTACCGTCCGTCGGTAGACCGAAACTCCTTAGCAGGATAATCGCTTGGTCCTTGTGGAGTTTGTACACCCAAGAGACTCTAGGGTCGGTGGCTGATTCCGGCAGCTCCTCCTCTGGATCATGATGAACAAGGACTTGTTCATCTCTGTTGTCATCAGACATGTTCCTTACAGTAAGGTCCTCCTTTCGGGCCCCACGCGAGGGCGCCAATCTATCACGTATGCTGGTGCTGCCTACCTGCACAGGTGATTGCCCAGGTGTCGCTCCTGGCCGGCTAGTCTCAGAAGGGATAGTGGGGGGGCAAGGAAAGGAGGTTTGAGTCGCTTCGCGGGTCTGCGGCCGCAATTGACTCCTTCTGGCAGGCTGAAACAGGCGGTTGCGGTCGCCTCTTCTTCTGTTTGGACGCAGCTTATGCGTTTCAATGGCCACTGCTAGCAGCTAGCAATCCCTTTTCCCCTGCCGATATTTTATAAGAGGAAAGGATGGTCGGCCGGGCTGTCGCACACTGCCCACGGGATAGGGAGACAGCTCAGAAAATACAGAGAATATAGAAGAAGATAAGAATGAGATTGGTCTGCGGGAGCAGAATAGCCCGCTGCGGACCGGAAAGGAGAGAGAAAGAAGAAGCGCGGTCTGCGGGGGCAGAATAGCCCGCTGCGGACCGGAAAGAAAAGAGAAAGAAGAAGCGCGGTCTGCGGGAGCGGAATAGCCCGCTGCGGACCGGAAAGAAGAGAGAAAGAAGAAGCACGGTCTGCGGGAGCGGAATAGCCCGCTGCGGACCGGAAAGAAGAGAGAAGAAGCGCGGTCTGCGGGGCAGAATAGCCCGCTGCGGACCGGAAGAAGAAAGAAAGAAGAAGCGCGGTCTGCGGGGCAGAATAGCCCGCTGCGGACCGGAAAGAAGGAAGAAGAAGAAGAGCGGCCTGCGGGGCAGAATAGCCCGCTGCGGACCGGAAAGAAGAAAGAAAGAAGAAGCGCGGTCGGCGGGGCAGAATAGCCCGCTGCGGACCGGAAAGAAGAAAGAAAGAAGAAGCGCGGTCTGCGGGGCAGAATAGCCCGCTGCGGACCGGAAGAAATAAAGAAGAAGCGCGCGGTCGGCGGGGCACAATAGCCCGCTGCGGACCGGAAAGAAGAAGGAAAGAAGAAGAGCGGCCTGCGGGGGAAGAATAGCGCGCTGCGGACCGGAAAGAAGACTGCATGAAGAAGCGCGGTCTGCGCGCGCAGAATAGCCCGCTGCGGAGCGGAAAGAAGAGAAGAAGAAGCGCGGTCTGCGGGGCAAAATAGCCCGCTGCGGACCGGAAGAAGAAAGAAGAAGAAGCGCGGTCTGCGGGGCAGAATAGCCCGCTGCGGACCGGAAGAAGAAAGAAGAAGCGCGGTCTGCGGGGCAGAATAGCCCGCTGCGGACCGGAAGAAAGAAGAAGCGCGGTCTGCGGGGCAGAATAGCCCGCTGCGGACCGGAAAGAAGAAAGAAGAAGAGCGGCCTGCGGGGCAGAATAGCCCGCTGCGGACCGGAAAAGAAGAAGCGCGGTCTGCGGGGGCAGAATAGCCCGCTGCGGACCGGAAAGAAGAAAGAAAGAAGAAGCGCGGTCGGCGGGGGCAGAATAGCCCGCTGCGGACCGGAAGGAAGAGAAAAGAAGAAGCGCGGTCTGCGGGGGCAGAATAGCCCGCTGCGGACCGGAAGGAAGAGAGAAAGAAGAAAGGCGGTCTGCGGGGGCAGAGTAGCCCGCTGCGGACCGGAAAGCAGAAAGAAAGAAGAAGCGGTCTGCGGGGGCAGAGTAGCCCGCTGCGGACCGGAAAGAAGAAAGAAGAAAGGCGGTCTGCGGGGCAGAGTAGCCCGGTGCGGAACGGAAAGAAGAAAGAAAGAAGAAAGGCGGTCTGCGGGGCAGAGTAGCCCGCTGCGGACCGGAAAGAAGAAAGAAAGAAGAAAGCGGTCTGCGGGGCAGAGTAGCCCGCTGCGGACCGGAAAGAAGAAAGAAAGAAGAAGAAGGCGGTCTGCGGGGCAGAGTAGCCCGCTGCGGACCGGAAAGAAGAAAGAAAGAAGAAAAGCGGTCTGCGGGGCAGAGTAGCCTGCTGCGGACCGGAAAGAAGAAGAAAGAAGAAAAGCCGATTGCTCCCACCAACTCGCTGGTCTATGGTCTAGCAAGCGTGGAAAACGGATACAACATACTGTGGTCAGGTACGCCCCTGCGCACTCTTCGCGAGATCGCCTAGAGGCCTGTTATTGCACAGCAGCCGGGACGGGATCGAGAGGAAAGGTTAACGATCGCTATTCACAAGTAAGCCACTGCTCCTCCTTCGCGTCGAAGCTTAGTAACAAGTTAGTGTCTAGCGACCGAGATAGAGAAAGGAATTGAAAGGGGTTTTAAAGAGAAAGAATAGAGTATAAAAAGTAAGAGAAGTAAGTGAAGTAAGAGAAGGTAATAATAGAAAAGGAGGAATAGAATAAGAAAGAGAAAGTAATAGGCAAAGCAAGAGAAAGTATAAGTAAAGAAAGAATTGAATAGAGGCAAGAAAAAAGTAAAGTGTTAAAGAGCTGTAGGAAAAGTCGGGAAAACCAGGAAAATGGTTTGAAAGTGAATATGTTATGTGGAAAACTTCGGTACTAACCCGTACCCGCCGGATTGGATAATCCGACACCGTCCTTCGGACCTGAAGGACTCAGACGTACAAGTGGCCGCAAGCTGCCGCACGCCCGAACACGCTGGGAACTGCCTCCTCGGTGACGCGGTGCCGATTCCGGAGACTCCTGCCCTGTTCGCCGCTGAAGCTCTGCTGTGCCCACTTGACCGTTCGGAATCTAAACCAAGACTATGAAATTATGTAGAAACTTCGGTACTAACTCGTACCCGCCGGAATGGATAATCCGACACCGTCCTTCGGCCGGAAGAACTCGGAAGCGGCTGCAAGATACTTCACGCTCGAACAAGCTGGGAACTGCCTCCTCGGTGACGCGTTGCCGATTCCGGAGACTCCTGCCTTGTTCGCCGCTGAAGCTCTGTGGTGCCCACTTGACTCTCTGAACGAGGACTGTCAATGATGATGAACTCAACTAATAACGCTCTGACCACCCCAAGGGGGCAGTGGGACGGGGTGTGGTGGTGGGGAAAGGCTGCGCATAGAGGCGGCGCAGTAGGCTAGAGGCTGAATTGGACGTTGGACCACGAGATTTTCTGATAGGCGAGCGCCTTCTTCTTGAAATTCAACCGTTACGAATTTACTTCGTGACAATAGACAAACCTCTCTGCTTTCTGTGGTAATTGCCTCTTCAGAACACGTACCCTTACAATACCTGCACTAAAACACATACCCTTACAAACTTGAAGTGCAACATGTACCTATACCATGGTACAATACCGAACTTGTACAATATACCTATAACACAAAACATATCCTTGAAATACACCTGCTGCCTTCCGTAAATGTGAAAGGAGATTCACGTTTCTAACACATGCAAGTAGTAGTATTGCAATTTACATATAGATTGTTCAATTTCAATCTCAGGAGTTGTCGATTACACAACCGACTATAATATCTATACATATAACATATAGATAACATAACGAATACATAACCAACAATATCTATGCATGAATCGTTTAGATATATACATTGTTCGGTACAACTCAATTGTTTTGTAGCGGTGATGGCGCGCTCTAGAACCGAGAATTTCGGTTTCCAGCGGGAAATTGCCAATGTTAGAGAGCAAATATCTAGATGGAAACTGTTGAGGGTAGACGGATACTGGTTGAAATAGAAACGCTGAAATCGAAGCGTATAGGCTATACTTTTGTAGACTAATGTAGGCTACTGTTCAGTTTATTTTCAATAAAATGTTGAATTTTGTTTCCTGAAATAGGAATGCCGAACCTTAACGGAAATCGAAATGTGTTAATGTTTGTGAACTTCAAGTACTTTGTTAGCTTGTTGACGACCTAGAATACATTGAAATTTGTTACCATTAGGCCGGTTAGTCAAGACAAGACAAGACGAGATTAGTCACGTTTAGACACAGTACTTCACATAGTTGCTTATGAAGCAACACACACCGATTAGTCATAGCATCAGTGTGTGCTGCTTCATAAGCAACTATGTGAATTATTGTGACTAAACGTGACTAATCTCGTCTTGTCTTGTCTTGACTAACCGGTGTACGCCTAGCTCTATACAGACTTATCGCCTCAGGCTTAATTAATAAAAAATAGTAAGTTCTAAATTTTTTTTTGCTCGAAATTATACCATTTATGATTTGCGTTTGACCTGAGTGGAGTCTTAAAATACTTAAGGAACAAACAAACAATTTAAATAAACGCGCGCTCAAGAACCGAGAATTCCAGTTTTCAGCGGGAAATTGCTAATATTAGAGAGAAAATGTACGAATCGAATCCAATACTATACGAATCTAATAATTATACTCGAATTGAATACATGAAATTAGTCTAAAGACATGAGTGAAAATAAAGGTTCTAAAATTTTGCTCTTCAAGTCAAATACCTCTAAAATAAACGTGTGAAGGCTTTTATTTTTTTATAGAAAAAAAAAAGAATTTTCGTTTAAATACTTGGTCTATTATCTTTATTAACCAATATATTGAGAAATGGAATGGGTTGAATGCTAAACTAATGAAAACTTGTTTTTGATAGACATCGTTATTATCTGTGTCTCTAATTTAGCCTCTTAGCCTTTGAAGTATGTTATAAATTGTGAGCCATTTTTAGGATCAACACCTCAACTGGCTTGCTGTTTGTTTGATTTCTTCTTGTGAATTGAACAACTTTATTGATACCCCTACGATATTTAGCTTCTCCTACAACTATTGCAAATTTATTTAACAATAGTTCATCTTTCTTAGTCATATTAGTTAATCATACTCGATCATATTCGTAAATTATATCAGTCATCACTTATTAGTTAAATCATTCATTATTATTTATATTCATTAATTGCAGATTATAAATTCAATTAGTGTTATATCGTTCATTGTAATTTTTGATTTGTTAATTCAGTAGCCTAGCACAAATAGCTAAGCGTGTCCATGTCTATTGATAATGATGATCATCTTAGCACCTTGTCACGTGAGCGGTTGTTTGACGTACGTTTTGTAAGCATGCAAATGTTTTTTTTTTTTTTTAAGAGCCAACTGTAAAAATATGTTGAGTAGTAGAGCAGGTAGAACCGCTTTGCCAGTTGGCACTGGTTCAACGTTGTTGCATTGCAGTCAAAAAAGTTCTCCTTATAACAGCTCAATTCTAAATTTATTCATCTATCAGTTCATTGATGTTTGATAATTCATTGGGCAAAGACAGTCATGTTGTATGAGTGTGTGAATACTTTGAGAAAACCCAAAAACGTTGATGAAACTTAGAATTGCATTGGGTAGCATCTAAATATTGTGAATTTTATAACTGATTTTAGAACTGTGAAGCATATTCAATGAAATATAGAACTATCCAGTTCATGATATTCATGCTTAGTATGTCCGCTGTTGTTCCCTATTCACAACGGTTTAGAATCTTTATGAAACATGCTCCTGATATGATTGAAATTAGGTGCATCATAAATGAATAAATTATATGAAAAAATATTTTATACCAAGGACAATTCTACTACTTAGTCTAGAATTATTACATAGATACTATAGATAGTATCTACTATAGATATAATATAAACTACTATAGATAGAATAAATGTAAATCAGAATGAATGAATAATGTTTTGTTGTCAAAATAAACAAAAAATCTTTGATTATACACGGTACTCTTTCTGAGTACTTTGGGAAATTTGTAGTAGGCTTTCTTTTTGAGTATTTTGCTTGAGATTGGGTATCTTTGAGTACTAGGCCTTTTATTGGAAGAAGCTAGCCAACTTAAATTCAGTTAAACGTTTGATTCTTGTAGTTGAAGTGAATTAATCAATGATAAAGCAATAAACTAATGAACTGATTTTCATATGATCTCACAACTATATAAATGATATGATTATGTATGAGATAACTCTGATCAAACAAGACGCTGAACTTAATATTGAACTTTTTAATGAAAAATGAAACAATCTACTTTCTATTTTCTTGATTGTTGATCAATCAAGCGTCTACTCTGAAAATGTGTATCCAATTTCATCATCATCATTCTTTGTCAGTTCTAGCGAGAGGTCGGAGCTCTAAAGTTCAGTAATAACTTTTCGCTCTACAACGAACGGGAAGTGGATTTCTCTGCCTTCTTACAAGCTTACCGTAATAAAGTTTACTCACATTACTCTCTCCCTCTCTCTCCCTCTCTCTATCATTCCGTCTCACCTTCTTCTGCAAACTTCTATTGACAAGTTGTCATTTTCGTGCATCCCGTTGCGACGACGAAAAACTGTTGACTTTACTCAGGAAATTGATTTGGCCCGTTAACTTGATGTGCTGTCACCTTGCTCAAAAATCAACTAGCAACCTAACTTTGTTTAACAAGTTAGTGCTGAGTGGGGGGGATCAAGGCGTTGATTTCTATGCACTGTCGACTATTTAGTAGGCCATGAACGCATTAGGCTAGGCGTACACCGGTTAGTCAAGACAAGACAAGACAAGATTAGTCACTATTAGTCACAGTAATTCACATAGTTGCTAATGAAGCAGAACACACTGATGCAATGACTAATCGGTGTGTGTTGCTTCATAAGCAACTATGTGAAGTACTGTGACTAAACGAGACTAATCTCGTCTTGTCTTGACTAACCGGTGTACGCCTAGCCTTACGTATGTTAATGTTGTTTCAACATATTTGAGAATTGTTGAGGGTTTGAGCACAGAGAACAGATAAGAATAAATTAGTATTAGAATTAGATTAGAAATAGAGAGTATCGCTTCTCTATGGTTTGAGGGAGAGTTTGTTTGTTGAATCAGATTGTTGAGGGAAGAATTTTGAATTTCGTAGTGAAGAATACAAGGAATATGTTAGTCAGGAAAAATTTAGGGGGGAATAAGTTGAAAGAAATTGAGTAAATTTTTAAGTAAATTTGAGTAGAAATGAAAGATTGTTCTTAACTTTTATTCAACAGCATTACCTCATTCACATCTACCGACACGTAACGTATCCGTATAGTTTGAAAATATTATTATCCTTCATTTTTAATTGAATGGGTGTATTCACATCTACATCGGTCGGTGCCGTTCCGTGTACTTGGGCTCAATTAGCGGGAGATATGAATCTAATTACATTGTAGTGCATTACATTCAAATACATATTGAATCAAAATTTGACCCAGTCATAGCAGTTTAATCACAGGTATCCTAAGGCCTCTCAAGCTTTTCGGTGTAGAATGGAATTTTCTATTGAGTATGATACTAACATGCTGATGGTTTGTTTGAGCTATGTCAGATGGAAATCAAATCTGTATCCAATTCTGAATCGTTTTGGAAAAAAGGATTCGTAACTTCAGGAACTTATTTGGTGGTTTTGTAACTTTTGCTGTTATGAAAGCGTTTTTATTGTATATTTCATATAGGAAATATACCCGGCGATGACCAAATAAGCATACCACGCTTCGCCACTGGTTTTTATACACTTTCACTCTCAATTTTGAAGCAACTAAAAGAATGTTCTTGAGAAGTTACACTGCTGTCCTTCGAAACACGAGGAATAGCCTAATATTATTTATTCAACAGAAAAATTCATCAAGTTGATATGTCCCTGAATGGATAGTTTTCTTTTGCTAATACTGTATTACTTAGGGCCGCTTTCCCCAACGCTGCTTAAGCTCTACATCTAGCAACATTCGAAGAATAGGAAAGTATAGAAAAAAATATTGAGCATCAGCTGTTGCGCTTAAGCAGCGTTGGGGAAAGCGGGTCTTACTTACTTACTTACTCCCAGTGCCATCTATATCTAAGTTGAAATTTGGCCGCACCAACAAACTGCCTCCATGTAGTTCGATCCATGCATTTCCATGTTGTTATTGTAGATTGACATCTATTTCCACTAATATTGGTTGGGCAGTAAGCGTTATTTTTTGTCGGTTGGAAAATAGAGAGCCAGATAATGTGGGGCGGCCACACTGATTGTGTTGCAATTGAATAGAATGGAGAAACGTTATTACCAGCAACCGCACCCCCCTCCGCCCCCGCCCCACGGACAAATTGTGCGTGGAAACGGTTAACCGCCCCCACTGAGCGGTTTTTGGGGCCCCCGTCCCTTATAACAGCTGATAGTAGGAAGGTAGGGGGAGGGGGGGCATACTCCAGTAGAGAAAAAAAAATGAACTTCATCTCCCCTCTCTCCAGCCACCGAGAAGCCCCCAATGACGTAGACGAAAACACAACAGATGAATGGCCAACTAATGGATTACATTCAACTGATGCAAGTTTCTTTCTTATAAATCCTCTCACTCATCCGCCTCCGTTTTCTTCTTCTTCTTATTTTTTGTCACATCCCCTCCTCCACCCACCAAAAGACCTCCCTTTTCTACTCCCTAATTTTTCATCTAACATATTGTTATTAATCAATTTCTTCGTCCTAATATTCTTCTTCTTCTTCTTCTTCTTCTTCTTCTTCTTCTCCTTCTTCGTTTTCTTCTTCTTCATCTTATTCCTCGTCTTCTTTAACTTCTTCCTCTTCTTCATCTTCTAATTCTTCTTCTTTTTGTTTCTCTTGTTCTTTTATTTTTCGTTTTGTTCTTCTTCATCTAGTTCTCCTACTACTACTCCTCCTCCTCCTCCCCTCCTTCTCCTCCTTTTCCCCTCACCACCTCCTCATCCATCTCCTCACCTTCTCCTCTTACTCCTACTCCTCGTTCTTTTTCTTCCTCCTCCTCGTCCTCACCTCATGCACAGAACACACCCTCCGAAAGTCTACAATAGGTCGTCCTAATACAGCTACGCTTTTTATAGTGTTGGGGGGGGGGGAAGGGATTGGTTTGCCCCACCACAACAAGATGGATTTGCTCAGTCCAAGTGACTTCGCCTTGCCTTAGCCAATTGATATTAATCAACTTCTCTCACTTATTTACCACCCACAGGCTGCTTGGTGATTTTCTAGTAATTGGAGGCAGACACGTTTTATACGAACGTAATGTATCTATTGTACTGTATTATGATGAAGATCGTCGATCTTCAAAGATGAATTGAGTTCAAGAGTAATTACATTGTTATTTCTCCTGAAACTAACTATACCAATGAAATTGCAACGAAGTACAATATTTATTCTGAAATAAAGCTAAAATTAGAAATTTTAAACTTACCAAAGACAACACTAATATTGTTACAAAGCGCTCGTATTCTAGAAGAAACTTGGAAAAAGAAATAATATCCTTATCAAAAGTCAACCGCTATTCTAATAACGTACTGGTTGAATCTGAATTCATGACCCCTGGAAGGAATTTGTTGAGTAAACAACTCAACGCAATGCCGATAAGAGCTCGCCAGCATTCCAACATTCTTTCTCCTCTCCTCCTCTCCCCTTCAGACTTCAGGAGTCATCATTTCAGATTCAACCAGAACAATCAATCTCATATTAAACCAAGACAGAAATTATTCACTTACATGAAGATCACTGAAATTAAAATAAAATAAATTATAAATGTTATATCAACACAACACAAAGTACAAAGACAACTAAGGCAACTAAGTACAGTTGCCTATTAGAGCAAAGTAAAATAATTGTAAATCTAGAATCAGAATGTATATCCTCGTCCAAAGACAACACTGAAATCAGAACAAATTACATTATTCTGAACCAAGAATCAGAAAGAATATCCTTAT
This sequence comes from Laodelphax striatellus, assembly GCA_017141395.1. Classification (NCBI taxonomy): domain Eukaryota; kingdom Metazoa; phylum Arthropoda; class Insecta; order Hemiptera; family Delphacidae; genus Laodelphax; species Laodelphax striatellus. Next base: position 6,412,943 of record CM029531.1, on the reverse strand, counting down.
CCAAAACTACAAAGTAACATACTAGTACATTGTGTAGTACTTTGTAGAGAAACATTAGGTACTATTAATTATTATAGTATAAGTATATACTATGTAAGTACATAGTATATACTATAAGTATTCTAATATTGTCTTTGGTACTACTACCGAGAAGAATATGCAGGGAAGTTATCAAATATCAGCCATGAGAAGAGAACAGGAGAGAAAAGGAGAGAAGAAAAGAGAAGAGGATAGAATAGAAGAAAAGAATAGAGATGGGTATAAAGTCAGGACGCTGAATGAACATCACGTTGACTATCTTCATCATTGAATGTGGGATATCTGTCGCCCTATTTACTCTTTGGCGTCAGCCTGTCCAATTTCTATTGTCTTAGCTGCTATTATAGCCTGGCCTGAGATAACAGAAAGCTATCAGTTGAACCACTCGTTATTTGAACAGTAAAGTCCTATCGATTATTATTTTCTCATAAAGCTTGAACCAGCTTGTGCTTGCAGTCTTCCTATAGGTCTTCTAATATCTCGAGTTATCTTTAATGAAAGACTTATTTCTCCCCAAGGAATCTGATTGAAAAAACGACTGATTTGAAGAGAGATAATCAGAGGAAGTATTTTTCGCTTGACACAAATCCATAACATAACCTCAAAAGGTGCTTTGAATTTGAACTATTGACAATAACATACAATACTGTACAGTATAAATATTGCAGTTTGATTGAACAGAATACGAATACCTTAGATATTATGAAAAACTTTGTTATAATGATGATTAATACACACACACACACAACACATAAAACTACTAAAAAACAACTGTTTCACATTATTATTTATTATTTAGCGTATGGCTTTTGTCGGTGGAGAGACCCGAAGTTGTTCCACCTCGCCTATCCTAAACTGTTTCACATAAAACTACATGAAAAACCTCAATCGAACACAATATTGATAAATAAGAGATATAAATTGTCTTTGCCTCAACCAATCATCACTCACGGCAATCCAATCACATGCAAGTAATGGTGACGTACCACTCCTACAAAGAAATGCCATTGGTTCATTCTCCATTCAGTTCAGACTCCATTTTGAATTCTGGCAAAATAGGAAATGGCGGCTCAACAATCGTCGAATTTTCCAAGTGAGAGAATTTGTAATTCTGGATCGGTTGTACCTGCTCGAATAAATTAACGAATTGATAAATCAATGAATATTTTATTCTCAACTGAAAGAGACGATCCGAGCTGCCACTTTTTTCTGTTGGTTCAAAATGGAGCAGCAATAAATTGAATTAGCCTACAACAGAGTTGATGCCGGTGAAAAGCTTGATGAACAGGGAAAATGAATGTCGAACGAAACAGGTCTGAATTTTATTTTTCTCAAAGTATATCCAGTGCTTGAGATTACTAGTAGAAACATTTTTCTGCATCAGAAGGCTGGTGAGTTGTACCAGAAAGCAATTAATTTCTTCCAACTTTTTTTGCTCATTGAGCTCGAAAGGAACTCTTCTCATCCTCTTTCTGCTCTCTCTCTCACACTCTCTCTTTCCCTTTCATTAATTTTACCCCCTATTCACTCCTACCTTTCTTTTCGGGCACATCTCTTGAGTCAGGTTGAACCCAAGTCAATTGGATTTTTCATCTTGTATTAGGTCTTAGCTCGTTCCTCCTCTTCTCTCTTATATCATTCCACTTTAGCCAGAAACTCATTAATTATTTTTCCCTGTGTAATGAACTGTTAACGATAAATGGTTGTTTCTAGTTAAATTGGAAAAAATCATCTTTTTACAACCAGTGACTGGAAAATTGTCAGCTAGACTGCTTGGATTTATAACTTGCGCAAATTTCACACGAATTTAGAAATCTTGTTAGACAGCAAAAGGACATGCTGGAAAATGTGATAAAGGAAACAGAAAAGGACTTTAGCTTGGAGTCATAGATTTAAGTAAGACTCAACCTTAAAACAAATGCTTGGATCAAACTTGAATCGAGCTTACATCAAGCTTACACCAAGCTAAATCTATTGGTCCAGCTGACAATAATATTGCAGTCTATTTGAAAAACATCCTTTTATATGTTGTGACATTGTAGTTTATTTTTGTTGTAAGAGATACAGTCATATGTTTTTGAAAAAGAAGGAGCCAGACAGGAATAAAAGTGGAATAGATCCTCCTCTAATAATAAATCCTTACAATCTCAAACAATTAATACACTATACAATATTTTTTTTTTGCTAGGGATGATGCCCACATATTTTTCTAAGCTTGTGCGTGGGCAATGGAAGGATGATGATGAGATATGAATGGACCTACAGCTTTAGGTGGGTTCCGAACCACCGGGAAGCGATTTTGAACCTCATAAATTTTTGTATTTGGAGGAGCCAGTCACCGATACAACGGGAGTTGTAGGCGCTGTCTCTTATCTAATCTCACCGATTAGCCTCGCCGCACCAACCCGCTTCCCTCTATATATAGGCATGGAGGCATCAAAGTGTATGAATTATTATACACTTCGAGCATAGTTAACTTTAAGAATCTAATTAACTTTAACTTATAACGTAGTTACAAGTTAAAAATTGTAATGAGTCTATTAATAGTTATTTCAGGTGCCTTAGGAAAATGAGCCAGGTAGAATTGAAGGCCTTGGATTTCTTGGACTAAACTCCTAATGTGAATTTACAAGAGAATAATTTATTTTATTACCAGTTCTATTATTAAATAATTGAGAATATTGAAGATTAAAGGACTAGTCAGGCTCTGATAAGTAACACAATTGAATGTTCCATTTCAATTTCCATCAAATATTTCCTATTTGAGTGTTCATTGTCACAACTTTTCTTGCAAATGATTCAGATCAACTAGAGATGTTTGAATGATTTAACAGAATTATTTATTCACCTATTCATATTTTTGTTGCCAACAGCATAATTCAGAGCGTCTCCTGAAGCAGATTGACACAGTCTACCGCTGGCTTCCCCTGGGCACCATTGTCAATGGAAAGGTGCTGGTTGTTCATGGCGGAATTTCAGACATCACCGATTTGGAATGGATCAAGAGGGTCGATCGAAGCAAGGTGAGTAATATAATGTCTGCACTTTCTTCAAATTTGTTCTACAAACGTTATAGCAATGGCGGTTCAAACAAGTAATGAAACCGCCCATTGTGGGAGGAGCTTGTATCTAGGCCAATGGCAGGCGTTCACCTTGATAGGCCGTTCAACTCCCAATCACAGCGCTCGGTCACGAGTATAAATTCTGCTGCACTGTATTTTAGTTTTAGTTTAACAGAGATTAATAATGGTGTAACAACCGAAAATAATATCTCATTGTTTTATTTAGTATGTGGTTTTGAAAAGTCTTTTTATTCAGTATAGATAACTACCACAATGTCACCTTCACTACTACACAGAAAGACATTGATACAAAGTCAAATGTGTAACAACTGACAATGTCTGTCTTTATCAAATGAATTTTATGTAAAATTAATGTGAGACTGTTATTTGAGCTTTCATCGGGAAATTTAGCTCAATTTGAACAGCAAATTCAAGATAAATTCACTATTTCTTCCCTGAACCTACTTCAATTATAAAGAATTGTTTTTTATACTTTGATTATGACAATGATACATGGTGAAACGTAAATAATCAAGAACCAAAAGTCATCACATCAAATCTCATAGGACATTTTGTTGTTAGTGTATTATCACAACAATTCTTATAAAAGAATGTTTGTTGTAGATTTTCAGTCATGATAATTAATTGAACGAAATTCCAAATTTATAATGCCAAATTATTTATTATTATTTAAAAAAAGACACAAAAAATTGTGCAATGAGGCGAGGTGGAACTTACCCGTAAGGGTCTCCCCACCAATAAAAGCCATACGATAAAAAATGATTCAAAAAGCACTTGAATAGTTGCAATATCTCATTTCCTCCGATTTTCAGTCAGTTTAATAACATTTGGTCTGAATTCTATAGGAAATTCCCTTTTCTTTTCATGACATACTATCAACATCATGAATATTGTTCTTGATGCTACAGGAATGAAATCAATACAGGGTCAAATGTGTTGGATCAAGAACTGAATGTCACATATTAAATCCACGAAATGTGGATTTAATCCATGGATGTAATTAAATCCACGATGTGGATTTAAGATCGAGATGTGTAGACTGAAGTTGAAATCGAAATCCCTAAGCATGAAGTTCTCACAGAGGTTGCAAAGTTCGACTCGAGCAACCTTTGATGGCAGCGAGCTGTAGAGTCTTCTTTGAGAACTGAGCATCTTAATCAAATAAAAGTACCGTCTTTGCAGCTTGAGCTCAGTCACAGTACTTGCAAGCAAGGCCAAAGGCGAGGGTCAAGTTTTGTAACTGTGTCTGTGACTTACGAGTTAACTGTGGGGTGCTATCGTCCAAGTTTGCTTCTCTCCAAATTTGTGTGGGATACAAATTAAGACACCTGTAAGATACAAATTAAGATACCTGTAATGATTAGGGAAGTTTATTCAAATTTAATCTCGTATACTACACATAATAGTCAACAGTACAGTATAGTTCTTGGAAAGCTGTCATGTTAGTTTGCGACAAAGTTGACAAGATTAAATGCAACTAAGTTGTCATGGAAAATTGCGAAAAAGGTGCCTGGTGTCTTAATTTTGCAAACTCTGCCCTACCCAATTAGTTCTAGGTTATTTTGTTGGTTGGAAATTGGCAGAAAATTTGTTCGTGTACATATTACGGATCTAATAATTAGAGGTGGATAATATTGATCACAATCAAGTTGATCTGAAGATAACTACCTACCTCTCACTGCATGTAGGATTTGTGAGAGGTGTAACTTACTATAGAACAAGGCTTGTTCTTTACTTCTTTACTTCTTGTGACATGAGTGTGAGTTTGACTCGAATGTGAAAATTGGATAAATAAATCTACTTCTTCTCTATTTTTTTCAGTACATATCACTGCTGAGGCCGCCTGTTCAAGAAAGTGGTCACGTGCAAAACGAAGTCATTGATAAAATAGAATGGAAACAGGTGAGATTCCAATCAAATCAATCTCTCTCAAACTTCACTGTTGCATGTAATGCCCGAGTTTAAGCTCCGTGTCCCTCGGAGGAATGCAATACGTCATCGAAAACCGTTTTTGTAGTGTATTCAAAATTACTCTTCGCCTCTCCTCTTCAGCCGTCAGGGACACGGAGCTTAGACTAGGGCAGTAGATAAATGGAAATCGTATTATCATCATCATCACATCGCATTCAACACTCATGTTATTGAACAAGTTGATTTATAATAAAATTCGTGGAATTCCTTTTTCAATCGAGAATGTAGATAGAAATACCTTGTCATCTACATAAAGCAATTCAATGTAATCCAAGCTAATCTTATCTAAGCTTTTTTCACTCTCTCACACACTCCCTCTCGCTCTCTCTTTCTCTCTGTGCCTCTCCCCCTCTCTCTTCCACTCACTACCTTATCCTAGCAGCAGGTGCTATTCAATTTGAGATGGAAATCAATCACAGTGATCGAATCATTTTGTTGAGAGTAACAGAGTCTATAAAAGGAACAGCATTCGTCGAAGTGGATCAAATAAATTCGCTACATCAAGTTTCCCTTCCCCCCCCCCCTCACTCACACTCAAATGGGGCTTCAAAGTGAATTCCCCATATGAATATTGGCGGGAAGAGAGGTGGGGAGTGAGTGTGGGCTTTTGAATTCGTTGTAGCAAAATGAGTGTGTGTGCAGCGATTTCAAACGATACCGAATCGCTGAGTTTTTCTTTAAAAACAGGTTTGTCTGTGAGTGTGGTGGGGGGGTGGGGGTTGGTTAGCGCGTTTGAAAGCAGCAATGATTGGAATCAGTCGACTGTAGCTGGAATTTCATTGACAGCAATGATTTCAATAAACAGGTACGATATAAAGCGAACACAGCTCACATGATGTTGTGTTCAACATACTCGATGTGTGCTGAAAAATCGTAGTTGAACTATTTACCTTTGAGAGATGGAGATTAGATTGGATTACTTTATTCATGTAGTAGATAACAAAATATTCCTGTGTAAATATTCTAGATTGTGATAATAATGGGAATTAGTTCTTATTATTCTATGAATTATAATGATCTTATGTTATTAAAAGAGTTTCGTGCCCGAGTTTGGAAAGTTCGTGGAGAAGTTTCAGTGGACCGACTTTGTTTGCGCCAAGAGAAAGATGAGAAATCAAATTTTTGCAGGCTCTATTTGTTTTTCAAAAATAATCATTTTAAATGCGATAAATTTTCTGAAAATTCAAAATAGTTTCCTGTGGCACTATGTGTTGGCATTAAAATGCACTAAACTTCAGTTAGTTTGTAAAATCCCCCATAGATTGCTTGGAGAGCTTAGAAGCTGAAAGTAGTGCATGACCAGTATTCAGTAGGATTTTATTGAGCTGCTGTCAGCTGCTGATAATCAAATATAGCGCGATCCATTCAACTTGTGAGAAATCAGCTGATTTGGAAATAATTAAACAGTGACTTCGACACAATAATCAAAAGACTTAAAAGTCTTAAAGACATTTAAAGTCTTTAAAAGACCTTTTTAAAGAAGACCTTTCAAGGAATAACTTTTCAAAAGACCTTTTTAATAATCTGCGAGATTTAGCATTTGTAGGTTAAGTATTGTGATCATATGCTCGTCGATCATATGTTTTCTGACAAGTTGAAAGGATCCTGCTATAGCAACTATTTAAAACTAAGAACTTTAGAAAATTCAAATGAGCGGCGCTTTGCTCGTACTGAATGAAATGAAATACTTTCGAATAAGGTTTGTTTAATCGCTTGATCAAATAATTGATAAACAATTGATCCCGGTTGGTGCAACCAAGCATTGGAGTAGTTACAAGCCAGTCAGCATTATTCGGGAAGGGTTCTCCATGATCGGCAGTAGTATCATGTTGTCAGATTGGTTTGTTGTCTTGTTCAGTGAACATGTCAGCGCAATGTAATGGTCGACCAGACCTGTATCAAGGGTATATATATTATATATAATTTACAGTATATATTATGTGATGTAGCCCTATTCCAACAAGGTCGCATCCCACTCCTCGCAACACATAGACAGTGTTTGCGACTTTGTCGCCAGGAAATTGGCTGTATCCAGTGTAAAGGACTAGGATGGGGTGACTGACAAGGTGGAGAAGAAGGTTGGAGAAAAGGAGGCGGAGGAGCAGGGGGAAAAGAAGATTAGAAAAATGGAAAACAGATGGAAGAAAAGAGAGGAAAACAGCTAGATAATAAATTAATACGAGAAGGTAGAAGCAGAAAAAGAGGTAGTAAAGTGAGAGAAAAATGAAAAACAAGATGAGGAGATGTTGAGAATAAGAGATGGAAAAGGAGGGAAGGGGGAAGGAGAAGAAAAGAAGAAGAAAAAGAAGAAGAAAAGAAAAAGAAAAGAAGAAGGAGGAGGAAGAGAAGAAGAAGAAGGAGAAGAAGAAAAAGGAGAGAAGAAGAAGAAGAAGAAGAAGAAGAAGAAGAAGAAGAAGAAGAAGAAGAAGAAGAAGAAGAAGAAGAAGAAGAAGAAGAAGAAGAAGAAGAAGAAGAAGAAGAAGAAGAAGAAGAAGAAGAAGAAGAAGAAGGAAGAAGAAAGAAGAAGAAAAGAAGGAGAAAAGCAATAACAAGAATACGATGAAAAAGGAGGAGAAAAAGAAGAAGAAAAGCAGAAAAGAGGAGAATAAGAAGGAGAAGGAGAAGCAAGAGAAGACAAAGAGGCGGAAGAAGACGGATAGGTAGACTCGCAAGACAGAAGAAAGAAGGTGTAGAAGAAAAGGATGAGGAGGAGGAGGAAAATGGAGAAAGAGGGAAAATGGAGGAAGAGGGAAAATAAAAATATCTTAAAGAACGGTGATAGAAGGAGAAAGAGTGAAATGTGGAGGAGAAGAGAATGGGAATACAATTGAGAAGACCAATTTGTAATGTTTGAAGAGGAAGTGATGGAAGTAAAAGGAGAAGAAGATAATGATGAAGATGGGGAAAAACAAAAAAGGTGAAAGAGGAACAAGAAGTGGAGTTATGGAAATGTAATAATCTCCTTTTGAACAATTTGAACATCGTACTTCCTCAATCTTATTTGATAATTTCTATGTTGGATAATGAGTTTTCCACATTCCAGTTGAAGAAAGAGCGTTCGAAACGTTTTGCAAAATACTCGTAATGAAAACAGCACAATAATCTACAGTATTTGTCTTTTTGAATTCAATTTAAAAAATACGTTGTTATAATTTCATTCGAAAGCATTGCTGGCTGCGCTTATTACAAACAACCTCCTGAATATTACCTTGGAGATTGTCCTACCTTTTTTCATTCCTCTTCCTTCTCTTTCCCTTCTCCCTTCCTTTCCTCCTCCTCTTCTCCCTTCCCTCCATCCCCCTTTCCACCCTTCCCTCCCTCTTCCTCTTACCACTTTTTTCTCTTCTTCTTTCACTCTTTGCATCATGCTGCATCATTCGTGTCTGTGCTGATGGTAAATTTGTTTTTGCAAAATGCCAACAGAGAAGAAGCAGATTTCTGTAGAGAAGAGAGCCGAGTAGATTGAATGATGCTGTGTGTTTAGTTGTGAGAGTGAGGAGCTTTGAGATGGTTCTTTGTGAAATTAAAGCTGTTGTTTAGGTTGGCGTGTTGAGAGTGTAGCGCTGTTTTGTGATGCTTTTCTGCACTAACTGTAAGAGGCAAGCAGGGAGGTAGACAGGCGGGGAGTGACGGGAAGAGGAGAGGAGAGGAGAGGAAAGGGGATGAGAGAGGGTTGAGGAGACGAGAAGAGAGTTGAGAAAACCTCTTCATGCCAGGGCAGTAGTAGAGTGCTTCGCGCATCATAACTCTTTGTAGCTCACGCAAAACGAAACGAATATGGTGGGACCAATGGAAGAAGAGGGGTGTAAACGAGAAGGGAGAGAAGGATGAGGAAAGGAGGGTGCAGAAGAAAATGATAAGATGGAAGAGGAGGAGAAACGTGATAAGGAGAATGAAAGTAAGAGAGAAATTATGTGGAGGGAATATAAGAAAGAGTGCAAGGATTGAATGGAGCGTAAGAGAAAGGAAGCAGGAGAAAGAGGAGAAAGAGAGGACGGAGGAGGAGAAGGAGGATGAGGAGGAGGGAGGAGGAGGAGGAGGAGGAGGAGGAGAAGAAGGAGGAGGAGAAGAAGAAGAAGAACTGGGAAAATGGGGAGATGGGGAACTAGGGACATGGGGAAAAGTGGAGAAGAAGATATGGAAAAGGAGGGAGGGAGGAATAAGAAGAAGAAAAAGAAGAACGTCAGTATAGGGGTGTAGGATGATGATAAGCGAGGAAAAAAAGAAAGGAATAAATATAAACCATAAGATTTGAAGAAACAGGAAAGCTTTAGGGATTAGGAAAAAGGAAAAAGGGCAAAAACGACGAAGGTGGCACGAGTAGAAGGTGAAGTTAAAGATGGAAAGGGTTATGGAAAAACAAAAATGCAGAGAGAAGAAGACACAATTTCTAAGAAGTAGGAATACACAGGAATAAAAAGAAGAAAAAGTTGATTGGGAAAAGGAAGAAGATGGCGATGATGAAAATATAACAAGGAATGGTGACTACAAAAAAAGAATAAATGGGAATAAAGAAAGTGAAAAAGGAGAAAATAATAGAAGTTGTAAGAAGTAGAAAGGTGGAGATGAAGAATGTAAAGAGATGTAATGAAAAGAGATCGAGTAAGAAGATGAAAGAGAGAAGAATAAAAAGAAGAAGATACGTGGAAAGATAGAAGGAGGAGAAAAATAACAGATAAAGGTGGGTTTTCGTTACTGCGACCGAGTGCCGCAGCGTAGCCCGACCCAGTAACGAAAACCCACCTTTAGTATGGTCAGAAACTAAGGTTATTAACCATTTCCCTTTGTTTTCTCTCTTAATATCTTTTTGTGGGTTGACAATTATTGTGATTCTCATTCGCATCTCTCTCACACACACTCTCTTTCTTCCTCTCGCCCTCTCTCTTTCTCTCCATCACACATGTATCCAATTTCAATTTGGTGTGTAATGTAGAACACAGCCGTGACGAACCTAGCAAATTGACAGCATGTCAATGCAAAGCCTCCTTCCTCTCCATGGGAACACACAGAGCACACTTTGAGCGATTGTTTTTTGTCTGGCAGGTGAACACACGCATTCAATCAATTTCAGCAGGCCAACGTTCTACGCAACATTACACTGATGAATTCAAGTGAATAACAGTGAAAAACCTGTATAAAAAGTGAACGAAGTGGAAGATTGATGAGTAGTACCTTTTATTGGGGTAATTTCAAATGAATCGAAATAACTGGGACCATCAAGAAAAACTTAGTCAATAAAAACTTACGGCCAGTTGTACAAAAATCCAATTGAATTTAATCGCCATAGAATGATGTCATTTAACGGAATTAACGAGAACCAATGAACGAAACTGACGTCAATGCAATGACGTCATTTTACGGTGGTTAAGTTCAATTGGAGTTGAGTGCAACTGGCCGTCAATGTTTTTTGTTTGGTTTTTTGTAGAGTGAAGTTATTTGTTTTCAATTTCTTGAATACATGAAATTATAGGGCTAGAGTTTATCTTTGAATTTATTTATGAGAAAAAATGTTTGATTACTTTCTTCTTTATTGGTAAGTTGGTAGAATGGACATCATTGTCCAAACTTCGCCACGTCAGTAAAATAGAGAAGTCATTCTATTCATTCTATTCTATTCTACTATTTTATTCTATTCAATTCTATTATTCTTTTCTATTATTAATTTGTGTTTATTGTAAAATATATGGCTCAAATACTTGATTATGATCTAAAAGTACATGTACTTGATGTTGGAAGTATACAAGTTAGCTGATGTTGGAAATAAATAATAGATGTTAGAAATATACAAATATTCAGCTGATGAACGGCAAAAATCTTCAATTCAACAATTTGAAGATCAGAAGGACAGTTCAAATTATAATAACTATAGATATAGCCCCCTCTAAACTACAGTAGTAGTAGTAGGGTAGTAGTAGTAGTAGTTTAGAGGGGGCTATGCTATAGATTACGATGAATAACAATATAGATTTTAAGTATTTTTAGATGCTACGTATTTTTCAATCCTACAAATGGGACAGCGAAGTTCGAACACATAAATTTGAAAAAACGAAAAATTCCTATTTTGAAAAATGGGAAGATCTTGAAATCTAATCAAAAATCAAAAAGTGTTGGTTTCTTTCAATAAAGATCTTGAAAATTAATTAGCTAAGAATGAATAAGAGATGGTTTCTTTGAATTAGGTATTCGACCTGCTGTGGAGTGACCCTCAGAGCGGCGATGGGTGTGTTCCGAACTCCCTGCGTGGCGCCGGAACTTACTTCGGACCTGACGTCACTAACAAGTTCCTACAGAAGCACAGTCTCTCCCTCCTTGTCAGATCTCACGAGTGCAAGATCGAAGGCTACGAACTAATACATTGCAACAAGGTAACTGTAGTACATTTCACATTCATCAAAATGTAACTATACTTTTGTAAGTAAAGTTTGAAAAAAGTTGGATAAAGTGAAATTTAAGTTTTTGAAATTAGTAATCTCGAAATCCGTTCGAGTGTGTGTAATAAAACTTGGTATATTTTATGTGAAATTCCAATGAGAAGATCTTTTATCCAACAAATTCGCCCTTACTCAGTTCATTGGTATCATCGCCAGAGGCTAAAAAGGATCCATTATAATCCTTATAGCAGAATGATGTTGTTTTCAATCTGAATGGTTACTTGACATGGTTACTTGACATAATTACTTGACATGGTTACTTAACATGGTTATTTGAATAGGTAATCTTGCTTATATTGGATGCAGAGGTCTGCATCATACTGGATTAAGATTTTCAACCAATTTCCACTACTTCAATGAATGGTTAACTTTTTTTCTGGATTTCACTGTAAGGCTAGGCGTACACCGATTAGTCAAGACAAGACAAGACGAGATTAGTCACGTTTAGTGTCACAGTAATTCACATAGTTGCTTATGAAGCAACACAAACCGATTAGTCATTGCATCAGTGTTTGCTGCTTCATAAGAAAGCTTCATGTGAATTTCTGTGACTAAGCGTGATTAATGTCGTCTTGTCTTCTTTCAATGTACGCTAATAACCAGTTTTCATTAGTAGAGTTAGTGGTAGAGTTCCCTGGGCGAGTACTAACTATCTTGTGAACTCTCCCAATGAAAACGTTCATAGTAGGTAGAGTAGAGTGATGGTAGAGTACTTGTTTTTAAGTAACAAGTAAGTAGAGTAGAGTTAGTACGGTAGAGTTAGTATGCTAGTTACTCTACCACTAACTCTACTAATGAAAACCAGGCTTTACTGTTTTAGCTTACTATTTTAATAAATACGATATTTTTAACCAACCATTACTATATTAATTAAATTTTTGCCCAACCAGGTGATCACAATATTCTCAGCGTCCAACTACTACGAGACGGGCAGCAACAAGGGCGCCTACATGAAGCTGTGCGGCGGCGAGCTGGAGCCGCACTTTGTGCAGTTCAACACGAAAGGCCACGGGCCGCGGGCGTTGACCTTCAGACAGCGCGTCGGATTGGTCGAGACGTCGGCCATTCGCGAGTTGACCGCCAAAATTCAAAACAGCCGCGACAAACTCATGGACGTCTTCAGCAAACTCGATCCTAATGGAACAGGTATGATTATAATGGAATACATTATAATTAATAAAGTATAATATTCTTTCGGCTTGGTTATTGAGTTATGTATCCATACTTTTCTCTACTGTTAAATAACATTATTTTGAAAACACTTCTAAGTAGAAATAACACTATTTTCACTTACATAGCTAGTATATGTATACTACTGTTATTTCTACTTAATTACGCTACTATTAGTGTTATTGTATTCCAAACCAACCCCCATCCCACTGTTTCACCAACTCACATTTACGAAAAAATGTCGAAATAAGTGATGAGTTACTTTACAGAATGACAAAGCAGATAGGAAAGAAGTCGTTTTTGTGCACTCCGTTATAATAGTGTCTACATAAAACAGTGAAGGTTTGACGACAGTGAGAGTATTATCTGATGCAGCCTGTTGGGTATCAAGAGGATGATGCTTTCAGTACACAATGTCTGTCACAGCGGGCCTGCTTTGCTTAAATAATTCGATTTACACAGGGCGTCTCTCATATTTTTGCACTATGAAGAAAGGTACAAGATCCGCAAGAGAGGGGAGGGGCAGTTGAATAATTAATACTTTTCTTTTTCCTCCTACCACTTTCTTACCTCTCACATCTTCTTCTTCTTTTTCTTCTTCTTCTTCTTCTTCTTCTTCTTCTTCTTCTTCTTCTTCTTCTTCTTCTTCTTCTTCTTCTTCTTCTTCTTCTTCTTCTTCTTCTTCTTCTTCTTCTTCTTCTTCTTCTTCTTCTTCTTCTTCTTCTTCTTCTTCTTCTTCTTCTTCTTCTCCTCCTCCTTCTTCCTCTTCTTCTTCTTCTTCTTCTTCTTCTTCTTTTTTTCATCATTGTTATGGAACGAAAGAGAGAAACAGAGAGGAAGTTGAAGGAAGAAAATAGAAATTTGAGGGAAAGGGAGGAAATCCAGAAACATTTGTCGTGAAAAAATACAGAATATTATTCCATAGGAAATTTACAGACCTACAGGAAAATATTGATAAAATTCACAAACAGCTCACGGAAAATTACCCACCTATGGAAAAATACCAAGAGAGTAGACAAAAAATATTCAATGGAAAATTACACAGTTATGGAAAAATACAGCTGTACCAAGAGAGTAAACAAAAAATATTGAATGGAAAATTACACAGCTATGGAAAATACGGAAAAAAATAATGGAAAACTACACAGCTATGGAAATTTACTGGAATGTGAAAAAAAAAATCATCCACAGATAATTACTTAGTTATGGGAAAATACTGAAGTTTGAAATAAACTATCTCGGAAAATTACAAATTTACGTAAAAATGCTGAAACTTCACAAGAAATCATGAATTCCAATACATGGAAAAGTACATAGCTACGGAAAAATACTGAGAGAATTAATAATAAAAATTCTTCACGGAAAATTACAGACTATGGAAAAGTACCGATATTAGAAATATAATATCATCATACAATAATAGATCAAGTTTAAATCTGATTTATTATGGAAAAGTCTATTGAGGAGTAGCTCATAGACCTGATCAGCGCGCTCTAGTGAGAGAGAGTGAACAACCTGGGGGATTTCAACCATTGTGAGATAGGAACAAAACACGATTTTGGGATAGAATTCAATTAGATCATCAAGGTATCATCAATACTTTATTGCTATCTATTATTTAGTGGTTTCAAGGTGTTTTAATGAATGTATTAATTGGATTAAAGTACTTTTACCTCTTACCTCTCTCATCTTCTTCATCTTCATCTTCATCTTCTTCTTCTTCTTCTTCTTCTTCTTCTTCTTCTTCTTCTTCTTCTTCTTATTCTTCTTCTTCTTCTTCTTCTTCTTCTTCTTCTTCTTCTTCTTCTTCTTCTCCTTCTTCTTCTTCTTCTTCTTCTTCTTCTTCTTCTTCTTCTTCTTCTTCTTCTTCTTCTTCTTCTTCTTCTTCTTCTTCTTCTTCTTCTTCTTCTTCTTCTTCTTCTTCTTCTTCTTCTTCTTCTTCTTCTTCTTCTTCTTCTTCTTCTTCTTCTTCTTCTTCTTCTTCTTCTTCTTCTTGATCTTCTTCTCCATTTTTGTCCTCCTCCTTCTCCTTCTAGTTCTTCTTCTTCTTCTTCTTCTTGATCTTCTTCTCCATTTTGTCCTCCTCCTTCTTCTTCTAGTTCTTCTTCTTCTTCTTCTTCTTCTTCTTCTTCTTCTTCTTCTTCTTCTTCTTCTTCTTCTTCTTCTTCTTCTTCTTCTTCTTCTTCTTCTTCTTTTTCTCCTTTTTCCTTTCCTTACTATCCTTCTTTCCCCCCCCTCTCTCTCCTTTTTCCTACGTCTCCACATTCTCTACCATTTCCTCCTTCCATATCTACTTTTCCATTTTACTCTCCCTTGTAATATTGCATTAGCGAATACGTAATGCGATGGTGATCGCCAGTGAATAGAGAAGAGTGTTAGTAGAGTTGCTTGAAAAGAAAGGGTCAATTGTCTCAAAGGCCAATCCGCTGGCTTGTCTCTCAGGTTCTCATTTTTCAGTTCGCACTTTTTCCTCATCTCGAGTGGCTGTAGCAAAGTTCTTATTAATAAGCCGTGATGGGGAGACGGAGGAGGGGGTGTTCGTTAATTAATTCTCTCATTATGTCAGCTGCTGCTCTTTTATTCACTTTTTTCGGAATCCTGTCTCCTTTTGAAGGTGTGAAACTGAGGAAAGACCATGATCATGATTCATCACTGTCATAATAAATTGTGACTTTGGTGTAATGTTTGCCTGCTGCGGGAATGATTTATTGTTACAATGCAACCGAGTCATGACCAGAAGAGAGAGAGAAAGAGAGTGAAAGAGAGAGAGAAAAAAAAGAGAAAGAGAGAAAAAAGAGAGAGAGAGTGTGGGGAAATACGAAAATTTTAGAATGAAAGCTGGTCAACGATTGATTGAATTGAATTTAATTGATAAGTGAGAATTCAATTCAATTTGATAATAATTATTGATAAATGAGAGAAAAACAAAAACTCTAACCTAAAAACAAGTTAGAAGATGACAAAATATGCATATAAATACCTTCAATTATCATATTGAATCGTGGAACCACTCAACAACAATAATTGGATAAAAGATATCTATGCTATATTCTTTGAACATTAATAAATAACCTAGGAAAAGAGTATGATTATGAATTATTCTATAATAAAATTTTGTTCTCATAATAAAATTCAATAAAACACGATTAATAAACTCTCACCTAATTTGGTATTTTCCGACACCCAGATTATAGAGACTATCAAATTCCCAATGCCAACACAAAAGGTTCCATACTGTTGGCAGTAGCAGAAGACAATATTCATTTGAATTTTTCCATTGTTCTTCGGATCTCATATTGCGTCTTAGGCTAGGCGTACACCGCTTAGTCAAGACAAGACAAGACAGATGGAAAAGTATGAGAAAATTGAGCACAGTAATTGCACTTAGCTGTTGGGAAAGCAGCACACAGAATGCAAATCTAATCGGTGATCTGAATTTTCATACATGCATCAAATTCCCAATACACAAGACTATGCTGTGACTAGAAGACAACTCGTTTTGTATTTGTCTTGACTAACCATTATAGCCTGTCTATACTGCTTTTCTGATTCACTATGTAGGCCTGCACAATTTTTTTGGCAATAAATCTCAGTTTCTAAATTCAACTCAGAATATGACTAGAAAAACTGGATTTTTTATTAAAAACTGACAAATTCTGCGTACTAACCTGGCTATATTGTAATGTAAAATGTTCATCGCAGTTACCAGTGTCTTAATTGGCACCATCTAACCCCATCATTAACAAACAGAATACCACCACCATCCGTAGCCAGGTCTCTCTGTAAATAGCACGGTAACCATGGCAACCGGAAACTGCCCGAAGTTTCATCACAATCACAAGCGAAGCTTTGTCCCTTCCGGTTCCTGTTTACAGTGACGTCATTGTAATGAAGGTCCGGCGGCTCACTCGAGCTTTTATTAAAACGCCGTGTATGACGCGACGCATCACAGCGTCGCTTAAAGACTTAATTTGCAGCGGCGTCGGTGTGTGTACAATGCAGCTGCGTCGCGTCGGTTATATTAAAGTTTGTCCACGTAATATTGTCATTAAGCCATCAGCCTAAGCACGGTACGCTCTACGAGCAAATAAAATTACAGTACTATAGTATTTATGCCTGCAACCCTACCCGGGAATAGTCCATTTTCCTCACCTTGCATAAAATACTGTTCTAAAACATAATTACTGCCATTACATAATACACATGCAAAATAGTTTTTGCCTATGACACTATCCAAGGATAAAATTATACGAAATTCTCTCCAAAAAAACTAAATAACTTTCATTATATATGATACACCTTCAACATTGCAGAGACTGTATAAACACAGTGTGGCCATTGGTGTAAAAAGGTGTGTTGGATCATATTTTTTCCCGTCATTGTCATACTTTTGCCAATATTTTAACTACTTCAAACATAATATTATCAATTACAAACCAACTAGGCCTATAGTATGATTTAAATAAATTTGCAGCAAGGTGCAAATTTAGCACGTGTCCAGAGACTACCATGTTTAATTAATCTTATTGTGGAGAAGTATTAAAGCTAACGCTATATTTTATTCAAGTAAAATCCTCCTCTTTAATGACAATGAGCTCATCTGAGAAACAAAATTATGCCATTCTGCATTATAGGCCTACGTGAGGTAGATAGATCATGTATGAATACATGTATGATCACAGTGAATACATGAAAAAGCACATGTAGAAGTGAATATAAAAATTATATATTATACTGTAGAATCATTCTATCCCGTAGATAAATAGGGCTGTGAAACAAGATTACTGCTCTATGAAAATTTCTCTCGTTGTTATTATTATGCACAGGAGTGAATTGTTTACTGTCGTAAAGTGCTGAAATGTGTGAGGTCGGTTTTAATCATGAAAAAGCATTCAGGTTGATGAGAGAGGAATTTGTGGGAAGGGGTAATTCGGGGGAGGGGGGAATTTTATGGTACCGTAGCATAATTTAGTGTGTCGCTAAAATTTGTCTGCAGAAAAGCTAGTAAACTGTAATTAAGTTTTGAAATAAAATACGGTCTTCACTCTTCAGTTTGAAAGCATGTTAAACACGTTGTCTAGGTCTTTACTACTGGTAATAAACTACTGTTGGATGATAATGAGAATTGTATGAGGTATTATACCTTCTACCTTACCCATACCCTATTTCCTTACCATGCCGTAACTGTTAATACCTTATACCTTCTCTACATTAAGCCACAGCTAAGACATTTTAATGGTTGGTCAACACACTGGGAAAAGTCAAAGAAGAAGAAGTTTATTATTACGATCATAATTTTATAATTTATACCTATCGTAATGTTGGCCCATATTTTAAACACAATAAGCATTAAAACAAAACGATACAATTTTTCACCAAGCTCCATCCAATAAAATTAGCTTGGATTGAAATAACTTACTTATAGATCTCTGCTGTTTATCTTTCAAATGTGATTAGTTGAAACTAGACTGTTTTGGATTTGAATAGATGATTATAATATGAAGCTTGGAGATCATCAATATTGTTCCTTTTCTCTTACATCAGTGCTAGTATCTTAATTAAGGCCGGCCATACAAGTGACGGTATATCGAAAGAGGTTTACCTGAGGTTAAAACTTGATTATGATCGTAAAGTACAAGTATGAAGGTTATAAATGTATATTATCTAATATACTTGTATACTTGCACTCTTGAAATTTTTATAGTGTATTTGCTTATAATTATAGAGTAGACGTAGACGATCATGTTCCATGTCCAGAGATAAACCGTAAGGCTAGGCGTACACTGGTTAGTCAAGACAAGACAAGACGAGATTAGTCACGTTTAGTCACAGTACTTCACATAGTTGCTTATGAAGCAGCACACACTGATGCAATCACTAATCGGTGTGTGTTGCTTCATAAGCAACTATGTGAAGTACTGTGACTAAACGTGACTAATCTCGTCTTGTCTTGTCTTGACTAACCGGTGTACGCCTAGCCTAACGTGTAAGGCCGGCTTAGTTTCTGTCCCTATATACAGTACTACTGTAAAACTTCAATACAGTACTATAAAATAATATCATGTTTTTGATTAATAAATGAATTGAGTTTTTTGAATGTTTGTATTGCAGAAACGGTAACCATTCACGAATGGTGTCAAACCATGGAGGCGGGTACCGGACTGAGACTGCCTTGGAGGATGCTCAGGTCAAAGCTGGTCTCCGAACTGCCCACTGACACATCTAGGGTCAGGTATATGACCACCTTCCAGGAGAACGTCGTCAAAAGACAAGTGAGTCACACATTCTGTTTTTCATTTCATATCATTCAATCGAATCAGTTTGGAAAACATGAGATCACCATAAGCCTCGTCGTACACCGAAACCATTTTCGTCTAAAGTCCGAACAGCTGGACTTTTGATTCAATGTTACATTTCGGATGATCGGAC
Organism: Laodelphax striatellus; assembly: GCA_017141395.1. Taxonomy (NCBI): domain Eukaryota; kingdom Metazoa; phylum Arthropoda; class Insecta; order Hemiptera; family Delphacidae; genus Laodelphax; species Laodelphax striatellus. Next base: position 6,393,820 of record CM029531.1, on the reverse strand, counting down.
GTTTTCGGACAAATACGGTTCCAATGGACGAAGAGGCTTACATTATGTTATCAATTTTCTAGACCTATGACAAGGAGAGAATGTTGTTTGGCACAAACAATAAATAAATGTCATTGTCAGGGAAGATATAGCAGGATTCTTTTAACTTGTCAGAAAACATATGATCGACTAGCATTAACACAATACTTAACCTACAAATGCTGAATCTCGCAGATTATTGAAAAGGTCTTTTAAAAAGTTATTCTTTGAAAGGTCTTCTTTAAAAAGGTCTTTTAAAGACTTTAAAGGTATTCATGACTTTTAAGCCTTTTGATTATTGTGTTGAAATCAATGTTTAATTATTACCAAAACTGCTGATTTCTGACAAGTTAAAATGATACTGCTATATTACAGTAAATTCAATTCATTTTAATCATTATTAAACAAACGGATCTCCAAATACAGTAACTAATGCTATCAAACACAGTGAAGACCTCCTCAACTACGAAGGTTAACAATATAGAATAAATAGGTGGAGGAAATATGATGAACGCTACTATAGAATAGAATATATTCAATTCGCCATAATACAAAAAATACAAATAAATATACATACTGCTGTATATTTATATATTTTTTTCATTAATTATTATAAATATATTCAATAGCATTATAATCGTTACAATATTCATTGAATAAATTATTAATTAAACGTAAATGAATCAAATCAAGAAAAAGGTATGTTTTGCTCCACTTATTGAATATTTTTTTAATTATTGTTAACTCACCTAGCCTACGAAGTCACCTAGCACCTCAAGTTAATGATTGATGAACTTTCACGAGTTGACCTGGAAGTTGGTGGCCGATACTGTTGTTCTATGTTTTCTGTTTTATTTTCCAATAATTGAATTAATCGGCGGCCTCTTTTGTCAAGGTGGGGGGCTCAGTTGTGGTGGGTCGGAGGTTGTGGGGTAGTTTTGTGAGGGGAGGTAAAGAGGGGGGTTGGTCTCGACCAAAGTGTCAAAACAGAATGAATGATGATTCGGTTGGGCTGGCTGGATCTCTTGTGCTTGAGCGAGGCACATTCATCATTATCTAATAACGTGCGCTCCATAATATTGCTTGCCGGTGAAACTCGCATACATTTGCATGCAACTCTGCGACTACAAGACTCCTGAATCTTTTCCTTAACTTATTTCATTTATTTTTCCTTCAATTACATCTCTCCCCACCATTTACGTTGTTTTTTACACTTTTTACATATTTACTTCTTACCCATTATTTGCACTGTTTATGATTGATGAACAAGCGAATTTAAGTTGACCTAGAATTTGGTGGTCGATATTGTTACTTTATTTTCTGTTCATTTCCTATAAACTCAATTGAGCCGATTCTTCTCTCGCTCTCTCTCCCTCTTTCTCTCTCACTCTCTCTCAATCACTCTCTCTGTTTCAAGGTCAAGTGTTGATGAAAAGGATTTCTTTGTATCTCCTTTTCCAAGAATGGACATTCATAAGTCCAAACTTCGCCTTTTCATCTAGATAACTCACAATTATTAAATCATCAGTATATTTTTGCTTTATATCTACTCATGGCATAATTTATAAGCTAATGTAAATTTGACGAATAATCAATTGTATATTTTTGTTATTATAATCTAGAATTTAAGCCGTCATATTTGTTATCTACATGAATAAAGTAATAAATCTAAATCTAAAATCTCTCTTTGTCTTTCTATCTGTACTATTAGCCTTCTCTCTTCCTCTTCAGCAATTCTTCTTCCTCCTCTCCATTCAGGCAGCCAACTGTTGAAATACAATGCTAAGCCTCATTGAAAGCGAGTGTGCGTTGATGAATGCATTGCTCAGCAGCATATCAGCGCCGCTGACGAATCACTGGGCTTATGACTAGACAAATCCCCTCTGCTGAGCCCGATTCGAAATACACATTCATCATTATATGATACCAGCCAGTGATTACCCGGTTCATACCAATCAGAATGGTATCGATCATTAGCTTATATACACTCTTCTTTCTGATTTATTCAATTTTCTCATTAAATCATTCATTCTCTTTCTCTCTCACTCTCTTTCACTTTACCACTCTTTCACAATGCTATCATCATCTCTTTCTCTTTCATTCTTCCTTTAACATGTCCTAACGCTTTCCTCAATGAAAGAACGCTGTCCTTTCATTCTCTCTCTCTCTCTTATGTTATAATCATCAATATTTCTTCTTCTTCTTCTTCTTCTTCTTCTTCTTCTTCTTCTTCTTCTTCTTCTTCCTCTTCTTCTTCTCTTCTTCTTCTTCCTCTTCCTCTTCTTCTTCCTCTTCTTCTTCTTCTTCCTCTTCTTCTTCCTCTTCTTCTTCTTCTTCTTCTTCTTCTTCTTCTTCTTCTTCTTCTTCTTCTTCTTCTTCTTCTTCTTCTTCTTCTTCTTCTTCTTCTTCTTCTTCTTCTTCTTCTTCTTCTTCTTCTTCTTCTTCTTCTTCTTCTTCTTCTTCTTCTTCTTCTTCTTCTTCTTCTTCTTCTTCTTCTTCTTCTTCTTCTTCTTCTTCTTCTTCTTCTTCTTCTTCTTCTTCTTCTTCTTCTTCTTCTTCTTCTTCATCTTCTTCCATTTCCTCTTCTACTTATTCTTCTTCTCTTCTTTTTCCTTCTTCTCACTTTTATACCTTTTTCTTTCGGTTTTTTACTTTTCCTCTATTATCTCTCTCTTTTACACAATTTCTCCATTACTACTCACTATTCGTTCTTATCCAGTCATTTCCCGTTTTCCACTCTCAAAATGTTTGCCTTTCTCCCATTTCATCAATCTTATTCAATCCTTCTCCAAATCTTTCTATCATTTACTATCCTCCTATCTCATTTCCTCCTTATTTTCTCTTTTTTATCTCTCTTTTCTTGCTCACTTCCTTTTTCACTTCTTCCTTTTTCGTCTCTCTCTTTCTCATCCCTTTTATATGTTAAACATTCTGTTTTCATTCACTTTACTTCTCTTTTTCAAATATGTCCTTTTTCTTCCTCTATCATTTTCTTGCTTTTCCTTTCTCATTTCCTCTCTTTTATCACTATTCCGTCTTTCTTGCTTATCCCTCTCTATTTTCTCTCTCCCTCACTTTTCCATCCAGTTTTTATCTCTCAATGATTCTTTCTCTCTTTACCCATTCATTTCGTCTCTTACTCTCTCCCTCTCTCTCTCACTCTCTATTCTCTCTTACTTCCACTCATCTTGTTTCTCTCAATCTTTATACTTTCTCTCTTTCTTTCACTCCTTTCGCCTGTTTCATACAGTTTTCATCTTTCCATCATTCTTTCTCTCTTTCTTCCACTCATTTCGTCTCTCACACTCTCTCTCCATTCTCTCTTTCTTTCTCTCATTTGGTTTCTCTCATCACACTCTCTCCAATTTTCCTTTCACACTCTGATTCTTGTACCTCTTCACAATGCCAAATCACCTCGCAAACTTCCATCGAATTCCTAATTGTCTACATGTGATCGATCATTCATACCACACATAAACACCGACAAACATATACCTGCAAACATATCGTGCATAATACTACTCAAACGGATTACCTTCTCATTGATTCTGCTTTCTCACATATTCGTTAACACTCTATACAAACACACATGTACAACATTCAATTTGGTTCCGTTCAGGATTAGCGCTGTTGTTATTGTGAACAATCACTTGTCCGAAACAAGCTAAATTAATGAAAATACTTCACTGATGGCTTGCCATGTTCCACCTGATATCGACTGGTCAAGTGGCTAATTGTTTTCCAATGATTTTGTACCTAACCATGCAGGGTAATTTGTTTTCGTAGGCTAGGATTGTTCTTGTACATTTTCTGTAGATTTCGGAATGTGGACAGTTTCAATTGAACTACAGTATTTTTATTTTAGATTCGTTTGATCTATGTTTGGATTGTGAGAAAATTTGCGGGGACCCAATGTAAACTGCATAACACTTCTGTATAGTATAGTAAAGTGGTATCGTTAGCTGTGTTGAAATACTGTGGTGATATACTGATAGAGATCCATAAAATATATTGAATCAAAATTCTATAAATAATCACAACCCCATATTCATTAAAAAATGGGTGACAATCAATGGTATAACAATCGAGACCAGTATCTTGTTATTTCAATTCATATGTGTCAACTTCGAGTTTTTTTTTCCATTAAAATTCGTTAATTCCAAAGAATTGTGATTTTTCTGGTATTACATTTTTGTTTTCATGACATCTTCTTTTTTACTCCTTTTCCCCAATTTATTACTATTCTTAGATAATTGATTAATTTATTCAATTATTTTATTGATCTGGTACTTTTTCATTCAACACAACTTGCATTACCAACACTGCTTACTACTGTATAATGGATGCATAGGCCTACTATGAATGAGTGCTATTAACTGTTGGCTGTGTCTGTATGGAGGAACCATTGTTCAGCTACTTTCAAAGATAAACGTGAAATAATTGTTACATTCAAGTGGGGGAATTGAACTTCCGAACACTCAAATTAAAATTTCAAGCAAACAATTGAACTTACAAGCTTTCAAGCAATTTAACGTTTGTATACTCTTCTCCTTCAAGCCGTAGGCTATTTACAAATTTTCCATCAAGCTCCATACAATAAAATAACCCAATGAAGAGTAAGCTACATTTAAAGACGGCTAATATTGAACTTTACTGCTAAATATTGAACAAACTCTTCTGTGTACCAATTTTGACATTTTAGCGATCAAATTGAACGTTCGTGTACTCTATTCCTTCATCAAACAAAAAGACGGGTGATATTATTTCAACACCAACTTTACTGTGAACTAATTTTGACATTTCAGCGAGTTATGGTAAACAAAGTGAACTTTTAGGCGAACAAATCGAACTTTTGTGTACTCATTGGCAAAATGTGTGATTTGGAGAAGGATTCGCTGACGAACAATAGCAAACAAACAGGGCGATCCTCAATCGTGGCAGTTGAGTGTTTGTTTATTCTACAGCGTCATCATCACTATCACCAGCATGACTCCATTGCTATTCAGTGCTTTCACTCACCCCGAGAGTTGTGCTTCAAACATTTCCATCCATTCTCTCAATAATCCATTGCTATCGATGCTAAATAATTTGCCGGATTTGTGTACGTCTCGCTCGTTCCAGTGTATGCATAATCCACTAATGAACGACAGTCCTATCAGTCAGTCATTGATGACGACTCTCTGTTGGATGTAGATTTTGTGTTTGCAGCAAGTTGAATTATCTGAATTCAATATACGATAGACAATATATACACAATATACGAATTCATCATCGTATCCAGCTCATTATCTGTGGATGCACATTACAGTCTGTTCTGGAAAGTAGTTGAAAAGTGCGTATCTTATGTTTAAATAAGTTTGTTCTGAAATCAAAACAGCAAATACATTATATATATGAAATATGAAGAGGCTGTATGAAAAGTCTCAAAGTTGTCACAACCAAAATTTTATTAAAATATCGAGATTTCGATTCGTGTAAATTCGTAGATTTGTGTAATAACGTTAAGAACTCAAACATAGACTAACTCTATGGTTAACTAACTAACTAACCAACTATATGCTTATGGCTCAACGAAATGCTTTATTAAGTATGATTTATTACGATGGAGAAAAGATGTACTAATTCTTTTGGTTGAATTATGGTATTTTATTATTTGAAATCAACCGCGGGAGAAAAATGAAAAATGAATCTCTATTATCCATATTGAGATTATCTTTCCAATCTTATAAATATGTTCATGAAAATTCAACATTCTTGCAAGGAAAATGTACCGTATTCGACTCTTGTTAACCGTGCAGTCGCCATTTTCTTTTTGTTGAAAGTAAGAAAATGGAGGTTGAATCGACCAATGAGAAAGCGTTTTGGGAGTGTACTACGTCTCCATTACTGACATTTGATTGGTCAAACGATTTTACAAGGGGCGTTTTGAAAGGATATTGGAATTGGCTGATTGGCTTGATACTGATAACTGATATTGTATTTATTAATAAGTAGTTGCTGGTATGTGAATAATATGTAAATTAATAATCCTGAATAAATCGACTGCCATATTTAATTGAGAATATTGTAATTGTAATAGAGTTTATCAATATTAAAGTTATTTGTAGAATAATTTTATATTGTAATAAAGTAATTGATCAATATTGAAGTTATTTGTGTAATAATTTTATTTCAATATTGGAGTATTCTATTCAATTGAAAAAAAAATATGTTTATTCGCTTGTTTTTCAAGGATATTTGAATTTGTATCTTCAGTACATTTTGTTTGTAGAAATTGTTTGTATTGTGTATGTGGAAATACATTTAAGTATGAATTTGAATTCATAATAAATAAGCTACTATAATGTAACTTGTAGAACCATTCACAAAAATAAATGAGAGTTCCTACTACAAAATATCAAACACTGGCAATCTGTCGACTGGGCTATCCCCTGGTAGCATGTAGACATTCCATAACTACACTCAGATTTATTTAATTTGATGCTTGGCATTAGATAGATAGATAGCAGTGGCTAAGCGTGGTATGCTTATTTGGTCCTATAGGAAATATACCCGGCGATGACCAAATAAGCATACCATGCTTCGCCACGGATAGATAGATAGATAGAGATATAATATATTATCAATATTTTCAGTTTCTTTACCATCGTACTCTACGGTCATCAGCAAAGTCAAGAAATAATATCTCTCTATCTATCTAACTATCTAATGCCAAGCGTCAAATTAAAAGAATCTGAGTGTATTACCCTAGCATCTGGCATTTCTTGGTAGAGCAATTCAAAGCTGATTATTTTATTTCGCATGTGAAATCCGTTTTCTCAATCACACTTCACTCACATCTTCCACGATCAGCTGTTAAGTGTTACTTCAACAAAACCCTTTCCGCGTGTAAACAAAACTCGTTAGTACGAAACATGTAGACAGAGTTCGACAACAACATCGTTTAGGCTTATTTTCGGGTGAGGAGGTAAAAATTTGCAGTGAAAATGTTTTCCCAAGTCGGTTGTCGTCTGATTAGTGGCGTGGCCTTGAAACTACGATTTGCTGGGTCACGTGGTTTCACGTCAAATCACGCGCGTATGCTACGTGATGGAGGATGGGGAATGTCTACCTTGCTAGGACAAGATAAGACCTCTGATAAGAGTGTGCTTCCGGCTGATAAGAACTTCCGTAACACCTTGGGTCCTGTTGATAACACCGTGCGTCCCGCTGATAAAACCTTGCGTCCCTCAGGTAACACCGTGCGTCCCGCTGATAATACCGTACGTCCTGCTGACAACACAGTGCGTCCCGCAGATTTCCTGACAGAACAGGAGTTTACCGCCTACACGCGTCTCTTCTCTGACATGGATAAGAACAAGGACGGTGCCATATCCAAGGAAGAACTGAAGGATGGTCTGAGAGATTTCATTGGCTACGAGGCGTCTGAAAGCGAACTGAGCGAGTCGATGCTGGTCCTGGATAAAAACAAGGATGGCAAGGTGGATATCAATGACTTTCTGCAGCATATGCAGGCTAGGAAGAGCGAGACACGGCTTGAAGCTATCAGGTAATTATAATAGAAATCTGTGTTTTTAAATATAAATTTTGAATAATGTAGTGTTCATTGTGTGGATGATGCGCATTAGCAAGCTTTATTCAGTTGATAGTCGTAACTGGAAAAAAGGCGTTTGATTTTACCTATCTTCTACATGTTAAATTTAGCAATGTTATATGTTTTATTTTCTAAAAAAAAGTGCATGCTTTCACAACCACAGCAGCCACTCCTTGGCTCCATTTTAAATTTGTGTCCAATTTTTTGTAGTTCTAATACTATCAGACAGCTAATTATTTCATTGCATTCGATTATTATTTTTTTTAATCAAATAAACGCTTTTTCTCCAGTTTCGACGATTATTCAAAGACATGCATATCAGATTGGAAGTAGGGATATTCAAATATGGTATGCATACCATTCTGAGTCTTAAATAATTGGCGGTCTTGAGATATTAAAACTACAGTATAAATAATTGATAATAAATATACAATAAAGCCAAGGGAAGGTTGCATGGCTTGAAAAGCATGCATTTTTGGAAAAAGGAGTTATAAAATAATATTGTTTGATTGAACATGTAAAGGATAGAGAAACTCCAACTCTTGATCTCCGGTAGCCTCACCCAATTAGCTTAGAGCTTTGAAAAGACTGAGAGGCGCTAGTGAAGTACCTTGTAGTCTAATTACCATCAAGTGTTGGCTATGAATTATTTATTTCTTTTGGATGTAGCCATTTAATTTCCATTTAGTATGTAAAAAACTACATTTGGGCTAAAGTATTTACTGACTGACCACCCAAATTCAAACCAGTGCAACTTTCAAAACTTGCTTTATATTCATCACATAACTAGTGATTTGGTTGAAACTAATAGTTTAGTATATGATTATAGTATTTTATTCAAGTTATGTTTGAATTCAGTATAACCATGCTTCAATTTTGAATTTGTGAATAATTATTATGTTTCATATTTTTGTATTATTATAGTTAGTGTTCACTATTATGATTATATGTATTGATTTTAAGTTAAGTATTATCATAATTAATTTTTTAATTAATTCACAATAATGTGAATGCTTTCAGATTCACTTTCGAAATGTGGGACTCTGATTCGGATGGATTTATTGACAAGAACGACCTGAGAAGTATGCTTAGAGCTGTGGGAGAAGAGCCCTCTGACGAGAAAATCAACAAAATTCTGAACACTTCGGATTTGGACAAGGATGGAAAACTGTCATTTCAAGAGTTCAAAGACATCTTCAAAGATAAACAGTTCTAATTAAAGTGGGATGGCTCATTTTATTAGATACTGTCAGGCTTGCCACTGATCTTAAAAAAATTTGAAGACTATCATTCTTACAAGGAAAATTATTCTATGTAGAGATGGTGATAGCTGTTGAAATACAATGAGTAATACCTAGATTTCATAAGAGACAAATCTAATAATATGGTTTTCTATAATTTATGTCAAATTAAAAGTTTTGTCCGGTATTTTTGTAGTTTTTATTATACAAGTACCTAAATAGTTTTATAATACAGTATGTAATTTCTAACAGTTGTCATTGAACAGATTAGATGCAAGGTTATTAGAGAGTTATCTAATAACCTTAGTTTAGATCTACTATATATGAAAAATAGGCTACCAATTTTTTGTGTGGCATCAGTTATGACTTATAACTTGAATACATTTTCGAAATTATGTAATGTAGATTCAGGTATAAGTAGCCTAATTTGAAATCCGAACCTATTCTGGTCACACTTATAAAATAACAATACAGTGAGGAGCACAAATTTGTAGCATACTGTATCCTCTTAAGTCATCCACTAACTGAACAAAAAGTCATAATATCTAATATGTTATGTAATCAATACATAAGAATATATGGAAGTCTTTAACCTGAAACAGTTGAAAAAAATGGAAATACAGTATTCTTGGATGTAAGAAATTTTACTAAACCATGTCATGCGAATAAACTACCTATAAATTCAACCATGTCAGAGCTATGACGATAAAATCAAAATAGAAAAACTCTATCTTCAAACAGGGCATTAAATTAAATTAATACAACTCGATGTTATGTTATCAATAATTATTTGAAAATGAAATAATGAATCATTATTTGTACCATTAAATAGTATTGTATAAGAGAATTTGGTGGTACAAATTTGTTAAATTACAGTAGGCCTAGGTATTTTATATAAAAATTTGTAGAGATTTAGGAAAAACGTAATGAAAACCCCTGTTGAGTGGTTGAACTCTCTTGATTCTATTTTCTTGCAATATCAATATTTCTATCTATATTGCTCTATCTTGATGCCCAGTTGCACAAAGGTCTGTTAAGTTTAATCTCCAATTAACAATGTTAATACTTATGGGTGATCGAGGATTTACTCTATACGTTACAAGGTTACATTCATTTGTAGCCTGCTCTATGTATAATAATTCCATTTTTTGAAAATATGATTTATGCCCGGTTTCTCAGTCTTTCAATTAACAGTTTATGGATCCAATAGCAGTACTGAATCAAATCAATAACGATGTGTTTTCAAATGCAAAAAAACATTGATTCAATAGTTTATATTGAACAACTATTGGGCATTAATTCGTTACTGTATTACAAAATACTACAAAACTATTGCTTCCATATTCTAGAAGGCTAGAGTAGCAGAGCAATTTATAAAGTTTTTCGTTCTATCTATGATTAATAAATATTATCCATATTCAATATGCCCACAGCACGTTTGTAATGTAAAAAGTGAAAAAAAATAAAGTCATCTATCTATCTATTCAACCATGTATAGCCTATGTAATTTTGTTTGTGGAACCAAATGTATTATTTTTCTTCAAATTGGATGAATTTTCTTTTTTGTGTAGGTGGTAGCGTTCATCTATTATACCTCAGCTATTTTATTGTTGCCAATACATTATCGGAGAACTAATGATCTTAGTATTCGAAAATAATCAAGTATCAACTTGGGATACCGTAACTTTGAATTCAAATTCATTGCTCCAAATAAGATGATATTGTATGGATTATGATGCTTCTCAATTAAATTAGATTAAGTTCTCAAGAAACAATCACGTTCTATAAATAAATATTCATGAATATTAATACTGAACCATGTATACTGTATAATAGTGTATGATTTCAATTATTGAACTTATTTTTATTAACATTTTACCATGTACATGCCATTTCACTTGTGGGACTCATTGAATTTTTTTCATTCAGAATAAAATTCATAATTTTGTGTAGTGGCCTTCATAGCTCTAGTTAAGATTTTCGATTAACTAATTAATATTTTTCATTTATTACAGACTGACACAAACGTTGCAGAGACACTATATAGGAATAAATCTAGTCTTGAGGCAATATTCAGGATAATTGATAAAGACAACTCTGGTGAGTAGACCTGTGTTCAACCATTATGCACTGTAAACTCTATTATATTACTATTTCATTTCATACGATGAGACCATTACTAATGTTATATAAGGAGCATTACATTCATGAAAGCATGTTCATCTTACTCTTTCAACGTTGCCATGGATTTATTTCTTTATTACGATATTGTATTAATTTATTATTGACGAAGCTAATTTTTTAACTCTCTTCAATGCAACTTGATATCCTTTCTGCAGGGGCCTGTTCCATTAGGCGTTCATTAATAGGCTGCACTCTATTAATAGACTTGTTACGTATCAATTTATCGGGGTCTCTCATGATGGACGTGAAGTCCAAATGCACTCCACCACAAGAGTAGTATAGCAGGATTATTTTGAATTGTCAGAAAACAGCTGATTGATGTACGCTAGTTCACTGACCTTGAATCAGCTGTTTTCTGACAATTTAAAATAATCCTGCTATAGTTTACTTTACCTAATATTCACAAGTAGGCTATTGACTGCTATGTAGTTTAAAATCGTAATTCAAAGTGAAATTATTTTCTATAAACTAAATTTCTCCATTTCTCTAGAGTGTGTTTAAAACATTCTACCTGGGGCCTATTGCATGAGAAAATACAAGCTAGTAATACTAGTTGGCAGATGGCAAGTTACCATAGTGACAACTAGTACACATTGCTAGCTTAGGCTAGGCGTACACCGGTTAGTCAAGACAAGACTAGACGAGATTAGTCACGTTTAGTCACAGTACTTCACATAGTTGCTTATGAAGCAACACACACTGATTAGTCATTGCATTGGTGTGTGCTGCTTCATAAGCAGCTATGTGAATAATTACTGTGACTAAACGTGACTAATTTCGTCTTGTCTTGTCTTGACTAACCGGTGTACGCCTAACCTTAGGGGCTTTGTCAGGGAATAAACATAGTGTTGTCACTATGAGCTCTAGGCAGCTCTTTGACTGTAAGAATGCATTATCTAGTAAAATTAATCAGATTTTAAGAAAAGGAACATGGACATTATATTGCAGCTTGCGATATCATGATACTGTATAGGGCACTGAATGAATATAAAATGTTAAGTAAAGTAAGAATTAGTCTGTTTTTTTATCATCCTAAAATGTTCATTAATTAATTGTAAGTATGTACAACCTCACTTCAGTTATGTTAATGGTGTTTTGAAATATTTAGTAGCTTAATTTCACTTTCAATTTATCTTTTGAATAATGTTTTTTTTTTAATAAACTAACTTTAAAATTACTGTGCATGATAAATTATATTTCTTTAAATAATCTTTCTCTAATTGGATATGGCTTGCACAATGTCGTGTGTAGTGGAATAGTATCCAGGAAGTGCGGAAGTACGGAGAAATTTCATTAGTTTTGTTGGTGGTTATTGGGGGGGTAGGTGGAATGAGTCTTCGAATAGGGGCGCACGGGGAATACTTGCATTGGGGCGCAGTCAGACTAGTTACGCCACTGATTCTACCTGATGATGAGTGAGCAAATTATTGATATCTAACAAAGCGCATTCTAATTTTTAACAACTATATTCTTGAAGTTCTACCTGGTTCAATGAGCTGTTTGAATGAACCTGCGCATCTCTTTCGCAGGCTACATCTCCCTGGACGAGTTCCAGGACGCGTGCTGCCTGCTGGGCGAGCACCTGGAGCACCCGGCCGAACAGGCGGTCGACATCTGTCGCAGCATGGACATCAACAAGGACGGCCTGGTCGACCTCAACGAGTTCCTCGAGACGTTTCGCATCGTCAACATGGACAAAGTCGACGGCGCCGCTGACTCGGTCGACATGCTCGATTCCGACGAGGAGTGCTGAAGTGCGCATTCGCTAATTTTTGCAATTCTATATGGTTGTGTAAATGAACTGAATCTTGACAATTCATCTTATTTATCTTGAACATTTGAGATTAGCAAAATAGTAGCCGAGGGGGATAAGCGCCTGTCTGATAATCCAAAGGTTCCAAGATCGAATACAGTTACAGTGACATTCATTTAATTTGACGCTTGGCATTAGATAGATATAATTTCTTGACGTTGCTGATGACCGTAGAATACGATGGGAAAGAAACAATATCTCTCTATCTATCTAATCAATGTCACTATATTGACTACAGTTCGAATAAAAAAAGTTGTCACTTGGCCTGGTGATGCTGATACGAACCACTCACTTATACAGACTGGCGCATAGAGAACGGTTGTTTTTCGAAATGTTATAAAAAAGTTTATTTGAATCATACATTTATCTTCCTAACACCAAAATACTAAGTAAATGACCCAATTTGAGAATTTGTATGAAAAACTCCAAAACTCTTGAGTATATTTCAAAAATTACATAGAAAAGATGGCGCCCTTAATGCGTTAATGCTCATTAAAAGCCTCAAACTGGTCCTTAACTTTTGATACAGCAGCAATTCATTCATGTATTGCAGTAGGCCTATTCAAATCTTCAATGTAACGATATCTACGATAGTAAACTTGAATTTCATGCCAATAAGCTCGACTTGAAACTTTCTGCTGAATCTCCGTTGAACGACGATTGCAGATTCATTCTATTGGAAATATTGTTCAACAGCAAATACGCGACTTTGCAAGGTCAATTGCGCTATTGATACTAAAACTGGATACTTTAACCTACAAAATGGTGTCGCTCTGCGGTCACAAACAGCTCTAGTCCACTGATACTATCCTACTCAAATCCATCCGTTCTCTTTGCGACACTCAGTATAAAACCGGCCCGGGTGATATAAGGAAGAATACCTCACGGGCCGGTTTTATATGGGCCACTCTGTATAACGCCAATGTGGATTCTGATGAAATGTGTGGTTATATTGAAGTAACTTACGCACTTTAATTTTGAAGAAGTAATTTATTTAATTCTCCCTGATGGTGTTACGAATATTTTAATGAACTGAGCCTTGATAATAATTATCTTGAAACATGAAAATTAGCAAGGTGGATTATAAATTTATGGTGAATTCCAATTAAGTTTACTAATTGGGGAAGCGATTGTCCCAGTGGCAGAGGCGAGTCTAATCGGTGAGATTAGATAAGAGACAGCGCCTACCACTCCCGTTGTAACGGTGACCGGCTCTTCTAAATACAAAAAAATTATGAGCTTCAAAATCGCTTCCCGGTGGTTCGGAACCCACCTAAAGCTGTAGGTCCATTCATATCTCACTATCATCCTTCTCATTACCCACGCACAAGCTTAGAGCGTATGTGGGCATCATCCCTAGCAAAAAAAATTAATGATGTGCGCATTAAAATATATGTTTAAGAACTATCTTTTCTGCTATATTTCAATGAACTGAATCTCAATATTTCATTTATATAGATTGATTCTTGAAACATGAGAATCATCAAGATCGGTACGCTATCAATTTATGGTGGATTCCTATGAAGAATGTGCAAAATTATTGAAGTGCGCACTGTAATTTTCAATTTACTATTTTTTGTAATTATGCCTGGTTTAATGGATGATGGTTTTAATGAAGTGTTCCTTGATAATTCAATTATTCGTCATGAAACATAAGAACATATTAGCAAAGTAGGTACCCATATAATCTGCTTCAAGGTGGATTGAGTGTGTAAATTATTGAAGAGCGCATCATAATATTTTCAATAACTTTTTTGCAATTCTATGGTTATTTTTATGAACTGAACCTTGTTTATCTTGAACCACAGAAGTGAGCAAGATCGGTATACGTAATAATTCATTAAATTTGTATTGGACTAGAAAAAAGAGCAAAAAAGCAAAATTGTTGTAATAGTAATTATATTTCAGATTTAAACACATCAAATTGCTTCCTTGATATAGCCTACTCAAATACAGCCTGTGACAGTTCCAATGAATAATAGAACTCATGGTTTTTATGGTAGTTATTTACAAATTCTCAATTTTCGAACCTTTCTCTTATGAATCAACCAAATATACTATGAAAACCATTTGACAAATTATTGACACACCTAATGAACATAATGTTTATAGAATGACTCATACTAAAATGAAGGCTACCTTGAATGGAGTTCCTCCTGAATTTGAATGTATAGAGATAGTGTAATAATTTAATACTGTATATAGACATATAATCCAGTTCAATGGAGATAAAGACGCCATTAAAATTTGGACAAAATATTTAAAATTTTCGATTATTTACAAGTCATTTTCTAGATATTCAATTCAATAGTATAATCCCTACATAATTCTTCTTCTATATAATTCAATAGTATAATGCTCTACAATATTCTCAACCTATGAAATTTATCATGGCTTTCACCTATCATGATTCTATCATTATATTCAAGAAAATAGAATACATTACTTGTACAATAAGTACCCACCTAATAATATTATGGACAACGAAATTTGAATCTAGTCAATTTTATAATTTATAAACTTTCATGTGCTACAAAAGTAGCCCAATGTCTCAAGTGTGATTCATCATTATTCAATATTTTTATTAATTTATTATCATTTAAGCATTGTATGTGAATGAGCTTTTTTATTTTATTTATTTGGCGAAAGTGCTAATGAACATTAAAATCACTTTCAATTTTATAATTGTTCTGTGTTATATGAGGGCAATAATGGGGTCTTCCTGGTTCCCTCACTTATTAAATAATATTCACTTTTAATTAATGAATAATCTAACTTATCAATCACTAAACACAAATTACCAAAAAGACATTGATGTAAGTAAACTAACGTTTTGTAATAAACTTATACGTATCTCTCGACCAAGAATGAATAGGAAAAAAACACTCCAAGTAAAACTATATGCGTAATTCACAAATAAAAATTAATTCAAATTTGTTCTGAGCAGTTAATATGAAATGAAACATTTTATGTACAAAAAATATGAATTATTCACTTTTCTGAACGTCAAAATCTGTCAAACCTGTTCAACAACAACAAAAAAATGCTGCCATTAACATAATTTTAACACGTATTTTATCATAGCCCCCTTTAAACTACTGTAGTTTAAAGGGGGCTATGATTGTATACGTTTTATTTCTCTACTCAAGCCAAAATACGTAGTTAATCTGTCTTAATAGTAATAAAATATGTCCCATATGTTGTGCAATAATAAATAAATTCTATTATCATAAATGGAAGCCTTGTCAGCCAAGAGTCACTTTTTCCCCTAAAAGATAATATTATTTTCATATTAAGCAAGACATCTTGACAAATTAGTCCTAGCATGTCAACATAAAATGAACTCTGTAAGTTTAATATTAATATTTGAAAATAGCCTATATTCATACCGATATTTGAATGGATTTTGAATGAATATGTGTGTATAAGATTAAAATTTACAACAATAATAATAAACACGGTCCAACTTTACTGAATTTTGACTGTATAGAAAGTACGAATTAGGCCCTGTGTGTAAGTTGAGAAACTTTTATCTCATAAAATACCTAAATTTCTCTTGTAGTAGCTATCAGCAACTTTAATACAGTACTATAAAAAACCGGGCATCATAATGTCATGCTCTTAGGCTAGGCGTACACCGATTAGTCAAGACAAGACGAGATTAGTCTCGTTTAGTCACAGTACTCCACATAGTTGCTCATGAAGCAACACACACCGATTACTCATTGCATCGGTGTGTGCTGCTTCATAAGCAACTATGTGAATTACTGTGACTAAACGTGACTAATGTCGTCTTGTCTTGTCTTGACTAACCGGTGTACGCCTAGCCTTATTGATCTGGTTAACTACACCATTAATTTTCATATCCAACTATCCAACGAAGGTACCAAATTAAATTACTCGACCAATGTTACCAAACTAATGTATTTTGACTTTCGTGTAATTATTATTAAAAATTATAATGTTAAATATAAAATTATGTACTTGGTTGTGTTGTAAATGATCAAGGTGAGATCTTTATTATTGTATGAAGAATTATAACTGTGATGTATTTATTAAAAATGCAAAGCATTATTATTGAATTGAATTGTTTTTCTACAACCCATTGCAACATAATCGGCCGTACCGTAAATAAAATTCATACCATTTGCTTCTATCTATGTTGGTCGGGTCTATCCCATACATGCTAAACTTTTTTGGCATTGAAGAACAGGAGCTTTTTTGCTCTTATCAGGAGTAGATGCTATGGGTTCAAACACATAGAAAGGTTTCTGTGTAGTACAGAAGGTGCTATTGTGGTAGTTATCCATGATGAATAAACTGTATTCGATCTTGGAACCTTTGGATTATCAGACAGGCGCTTATCGCCCTCGGCTACGGACCACTCCAAACTGGACCACACAGACTGGAAGTTGTCAAAACCACAAAATTATTTTAATATTGAGATACCGGTTTCGGTATTTGATCTCTGGTAAACTCTGTGGAGTATCAACTGAAACTGGTATCTCTATATTTTAATAAATTTGTGCATCTTTTCATACAACATAAATAGAAAGCTGGTTCCAAGCATTATTTTACTTGAACTGTTTCTGGAACCTTACACTTTTTTTTTTTAATTTTGAATTGAATTTTATTGTCAATACAAAAGACACACACGTACATGTAAAAAAAGCAACAAAAATGAAAATGAAAGACTTAAGAACAAGAAAATAACACTTAATACAGTACCGCACGGTATATTAAAAATCACCGTCTAAATACCGTGCAGTACCGTACAATAACATAACTATGCACTGCTAATTAGATTTAGGCTAGGCGTACACCGGTTAGTTAAGACAAGACGAGATTAGTCACGTTTAGTCAGAGTACTTCACATAGTTGCTTATGAAGCAACACACACCGATTAGTCATTGCATCGGTGTGTGCTGTTTCATAAAGCAGCTATATGTGAATTACTGTGACTAAACGTGACTAATGCCATCTTGTCTTGTCTTGACTAACCTGTGTACGCCTAGCCTTACTATGCACTGCTAATTAGATTTAAGCTATTTAAAATAAGGCTGGACGCACACTGATGCAGTATTCCCCATTGAAATAAATTAGAATGATATTTTACCTCTCAACTCTAAAATATGCTACATCGGTGTATGAATGAATAAATGAATTTTATTTCCATCTACAAAAAACATTAACAAACAAGTGTATAATTACTTGGAAATTAAACTGATCACGTTTACAAGTATGTGTGATACAGTGTGCAAAATAAAAAATAATAATAAAACAAGGAGTCAGAGTCTAGTCTATACAGCTTAATATACATAATTTCATAATTCAGGTACTGCCTGCAGCGTAAATAATGATTCATCTAGTATCACATTAAATTATCGTACAAGTGAAAATGGATTAATTATTATTGAATAGTTAGGCAAAATTATAGTGAACTATTGTATAAACGTGTTACAATTTAACAAAATAATCAGAGAACAATATACAGACGGATCACAGTTTAAAATAATATAAGGTTTTAACATAATATATTTCTTATGGACCAAGTATCAGGTAATTTGAATAACCATTCCATAACTCTCCTACAAAACACAGTGCAAGAATTACTCCTTCTTATCTCTATTGGTAGTTTGTTATATACATAGGGCCCTATAAACAAACAGGAGTGCTTAAAACGTTCTTTGTTAACCTTTGGAGTCCTACACAGTATTCTGTCAATACTTCTCATATTATAATAAAGGTTCTCAGTACCGGAATTTCCACTTTTTATATAGAACAGTTTTAGAACCTTGAAAATAAATAGATTCTGAATGGGCATAATCTTCAAAAGACAATACAATGGGAAAGAGCTCTCTCTTAATCTTTTGTGCAATATTAATCTAATTAGGTGATTTTGAGTTATTCGCAATCTGTTTATAAAAGTTTTGAATGTTCCACCCCAACATATCAAACCATATTGCATTCGAGAATGAATTAGAGCATAATATAATGTTTTCATTAGGGTTTGATCACAGATATTTCTGAGAAAATAAAATTTCCTAATTGATCGTCTAATATTGCCATGGAGCGTTTGAATATGTTTTTTCCAAGACATTTCTTCATCAAATGTTAATCCCAAATATTTAAAGGAGTCCACTTTTCAATTTCTGCACAATCGCAATCTAAACGTTGACACTCTCGACAATGATACAGAATTGGAGTAGAAAGATCAAAAGCCGGAAATCAAAATTAATGAATTTTGTTTTTGCAACATTACCTCCATTTTGTTTATTGTACACGAGTATCGCAGGACGGTAAGATCAGAAATAATATTATTTTTATAGTTTCCTTATTTTTATTGGAATACAAAGCGATGTCATCTGCAAAAGCCTGGATCTGGCCATTAAAATTTTTACTTAAAAGATCATTTATAAAGATAATGAAGAGAACTGCGGAGGAAACGGAACCCTGGGGACGCCCACGGTGACAGGAGGCTACTAAGGCAGCCCCAACCCCACTGTTCCCTGTTACACAGAAAACTGCGGAACCACCGAAGCGCCACTCCTCTGATCCCAGCTGCCTCAAGTTTCAAAAACAAAATTTCATGATTTATCAGATCAAACGCCTTTTTAAAATCTACAAAGAGACCGGTTGTTTTATTGCCGTTATTTAGACTATTATAAATTAGGTTTGAGAAGTTTAGAAGCGCATCCTCCGTTGATTTTCCCTTTTGGAAACCGAACTGTTTTTGGGAGAAAAAATTAATTTTATTCAGGTATACAACTAATCTACTTATCATTAATTTCTCTAAGATTTTTGAAAAAATGGAAAGCAAACTAATAGGTCTGATGTTATTTAATTTTAATGAATTTTTCTTTTTAAAAAGCGGAGTGACAATGCTTAACTTCAACATTTCCGGAAAAATACCTTTAGAGAAGCTGGAATTAAAAATATGGGTTAAAACGGGTGCAATATACGGAGCAATCTTTTTTATTAGTATTACATTAAATTTATCAAAGCCGGACGATTTTTTATTTTTAAGGCTAGATATGATTCTTATGATTTCATTATCTGTTGTTGGTTCAATGAAAAAGGATTGGCAGTGATGATAAAGACCCAAGCAGACAGATGAAGGTGCATTGCAGTCAGACCGAACAATATTAATAAGATAATGATTAACAGTATCAGCTACACTTTGAGGGTCGCACTCTATAGAACCATTCTCCAATTCTATCTTATCAAAAGTTTGATTACGGCTCTCGCCAGTCAAGTTATTGATAACTCTCCACTGCCTAGCCGGGTCTCCATCAGCACTGCGAATACTGTCTGAATAGAAGCGTTTTTTAGTAAAATCTATTTCATTTTTCAAGTTATCATAATACACATTATAATGATTTCTCAGGGCTGTATCATACGGCCTCTTTTTTACTAATATATAAAGTTTTTTTCTCTTTTCTATTTTCCGTAATAGGTTTGAGGTAATCCACGGACTTATTATCTTTGCTTTTGCAAGCCTCTTGTTAATGATGATAGTTTTCGAGCATTTATCTACTATCTCTGTCAGAGTAGCATGAAACCTCTCGTAACTTAGATCTACGTCTTCTGTCTGATAAATTTCATTCCAATTTAGTACTTGCAAATACTCGCAAACCTTATCGATATCAATACAATGTTTATTAACAGATAACGCTATTTCTTCTCGGTCAATACGATTTTCATCAAATTTCAGAGCTAATAGACAATGGTCAGTAATGTGTATGTCTAGCCTGAAAACAAAGTTCAATATAGGCGCAACAAATCTGTATGTAGTGTATTTGAAAATCTGTATATATTACTGTATCAATTTGTCGCTCCAATTCAAACGAATAAATAACGTACCGTAGGCTACTGCATTATTGTAAGTTTTTCACAGGCTATAGCTTAGCATTTCACACCGATTCAATAACATTATATTAGCATTTCAATAACAATTATATCAACAATATAATTAGAATCGCTATTCGAGTACAAGAATGATCATTCCATCACATCTCTTCAATCTGAGCCGGTCAGATTTTCTGATGTCAGTTTTCAAACATCTTTCAATTCGAATGATTGTGATAGAGGAGTTATTGAAGGGGATCCCGGTTCATAATTCAGTTTTAGCCACTAACCCAGTGAACATTCCGAAGTCTGACGATAAGAATCTCCAACCAAATTATTTGTTTCACAATAATTAAGCAGTCAATTCTCCAATATTGTTATTCTGTACAATACTCCTTTTTTGTTTTGATAAATTGATTAATTCAATATAGAATCAGACAAGGGACAAGCGTTCAAGAAAACTACATAAAAGTTATTATTCAATGTATCTATTCTCATAACCAATCATACATATACACTCTCACAGAAGTACACTACAAAATTGAACTACTTATTCAACACAAATTCAAACCTATATTAAAAACATTCTGTTTTACATTAAGATGAAAACAACAAGTTCAACTTTTGTCCTACAATATTGTGTACTACAAACAGTACAAACAAAGTTTATGTAGTACAAAGCTTTGTACTACAATATCTGAGAGACGAACACTACCAAATAAATATTATCAACAAAGGAGTACAATACCGTACAACAATATTATTATAGTAAAATATAGTAATAATAATGCCAAGCTGATTCGCTTTTTCAACAACATATATTCTCTAAAAGATGAATTATATCGTGAACTTATCAACAAACGCCATACATTCTTATCAGTACAATCATTCACTTTCCTTGTTCAGTCGCGGACAGATTATTGCAAAGAATAAATTTGCATAACTTACTGGCCACAGAAGTAACAAGCTAACTACGGTACGGTACTTGATTGACGACTCAACAATCAAACTGAATCGAATAATGCTCCATTTCTGCATTTTGTTCATTCAACAATTCAGCAATCATTGAATTTGTATATTCGTTTTGTTAATTTTTCATGTGATTTTCACATAACACCATTCAAAGATGATGACATTATGAAAACCATTCACATTGTGTGAAAAACATAGAACTGCATAAATTTGATAATTCTACTTCTTGAGAAAACTATCTTTAAAAAATTGATCATCTCTCTTCTGATACGTTTTGTTTTGATAATGATTTTATCTTTCTTTTGTATTGTTTTATTTTGAGGGTTTTTTGGAATGATATCATGTTTTATATGTAATAAAACCTAAAAAGTAGTCGTCATATCTCATCATCACCCCACTCATTACCCACGCACAAGCCTAGAGCTCATGTGGGCATCATCCTCAGAAAAAAAAAATTTACGAGATTTCGCGTGGTCCAGAACCCACAGAGTCTGAACCGGTTCCTCCAGAGCTTTCCAAGAGATCTCTGTGCTGCACAGGGAGCCCTGCTTCAAATTGAAAAATAACTATCAGTACAATTCCATCACAAACCTCACAAGCTATTCACAATCTCAAAATCTATTTGAGATTTGCCTGTATTTATTTGAAATTGCCTGTAATTTTTCGATTTGTAGCAGGGCTCCCTGTGCAGCACAGAGATCTCTTGGGAAGCTCTGGAGGAACCGGTTCAGACTCTGTGGGTTCCGGACCACGCGGTTAGTCACTGCACTAACTGCCAAAACTGCCAAATTCTGGCTGGGGTGACGGAAACACCAATGTCGTTAATATGGAAAGCCCAATTTTTCATTTTGTTTGCAACTTTAATATTATGAACTGATTTGAAAATTGTTCTGCTTTTGTTTTCAAAGAGGAAATTAATGAATTAGTGAAATGATAGAAAATGTCAACCTGAATTTTTGGACTGTATGTATAAATTGGTAGAGGAACAGTTTTGGGCATAAGTCTGTTCTACTCTACTTTGTAAATCATTAAATAATCATAATAGAATACAAATAAAATAATCATTAAAATACATAATAATTACTTGAAGCAGAAGTCTCTAAAATTTGTTTTAGCTGTATTGTATTTGTCTAATATTCCGTGATTTTAATAATTAAAATATTTTCGTTTGAATTTATTTATACACAACATGTTAGAACAAAACAGTCAATTTTGTTTCCTAGTTGTGCAAATATTTATAGGCTAAAATATTCAATTTCCAGATAATCATATTCATTACTGTTACTACTATAGTATTGTGTCGCTTTTTATTGATAGTTTTATGTATTACTTATTTATTTATCCATTTATTGTGTAAGTTGGAAAATCAGGGTTCGAATCTGGAACCAATTGATACCTTATCACTTGTAATATCCAACAAATTTACTTAAAACTTCTTAATATACGGCAAAAATTATTTTCAATTATATTTTGTATTTTTATAGTAACAGAACATTTTTTATATTTTAAATCTTTACCACGCCCAGCAAGGCCATTGTATTTTAACATAGCCTAATAAGAAATTAGCCTATTTTCGATTTTTCTTTAATATTTCGAATGGATAATAATTGTACATTTCCTTTTCAAAACTGAAAACTATTGTCAATGAGGAGTTCTAATGTTCATTTTCTCTTAGTAAACGGTTCCCTAATATGTAAATTCAAACTGATTAATCTGGAGCCAATAATTCAGTTTGATTGCCGAGTCCAAATTGTGGTCGATCAGTTTTATCAGTTAACACCGAATTGATTAGTCTACTATAATATTTAGCGTGGTGTCTCCGTAAGAAAATCCCGAATCTACTATCTAAACGCAACATAAACGCTCTAGTACCCTTAGATCTATGATTTATACTATACAACATCCAAGATAGTCAACTGTCAATAAACTAAACAATAGTTTCACAGATTCTATGCAACACCAATTACATTATTTTTTATAAGGTACAATTATGAAATCTATCAATAGGTAGTCGTCATTCAGAAGACAGAGGACAAATATGTAAGCGGACCAGCATTACATATTATTGATTTTATCCAAGGAATCCTTTACCTTAAGGAGTCCTTGATCTTAAGGAAAGCCTCTCCGCTTCTTCGCCTAGCCAGCACTCAAGTTATTAATAGTCATTACGGTAACCCAACTACTACTTTTAAAACCACACTCCCAACTTCAGAATAACGTAGAAAAAACGTAATAGGCGAACTTGTATTATGTACAAATTTTACATGTTCTTTTCCAGCTAGGAAGAATGAACTTTGAAGTAATTGACTTCAGAAGAATATTACAAGAATTTTATTTTTTTACACATTTTTATTTACTCCATCTATCATTCGAGATAGACGCAGCGAAAGGTTTCCTTAGAAAGTTATAGTAGTTTACATAGGATAAAGAAATAATAATTCATTACTCAATATTACAATAACAAAATATTGGCTCATAATTGAAACAAACTAAACAATGTTAGTAATTCCTACATTCGACTGTCTTTTAATACTTAGAAGTAATAATAAGGTTTGAATGATTTAATCAAGAAGCAGGCTTTGTATAGAATAATATGAACCATGAGTTGATCACTGTTTCATCACTAATTATATAGAAAATCAACATTTGAAATAAACTAATAACATGTAGGCTAAACCGATATCGATATGAGAACCTCATTCTAAAAAATTGAAATACGTAAACTTATGACCCTTTTAAAAAAATGAGATATCTGAATAAGCCTTCTGAAGGGTTGATGAGTAAATTTATTAATAATTCATGAGGGGTTGATAATAATTTCATCACAGTTAATTACGACGATGAAAATTTATCGAAGACTTATATATTCATACAAAATAAGAAGCCCGTGATAATGAGATAATGAATTACTGTACTTATATATTGTTTTTGAAACCTGAATAAGCTTCACAACAAGCAAGTAATGAGTGAGTTATCTTGTGCAAAACAATTCTTAAATCTTTGCGGTAAGCTAAACGAAAAATGCAAGTTGGACGGTTTCTTCTGCACGGAAAAATGAAATATTTTCAAGTGTAAAAAGCACTTTTCAGTTATCTGGTGTTCAAGCGTGAATTTTGTAAAATAGAGTGGATTTTTTGTTTTCAAAATAAATTCAGTTTCAGCACCTAACCTTGGTCCCTGACAAAAGTTGTCACCCTCCACATTGAAAAATAAAAATTTGAGTTTGAAAAAACGTTGAAAAATCATACATCCAGGTTTGAAGCAAGTAATCAAGTGCCCGAATACAATAGATTACTTTTTATGAAGAATAATTAATCTCAACAACTTTTAATATGAATATAAATTAACAATAGAACTTTTTCAACTTTACGTCAAAAAAATTTCAATGGAATTTCACTTTATCATTATACATTTTTAACAAACAATACCTGCCGTTAGCATAAAACTCATTACTCAGGGAAAACTGGAAAAGTTATTTACAAATTACATAATTTCTCTTTATACTTTGGTTAATTTAAAATGGAGTAGGCCATACATTTTGATCCCAGAAATTTCAATAAATCATAGCAATCGAATTGTTGAAACAATAAATGCTCGAAAGGTACCTACATTCCAGTACTGAAAATTGAAGAGATGTATATATTTTTGTTTCAACAGCATTGAATTCAAGTAGGATAATTGCTCATGGTCATGGAGAACGTTTCAGTATTAATCTACTGAAAATGTAAATTTTTGCAACAAGAGTAAAATTACTCAGAGAAAGTTCATAAAATACTGAACTACAGATTTGAAATTTCTTAATTTTATATCGATTCAAAAAATCTGATCGATAAATGATAAGATCGATTCATAATTCGAATCAAATAAGTCCAGGCGCAAATAGGGACGTAGTTTGTGATTTTGTGAAGCATAGAAATATATTATAGTTGCCAAACAAAAGCTGTGTGAAATCCAGTTCATTTTTGGATCATTTCTTAGTCCTCACATAGCTCCTATTTGCGCCCACAAACAGTGTTCCATGAGAGAAATTTCACCAGTAGATGAGAGAAGGCTACGGTACATACAATTCGAAAAACATCTCATTACAGTAAATCGATGCCACAAACTTCGAATAACATTCAATTTCGCTAATCTAACATTATGTAATGAAGCTTGTCCAAATATACTAGAAAATTTCAATGTTGGATAATTCATTGAAAAATCAACTTTATAAAAACCATGAAACATCATTAGTTACTTCTCAAATATAGTTTCAGCAGATAGTCTATTACATTTTAACATAGTTGAATCAACTCTGTTGCATATGTATACATATTATATTGGCGTTATAAAAAATAGTCAATTGTAAATTAGAACAAAATGCTTGTACATTGTAAAATGATTGCTACTGATTTCTAAATTGTGTAACTTGATAGCTGATCTAAATAACAATTTGAATCACTAGAAATTCAACTGGATCAAATATAGAAAATAAAAAAGGGTGATTCAAATCGTACGTTAAAAGCATGTGATGATACTGTATCCAATTGTAGTCTGAAACAAATCTTAAAAGGTGATAAAGTAGATTTTATGAAAATGAGTCTATTTTCTATAGCCTTCAAGTCATAGTAATGGTGTGGATTCCAACACGATGAATCAAACCAGAGGCAGTCAGAGTGGCAATAACCACAATACAATGTGATGATTGCCTGAAAATAATGGACCATTAAATTAATAACCGCTTAACAGTTTGATGTAAGATTAAATGCAAGTAACGGATACCATTATATTAATCTTAACAGTCCATATATTATACTGCAGTCATTAAATCATGATTAAATAGCTCATGAATGTTATAATATAGTTATATTTCTAGGTTTCAAGTTTAAAAACCGAGATTAAATTTTCAAGATGCTACATGTTATTTGATCTAGCTATCATTTTATACAAAACTGAAACTAGCAATCGAAACTCGATTTCAAATTAAATAAAACCACACAGCAATTTCCCACAAATTTAATATTTTTCCAGTAGTGAGAACGAGTTTTCATTTGATTCAAAGAATATCAAAAGTCATTACAAATTTTTCTTCTTCATATACAGATGCTTCACAAAAATTTAACGCTACTTCAATGGTCGTCAAGTATTGTAACGCCTTAATAATAACTCTTACGAATCTAAAAAAAAACTGATGAAAAATAAAAATATATCATATCATGTATATAAAGTCTAATCTAGAAACTAACATGGAATTTATCCCGTCTTGAGAAACACACACGCACGCACAAACACCGGTGGCAGCAGTTTCACATATTATAGAGTTTCTCAACGAGAGTGAGAGGGAGGACAAACAAACACAAATTTAAATAAAAAAATGGCGACAGTCCACTCGATCAATGGAATAGAATATTACGTCAATTTAACAATAAAAACGACACTAAATCTAATCAAGGATGGCTTCTTCGTTGGGTTGACGACGACGTGATCGAAAAGGCAGTGCAACCGTTGCAATGCCACTGCTGCTTGAATTTAATAATAATAATTTCGGTTAAAATTGGGGCTTATCGTTAATAATTGACGCGTAAGAAGAGGAAACTGCCACTGTGCCGTGTACCGCCCGCCGCCTATTCCATGCCATGGCCATCCATGTCCATGTTGTTGTTGTTGTTGCTCTTGTTCTTGTTGTTGTTGTAGGAGGGGCCACCACCCCCCGCTCCGCCACCAACCCCCACTCCGCGGCCATTCACCTCTGTGCTTCGATTCGACGAGAAGCACAGCTTCATCACGTAGGGAAACCTGCCACCTGAAACAAACACATAAAAATTTAATATAAATAAAAATAATTAATATCAACAATCATAGATTTTTCAATTTAACTACTGACATGCAGTAATTTCCTAACACGTGAATAAACGTGTTTCCATTCACATTGACTAGGAAACAACATTTTCGAAGTGCGGTTGCTACAACTAACGCTTGAGTTTATGTGCTCTATTGGAAATAGTTTGAAACAACAAACATTGAAAAACTTAGTGTAGTCAACAGTCTGAAGAACGTTGTTGTCAACAGTCTTCCAAGTTACTTGAACTCAATCCCTATGTCCACAATTGGTCGATTTCAGTGTGCTGCCCAGCTTGCTGTATTATGCTCAAGCATTGCATGTGCAGCACATAAAGTCGACCAAGTGTGAACATATAGGAATTGAACTATTGAAAAAAATATCAAAATATCAACGTTATGCTGTATTAACAAATCGGGAACGCACTAGGAGAAGATGAATTTAAATTTTTAGAAGACTTGTAATTAAGGGAAGAGGCGGATACACACTAAAAACATTAATTTTATACATGGATATTGGTGAAAGTATAATGTTGTAAATTCATATGATTGTCTAGTGTCAGCTTTTTTTCTGTATTACAAGACACCTGAATCCTATAAGAAAAAGGCATGTGGATACGCAATGTTTCAGAACAGGCAGTAAGTAATACCTAAACCTATAACTAAACATTTAAAAAATTGACACAAAAACAAGTCGAGGGCAAACTATGATGGGAAATGTGTTTCATAATACCATGTTCAAAGTATGATCTTGAATGAAAAAACATAGAGATATGGATGGATACGGATACCCAATCCATCAAAAATGAGTCCCAAATTTTCCATCAGTTACCTCATTAAAGTTTACTTGGACGTAAATATAGTTAGCCTCAACAGGATTTCTGAGATCCCGCAGCGAAGCACGGGTGACCTGCTAGTTGAACATATTATAACAGCCTTTAATAATGGAAAATGATCACGGCCTTCCTGATGAACTGTGTCAATTATCCACCATTCACCATAAACCCACCTGCAGTGCGGCCCACGGTTAAAAGCGGCATAACTACAGCCTCAATGTCACATTTTTGATTGGTTAGCTCGTTCATAACCATCCATACTTTTGCCAATACATTGAAAATATATTCGAATCATAATATGTTACGTTGAGTGATACACTTTCAGCCAACAATTTGCTTCTGCCAGAATAATTTTTCACCATTTCAAGCTTTAAAAGCCATACCAAGAGTAGAGAGACAATTTTAAAAAGTTATTTTTGGTGTTTTTTTTCTCGAAATAAGATTGAAAAATGAATGAATGAATGAAATTGGGGTAATGTTCCTGTAATTCCATATCAAAATTCCAAAATTTGGCAAAAGTATGGCGATGACGGGAATAAGTATATTTCAATACAATGTTATGGACGCATTCACACCAATGACCACACGGTTATCATACAGTCTCTGTAATACCTAAACCTAATACCAAACCATTTCAGAAATTGACACGATAAAAGCGAAATTGAGTGGCAAAGTGTGAACGTGGCATAACCATCTGAGACGAGGCCCTGTATTGAAATTGACGTCATTGATAAACTCCATCTCAAGAACGGTACCGAAATTATGTGATTCTTACCATGGTGTTTGATGCTAGCGTGGTTGCAGAGTACTAGCGCGTCGATTGCTTCCGTGACGTCATCAAACTCCATTAGACCCGTTGAACTCTTATCACCTGCAACCATTTACACAGGCAACCATTAAGATTAATCATCAATTTCTATGATCATCAATTTCTTTCACCACACTATGCCGTAGTAGAGTATGTAAGAGTATTCCAGAAAGACTTCAAACATGTATTAATGAAGACGGAAAAAAATTTGGACATAAAAAGTAATTGTTTGTAATAGAAAATAATTTCAAATAAATCTGGTCTTGTTTCAACCAACTGTTCAGTGACTTTTGCGCCACCCTGTATAAGCCACACTTTTCAAAAACAACACAAAACTATTTAAAAAAAAACAAGCTCTACATATCCACAAGCTCAATTAGAATGTTGTTGAGAGACGGTGGAACGTGAAACCAAGTTCCAATGAAATCTAAGGCTAGGCGTACACCGGTTAGTCAAGACAAGACAAAACGAGATTAGTCACGTTTAGTCACAGTAATTCACATAGTTGCTTATGAAGCAGTACACACCGATGCAATGACTAATCGGTGTGTGTTGCTTCATAAGCAACTATGTGAAGTACTGTGACTAAACGTGACTAATTTCGTCTTGTCTTGTCTTGACTAACCGGTGTACACGTCTAGCCTTACTTTTCAGTTTCAACACGGCGTGCACTGCTCTGTGTTAATCTTATCTATCGCGGTTTCACTGAAACTGAAATTTCACGTTTCATAAAACATGTTTCCTTGGTGTGCACCGCGTTTTTCTAACATTTAACACACATCTTGTATTGAAGTTGTCAAATGCATTTATAAAGATAAATTATAAGAAAAATAAACGCTTAATTACCCTTCATTGGAAATAGCTTGATAGTCTTCGGTTTTGGTGCGTCGAAGTTTTCGAATACTTCGTAGAGGGTGTCTTCTTTTACATTTGGCGGTGTGTTGAAGAAGTGCAAAATCTGAAAAAAATATATACATAACATTACTTATACGGATCGATTACATAACATTACATTAAATTAAAAATAAATAATTTTACTATTTGATCATTTTGAATTTAATCTCTATTTGTTTGAAAGGCTTAGCCGTTTCAAAAATTTTCAATGCATTGAATTCAGGATTCAATTTATAAGCAGGCCTAGCCTTATTAGGAATGCGCGTGATATTTTCTTTTTGATATTTTTATGAGAATTGTAACATAAATTGAATAGAAAATCTTAAATGTGAAGTTGGAATAGTCGATAATGATAATAGATGAATTGAATGCAGGATTCAACGGATACGCAGGCGAATCCTTATAAGAAATGTACTTGATATTTTCTTTTTGATATTATTATGAGAATTGTAACATGAATTAAATAGAATATTTTAAAAATGAATTGGAATAGATAATGATAATAGATGGGTTTCAACAGTGGAATAGCTATTGTATAGCTCCTACAGAAGGAGTAAAGGTTTCAAAGCATTCAATCTATGAAATGTATTGGTTTTCTTGAGCCATACAATACATGAATTCAAATCAGTTGAATATGTTGGTATTCTTCAGTTAGCCATATTGTCAATATAACTTTTGGGAGGATGAATAATTGTAATACCAAATACTACAACTTTAATATACTTCATTAGAATTTACTCTATGGTCAAGCCCCACAGAGAAGAGAATATAATATATTTAAAAAAAATCAAAAATCAAAATCAATTTATTGCCATTCTTTTTTTTACACACAAGTGAAACAAAAACGAACGTTTTATAGTATTTTAATATTGAAGAATTTTTATATAAGAATGTGAACAGCATTTTCTAACCGCATCTTATAATATCAGAACCCTTTTTCTTATCAAATAGCTCTAGATGTCTAAGGGCATGGCCACTTTACTACTAGGCTTTGCTTCGCTTCGCTTACACGCATAGTTTATCTATAAACCATACGATATATAGATATACTATGCGAGTAAGCGAAGTCAAGCCTAGTAGTAGTGTGGCCATGCCCTTAATTATCTCCTGGATTAGAGATAAGTTATTTTGGATTAGTGCTAAGCAGATATCATGAATGTTGGGACAATCTTTTTGTCAAGCATACCAAAACATGAATAATGCACATTTCTTGAACCAATATCATCAAAATCATCTCTTAAAGTATTCTTGTCACCTGTTTTGTACAGATTAAGAACAACATTATTCTACCTACCTCAAGAGATCCTTTTCGAGTCATACCAATGAAAAAAATAAAAGTAGTCACTGTACTACTTTTATCTTAGCTTTAAAGCTCATCTATGGGGGATTTCACAAACTAATTGGAGTTTAGTACATTCAATGCCAACAGATAGTGCCACAGTTAACTATTTTTGGTTTTCATCAATTTTCTCCCATTTAAAATTATTATTTTCGAAAAACAAATAGAGCCTGCAGAAATTCGATTTTTTATCTATCTTTTAGCGCAAACCGCATCAAAATCGGTCCACTCAAAATTCTCCACCAACTTTCCAAAATCGACTCTATACAGGCACGAAACCCTTTTAATACATTAAGTAGCCTATAATACAGGGTTATCATAAAAGAATGGTGCGAAGATTGAATTTTTATAGAAACCAGCGTTCAAGCCAAACAAACAAAATTAGACAGGAATCATGAACTGATCCGCGTCAAATGTTTGTCAGAAAATCGCACCAATTCTCTTGAAACCGCACCATTCTTTTATGATAACCCGGTAGATTACCTTGGACGGTCCCTGAATTCGGTTTTTGACAGCCATTGCCGGGTTGATGAATCGGTTGTTTTTGTTGCCCATAAAGTCTTTGAATGAGAAACTCGAGTCTGGAAGTGTGTAGGGCTGGACGACATCACTCAGGTAGGCTTGTTTCGAAAATCTAAAATTTAAAAAATTACATTATTTTTTAAATTAAATTTTGTCAGAGTCCCAATTTCTGAGGCTACATAATATATCCTATATTCAGTCACAACCAAATTTG
Source organism: Laodelphax striatellus (assembly GCA_017141395.1). Taxonomy (NCBI): domain Eukaryota; kingdom Metazoa; phylum Arthropoda; class Insecta; order Hemiptera; family Delphacidae; genus Laodelphax; species Laodelphax striatellus. Next base: position 6,361,720 of record CM029531.1, on the reverse strand, counting down.
AACTAAAATATTTATCAATCCCCAAAAATTCAGTTTACAATAAATATGCCATTTGTCTAATATTTATAGGAATACCCCTACAAGGCTCTCTTTTTGTGTATTGGTGAGTTACGGGTAGCCTATATAGGCCCACTATGCAAATTCATGGACTATAATGGTCTTTATAGATTTTCTTATAAGAGATAAAATTAACTATTGAAGTAACGACTGGAATTTCACTGTAAATAAATAATTAATGGTTTTACTTGATGAAGCTCCTCATCAGGAGTGGAATGCATTTCAATTGAGTCCAATAATGTAAGTAAAAACATTAATTATTTACCACTCGTTACTTTAATAGTATTTTCTACACGTATTTCGACACGGAGAACAGCATTGATAAAATGAACTGTGAAGCAAAATAAAATTGAACAGAACAACTTAATATAAAATTAACAGTTGAGTTTATACTATGGTACTATAAATTACACTTACAGAAGGGGAAATAACATTAAAATCACAAATAAATTCAGATAAAGATTGTGAATCGAAGAACAGAAACTATTGTATAGAATTCGTTGAATACTGTTCAACAACAAATTAAACTTAAGCGGTCCAGTGCTGTAAATAATAAAACAGTGGAATTGACAATATCTTTTAGTGTTTTATTTCATTATGGAGTTCCACAACATCAATGAGATTGCTACAAATAAATTAAACTTAGTTGAATAGGGAATGGAATAAACAAAACGCAGAATATAATATAATATTTACCCAAGCTGAATACGTGATCCTAGGACAGTTTTGTTGTTCAAATACCATATGCACCGTTCCACAGCCAGATTGTCTCCCATTTGTATCATAGCGCATCCTTCTTTTGTTTTCAAAAATTTCACCTGAAATTAGAAATTGCAATACCGTACTGATAAATTATCCAGGATGAGAGAACACGTTTATGAATAATATGATTGATATGAATAATAATATGAATAATATGATTGAAAACACATAGATACATCCATTCCAGCAATTGCTACTTGAAGTAAAGAATAAGAGACTTTTGGACATTCGATTTTCCTTATTGCTTATTCGTTGTACCCAGATATTTTTAGATTCATTTATCAGGAGATCATTATTGATAAAAAAGACAATTGTTTGTTCTTAATTCTACTTGGAGATTTATTAATTCCATTGTTATAAATTACTTTGAAAAACAAATTTCTAATTAGTAAAGTTCAGCAGTTAATACGAAGCTTTAGTTTGATACTTTTACTTTAGTTTTTTTACTTTTTGGCAATAGAAATATTGATTGATTGATTAATTGATACAGTACTGGTTTATTATTTTAACTCGTTTTCTTAAATAAATTTTCGATTTAAAATTTATTTACAAAACAATTGTATCGCTTTGAAATTGCAAAGTCTATTCATTACTTTTCCCCAAACAGAGAATAGGGACTGAAAACGAGACTGTCTTCTTCTTCTTCACTTACATTTTGATAATATATGATGTGATAATAGAATTCAATTGGATTAATAACATTTTACCGTTTATTATTAAGTTATTCTCAAGTGATTTCATGAATGAATCACATTGGCAGTATCTACCTTCTCGCAACAAAGACTATATAATCACAGAGTGGCCAATGGTATGAAAGGGTCCATAACAGTGTGTAGGAACATATTTTTCCCGCCACCTCCATACGTTTGCCAACATTTTGAATTCTGACATAGGATTACAGGAAAATTGGAACCTTTTCACTCCTTTGTCAAACCTTTTCAAGAGGACCGACATTAAAAATCGCTTTTCAAAAAAATAAAAATACTCTCAGTACTCCATTGAATTATATAAAATGATTAAAACCAACACTGGCATAGGAAGTGTAACACTTTTAACATAGCATTTTATGATTCAAGTATCTTCTCAATGTAAATCTTATCATGGGAATTGGATAAAGTATGGTGGATTAGACCTAGCTAACCAATCAAAAGTGCGACATTTAATGACTCTTTAATCGCCATCACTCTTAATGCCCGGTTTCTCAGTCGTTCAGTAAACAGTTTATGGATCTAATAGCAGTATTAAATCAATAAACAGTTTATGGATCTAATAGCAGTATTGAATCAATAAACATGTGTGTTTTCAAATTCAAAAAAAAAAAATTATTGATTCAATAGTTTATTGAACAACTGAGAAACCGGGAATCACTCTCTTATACCTTTTGGTAATCTACATTAATAAAGTGAATATTTTATCCTATTCTATGCCTCTCCCCAATGGAAGGGCCAAATTAGAACGGTAAGCATTGTTCTTTTTCTTTGATAAACACTACTGATGTTTACAAAAACATTATAGCCTCCGTGTTTCTAGAATACTTTGTATGTATACTACAATACAGTCTAAATTTTGAGAGGTACCAGTACACAAGTGACTTCTTTTAAAGCTTTCATGGTAGCTGAGTTCAGAGCTACGTGATTTTCGAGAGCTACGAGAAATTTGATCGTCAACACCCAGCTTTCGATACTCATATCGAACAATATCGATACTCATATCGAACAATATCGATACTTATATCGAACAATATCGATACTTATATCGAATCATATCGATACTTACACGAACAACATTGCCATAGAGACAGAACAAGTTGAAGAGTATGTCGGGATTGGACTTGTCCTTGTTGAGGCCGTAGACCATCATGACGGCACCGTTGGAGTTGGGTGCGGGGGCGTCGGGTGCAGGCGGCCCGTGCGGCGGGGCGCCCGTGGCGGCGGCGAAACCGCCTCCGCGGATGGCCGGGGGCGGCGGCGGGCCGTGTGCCACCAGCGGCTCCCGGTGCGGCCCGCCCCCCGCACCACCCCCCGCTCCCATCATGTAGCCGCGGCAGTTCAATCTACGCAAAAAAACGCAGTCAATTCATAAACGTGATAGGAAATACACTTGAATAATGTAATAAATTATTAATACAAAAAAGTAATATAATAAATTAATTATAAAAAGATAGTAAATTAATACAGAGTTTCCAAAATGATAAGGTGAGTTCGAGGTTTTTGCTTGGTGCTCTATATCAGTCCTTTCTAGTACTTGAAAACTAATTTATTTGGATTATTTTGAATTAATATCTGTCATTTTCAATTATATAATCATTTTGACTCAAGTCAGGTCAATTTGATCTTATTTAAATTGATAATTGGATTTAAATTATTTCATTTCAGATTAATACAAATTTATCGAAATTAGAATTGAAATTTGATAGTTTCGAAAAATATTCAATTCCATTTAGACGAATATAATAATACCTGTCCATCGGTCCAGGTGGATATCTCTCGGCAAAATGATCGCCAAAACCAGACTCGCCGTGGAATCCGGGTTCGTCATAGTCCAAGAAGTTTCCAGGCCCTCTCATACCATCGTTGCCTCCTGCAAATAAATTCAAACTCGTGAACAAAAATGAAATTTTCTTGTAGAAACGTTGATATAAAGAATACATACTTTCCTACCAGATAGGCTGTATCTATAATGATGATTGACAGTAATGGGACCCCTCTCTGATAGGCCCATCTTTCCTATGTTGAATGCTATTGGTTATAGGCTAGGACTAGGCAAGCCAACGTTTCGATTTCTTGAGTTGATATCTTCTATTTGAATTAATATTAGCTCTCGTATGAATTTTAGATCGTGAGGAATAGTTTGACTTATGACCATTTCCAGCGCCTGATATAGGCTGCTGTTAGTATTCAACACAGTTTAAGATTATGTTACTGAATATCACTACACCATATCCAATTCTTCCTCCAAACCAAAAATCTTTAATAATTTAATACTAGACCAATCAACTATACTCCCTATAGTTTAGTACTGCGGTGCGCACGTAGTTCCTCCAGGCTCCGAGAGATAGCGCTGAGCTCATTTCGCCTTTTTAACCCATTAAACGATTTTTTTCCAACTACAATATTGAAACCTGAACATTTAAGTGTAATAGCTTTTCTTTTAGGTCTTTTAGGTGATGCGAACCGCATCATAATCGGTCCAAGCCTCTGCATGGGCTGTCATTCGGTTTTTTCCAAAAGTCTTAATACGGTATTTATATAAGAATTGTTTCCAATTATAATCGACTAATTTGAATTAATCTGATTCAATCTAAGACTAAAATACTGAATTAAAATACATAATTAAAATATTCAATTGAAATACATGAATTAAAATACTCTATGCACTGGTGGAAAAGATGTTTTTCACCCAACCTTTATAATTTTATAAACTTCAATCTTTTATAATTTGCTGCACAAACTTTTATAATTAAACTTATAAGTTTTTTAAAATTTATAATTTACATCTCAAGCTTTTCCTCACAATCTCATATTACATTGAATAGTTATATAAGAAAAGAGCACCCAAAAAAAGTACCACTCATAACACCATCCTTATCGGAAGTAAGATTCTTTGTTTGGGGAAATTTCTGAATTCAAATGTATACCCAAATGAAAAACTACCCTCCGACCACCAATTCAAAGATTGACTGGAACGAAGAACAATGGAAATCAGTGAGCTTCAAGGGGGTGGGAAGACCACTACAATGAAACCTGTCAACCGTGGAGGCAAAAAGCACAGGCAAGCTTTCTGACACATCTTCTAAATGATGACAAAGGTAGAAAACTCGAGGGAGGTTTTTCAGGGTACGAAATCAACTCCTTCACCTCCTCCCCCCGCGTCTGACACTTATTACCGAGGGTTTTCGTTGGAAAACTAGAAATGAACGGGACCTCCGAAAAGCCTGGTTTCATTTTTTGGCCGAGAAAAGGGGGACAAAACAGTACCGCAGCAAGCAAGGAAATGCATAAATGAGTGATGAAAAAATGTAATTTATTCCAAACGGCCGTAGCACGGTAACACAAAGAACCATGCAACGAGAGTCATTCATAATTTACGACCATTTAATATAACTATTTCATGTTGTAAGCTGTTCTATTGTTTCTGTGTTATGTGTAAAATAAAAATGAAGGCCAATAAAACTACTTCATGTCTTCTTTTCTAGCTTTTCTGATCTTTCCGGTATTAAATGAACGTAAAATGGTGGTATTAACTTTCTGTGTAGTAGTGAAGGTGATGTTGTGGTAGTATCCATACTGAATAAGAAGACTTGAAGTTGTCAAAACCACATATTTAATAAAACAACGAGATACTGCAGTTTCGGTTGTTACACCATTATCAATCTCTGGTAAATTCTAAAACTAAAGTACAATGCAGCAGAATTTATACTTGTGCCCGTTCGATGTGATTGGCAGTTGAATGGCCTATCAAGTGAACGACTGCCCATTGTGGGAGGAGCTTATCTAGGCCAATGGCAGTCGTTCACCTGATAGGTAATTCAACTGCCAATCACATCGATCGGTCACAAGTATAAATTCTGCTGCATTGTACTTTAGTTTTGAAGATTGACAATGGTGTAACAACCGAGACTACAGTATCTCGTTGTTTTTATTAAATATTTGGTTTTGACAACTTCAAGTCTTCTTATTCAGAATTGAATTACTATTCTCGGCTATTGTTTTTTAGTTAGAACGAATAATGCTCACTAACCAATAAGATTGGTTAACTGTACCACTCATAATGAATATTCTCCACTAACCAATAAAAATTCCTGTTGCAAATTGGGGAAAAGTACTAGAGGGAAAAATAAAAGTAAAAAAGAAAAAGTAGGTGGGGAAAAGGACAGAATTGAAGGAAAACTGGGACAATAAAAAAGATGGAGCGACTCAGCGAGAGAGGCATAGTTTTGCCTGTAGTTTCCCAGACAACTTTCATCATGCGACTTCATAGCAGCGTGTTTCTGAGCTGAGGGCCACTATACGGCGCTGAATTTTCCCCAATATATTGAAAAACGAAACTTTGCCTCCGAAAACGCGCGCGCTTCTAAGCGCTTACCCCCCAACCCTCCTACCAAGCGTCGTGCGTTTCCACATCAAGTACCCTATTACAAGAACAAAACCCCATTTACTTTGATATTATATAGTCTTTACATGTGGAGAACTTGCTCCCCCTACATGAAGCACGAAACTTGAAACAAAGTAGCTCTATTTGTAAAACATTTGCATTATCACTCACTGTTGTATAGTATAGATAGACTATAGAGGGTGCTACACACATAAAAACGTTTCAATGCCAGTGGAAAAAGTAAAGACGGTAGGCCTATATCGCAGTAACTATTTCAGATTCAGTTATAAAATTATATTTGCAGTAAATAACATCCTAAATCGACAGTTGTTATGAAGGATGAGAAACAATAACTTTTCGGACGCTATTTCTTAAAATGAAAAGACGTGAATATGTTTCAATTGAAGATAACAATTACCAGAATACTTTAGAATCATTACGTTTCCAACTATCACTTATCATCTTAATATCGATGAAACCTAATACAAAAACATAAGGAATCAAACCTAACAAAATATAGGAATAATTAATCAAAGTGAAAAATAAAAGTAGGATGCAAAAAATTTTATCGGCATTAATCTTCAATTAATTCAATTGGATTACACGTCACGTTAATTTGAGTATTTTTAAGCTCTACAGATCTTAAGAGCGAATGGGACTATTAACTACTATTTTTACCAAATATCAGTTTTTAAAATTTTTGCTTCTTCAACAACGAATAACGTTGAGAAATGGAATATTGACAAATAAGAATCACAAGTATTCCAAAGTTCAATTTTTAACAGTTCATTTTTCATGTTTTCCATAAACAAGTGTTTTTAACAGGAAAAGCTTGTTTTCTCACCAATTTCTCCCGTGCATTGCTACAATCTCACTTGCTTTTAGCAATTCAAAGGTATCAATTGAAAGGTTTTACTGAATGAATCCTGCATTAGGTGATTCGAGCGAGGTTGATAATATTTAACATCGTCCAATAACTATAACCCACGATATCATACCTATACCCTGTTCATTGAGAGTTGACAGAAAGGCTCCTACTAAAAACTAAGACTAGGCGTACACCGGTTAGTCAAGACAAGACAAGACGAGATTAGTCACGTTTAGTCACAATAATTCACATAGCTGCTTATGGAGCAGCACACACCGATGCAATGACTAATCGGTGTGTGTTGCTTCATAAGCAACTATAGAAGTACTGTGACTAAAAGTGACTAATCTCGTCTTGTCTTTTCTTGACGAACCGGTGTACGCCTAGCCTAACGGGACAGAGCGCTCTGCCAATATACAGAGCAAGGTCATCGTCCGAAGAGTGACAGTTTTCAGGTCACAGTCATCCCTTACACAAACATTCCTATCGCTCAGAGTCAGCCTCGAACTGTGCATGCTCATTGCTCACGTCTTGTGAATTGGCCTGACCGTGCCTGAGGAGCCTTTCTGTCAACTCTCGATGAACAGGGTATATATCCGATATACATTAAAAAAAAATTATTTCCTTATAATATAACTTATGGAATAACTTTCCCATCTTTGAACATTTCTACAGCAATTCCATCATCCCGGAGTATGAGAACACATTGACTTTCATTCAGTGACTATACTAGGCCTCGTAGCAATATGATGGCCTACTCGCTACCGTCGCAACCCCACCAAACTTCCTTCCACGAATCAAATAACGTACACTATTTCGTACAGGAGGATAACATAGATAGATATTGTTTGTTGAGGTACAACTGTATTATTATTGTCTCCACGAACGCAGGGTGGAAGGAAAAGAAAATGAAAGAGAAGAAAAATAGTCGAGTGTGCTTTATTATTCTCGTCTTTACAGCAAGCAGCGAAGCGTCTGTATTATTTCATAGCGATGACTCTATTTCATATCATTCGGTTTTCTCTTCATCCTTTTTTGACTTCTCCTTCTTCTACTTCTCCCTCTTCTTCTTCTTTCGCTTTTTCTTTCCCACTCATCTTCTCGTGTCATCTTCTTGTATTCTTTTATTATTTTCTTCGCATCATTCTTCTTCTTTTCCACTTTTGTCTTTTCTTTCAACTTCTTCTTCTCCTCCTTCTTTACATCTTCTGTATTGTATTATTCTTCCTCGATTTTTCTTCCACTATTTATTTTTTATCCTTTCTCATCTTATACTTTCAACGATTTTATCAATGTAATCTTTTGTTTCCTGGTTTTGCTCGTGCTCATCTTTCATCTACACTGATGTATTTTCTCTCACTCTTCGTGTTCTTTTCTCATAATCTCCTTCTCTCACACCATCTTCTTGTTTTTCTTCTTTATTCGCTTCTCCTTTCCTATCTCCTAATTGCTCAACTTCTCTTGTTCCTGTTATCTTTGTAAGCGTGTTTTCTTCTCTTCTTTTTTGACTTTTTCTCCTTCTTCCTTTTTCTCATTTTCTCCTTTTTCTTTCTTCATCTCCTTATCCTTCCGCAATTTATTTTACCTCTTTTTCATCTTCATCACCACACATCTCCTCAATTTAGTCTTCATCGTTTTATGGTTGTGTGCTAATCATATTCAAATCCATATTTTATTATTTTTGTTAATTTTAGTTTAACAATATGTTTATTGAAATAAAATTGAAAATTCTAATAAGAACGTTCTCAGAAGAAATGAGCACATCTATTTCAGAAACAAAACAAAGCTAACCTACCTTAACTAGGATTACAAGTGAGCGACATTTAGACGACGGTTACATTTAACGCATACTTGGCAGCCGTTCAAAACCCAGTCGGACACTAATAGTCGTAGCTGTTCAATTTTTCAACGAAATCTTTGCTCTTCATCTCAATTATTGTGACACAAAAATTGAATTTTAAATACCATACATACAATGTAAATGCCTTCTATCCAGTGTTCTGCCTTTTATTAGGACTTGAGCCAAATCAAGATAACTTTGTTTACTATTTTCAAGTTTTGTTTTAAATTTTATTCAACAGATGAATGTCTAGTCTTTCAAGAAATCTTCCATAGAATGCCTGTAATTTTGTATTTGAAATTTTGGAGTTTTAATCAATAAACTATTTTAAAATATCCTTTATAATAATAATTGGTAGACATCAGACTTATAATATAAATAATAGCTATAAATAAGGTATGTATAAAATTCAAAACATAAAGTTAATGATATATTAATGATAAAATGGTTTTGAGTACTGAATAATGGAGTAAGTTGATGGTTAGAATATCTATGTAGAGAAGGATTCAAATGCTTTAACATGGAAGTATTAAGAAGAATAGGCGAACGTATTCGATGAATTTTTAATGTATTTCAAAACTTTAACGTTCAGTATTTTTAAAAACGTATCTGAATGCTGTCACGTTGTGAATTTGTTGGTGAATTACACTAAATGAACTGCATTCATTGAAACAATAATTTATTAAACATAATTTTCTTGATAACAAGTAAGTATTATACGAACTATTCACTTGATAAAAGTTTTGTACTTACCGCGATAGGGCTGGGGCCCAGCTCCAAATCGTGGGTCAGCCAATAGGGGAGCAGGTCGATTTCCCACGCTTTCAACTTGCTTTCCTGTAAGAAAAACAACAAAATTAATAACAAATAAATATTTTTCCATAAAATATTAATAATTTTCTCTAAAATTCTGATCATAAGCATTGACAATACAACTGCTGCGAAATGTCTATGTATGCTACCGCTCGAAAGCAATTATACCCGCATGAAAATATTGAATTATTGTACTAACAAAATGATAACACCTTACTAGTCTTCCATTTTTAAATCGGTTCTATAGTCTCAGACCTATTTTTGTATCAATTCAACTATAGAACAATTATTTATGTATTTCCCACTGATAGTGTTAATTACCGTTGAAACCCCATTAAATTCATACCGTGAATACATCTTCAAAGTATATTTATTCCAATGGTAGCCTACACAACACTCAAAACTGCATTCCTCCACAAATATTCCACCAAAAACTGTTCCCTAATGAACATGTAACCACAATCTATAGGTTTAGACAACTATGCAGAAGAGTGATCAATCATAAACACGACAATGGCAACCAGGTATTGCCAAACTAGAGTTTAAATTACAACTGCGTTGATATTAATCAGTTTGATTTATCGATACAATAATATTCATCACATCCATCACAACAATTCTGATTTCAGTCCCAGCGGCACAGATTAGTTGACTAATTGTTGTAACTTATCATACAACATCCACTCATGAGCATCAATCATTTGTGTGATTATTAAACTTCAACGCAAGTCGCTCCACAAATAAAGCAAGTTCACACACCGCAAGTTTCTCAACGTGTTGAACTTATTGTATAGTTGAACTTGATAAGTTGAACTTATTGACGCACTACCAGCTTCTCAATATGATGTCGAAATTAAAGTTTCTTATTCTTTATTCATGAGTATATTGTTATAGGTGGCATACAATAAGCCACATCAACAATATTGTCGTTCAATAAAGAAAAATCACACAAAAAATTACTAAAAAAGTTAACAGCACACAACTTGCTCAACATGTTTTTGTTGTTGGAATTCAAGTTATTGACACGCCACAAGTTGCTAAACATGTTCAAGTTGTTGACGCAGCTCAACATGTTGCAAAGTTGTAGTGAGCAATACTAACAAGCACCCTGTTCAGTTTCAAGATTTCTCCAAAATCCCAACCGTCAAGTTTCAACAAAGCCTTGTCCAATTCCAGCCACACGGCTAGTAAGGTTGGGACACTTGAGACCTTTCTCTCTCAACCCATTGAAATGGGGGAGTACCTTATCGCTGAGTTAACTTCAGGATGGCATAGCAAGTAACTACATAACGTAGATTAGACAAGAATCTGGTGGTGATCCGACCTGGCGGACTAAGAAAGAGACAGACAAAGAGAGAAACAAAGACAGTCTGAGACGAAGAGAGAGATAAAGAGAGAGAGAGACAGGGAGGGATAAAAGAGAGAGACAATGCGAGCAATTGAATGAGAGAGAAAAAGAGAGACAAAAAGAGGGATAAAAGAGAGATACAAAGCGAGCGAGTGAGAGAGAGAGAAAGAGAGAGACAAAGAGAGGGATAGAAGAGAGACGATAGAGAGAGAGATAGTGAGAGGGGGAGAGAGAGTGAGAGAAAAGAGCCAGGTTACAGCAAGACAGATGATGCCCTGGAGAGATAGTTAGCGACCCCACGACGACAACTCAAAGCCAGCCATCGTTCAAGTCCAACAGACTAAACTGCGCGCAAACTTGCTGCTCTCTTAATGCATCAATTTCTATTGAGTTAGCATCAACATCATCATCGTTTAGGAAGTAGAAGTACTAATTGAAGTTTAAATTGTCAATTAAGGTGACTAATTTGTTACACGGATAAAAAAATTGTATAAAGTTAGTAAGCAAACTTCAAGGTTCAAGGAATCAAGGAATACCGTGAACGAAGTATTTATTAACTTTCAAGTTAGCAATTATTTTTTACAGGGTTTATTCATTTATGATTTTTCAACGAGAGCTAACAGGTTAAGATACAAGCAATGCTTCCTCCACATAGATAAATGAATGTTATGTTTATGTTCTGTAACATAATTTTAATTCCAATTTCAATTTGAGGCGGAACTTTAATAAGATACAGCATGGGAATCGTATCCTTTCGTAACCGTTTAGTTACCACTCAATTATAACGATACATTTAAATTGTGGAGTAAGAGCACAGGTTTACCAAATTTCCAAATCCACCACGCATTTCATGTTCAGTCTATCTTCATTCAAACTGTCACTTTCACACTTTCATCAACGAATTTCAATGGAACAGAATGCTTTCTCTTAAGCAGCCGTTTAATTCATGTCTCATCATCACCCTTATCATCAATTACTTAGGCTAGGCGTACACCGGTTAGTCAAGACAAGACAAGACGAGATTAGTCACGTTTAGTCACAGTACTTCACATAGTTGCTTATGAAGCAACACACTGATTAGTCATTGCATCAGTGTGTGCTGCTTCATAAGCAACTATGTGAATTACTGTGACTAAACGTGACTAATCTTGTCTTGTCTTATCTTGACTAACCGGTATACGCCTAGCCTTATGCATTAGCCTAGAGCTCATGCGGGCATCAGCCTCGAAAAAGTATTTTTATTTTTAATTAATCGAGTCAAGTACTTCCCGAGTCTAAGCTCCGTGTCCCTGGGAGGAATGCAATAGGTCATCTGAAACCTGTTTTTGTTTTTTTATAGCCTACTCTGCCTACTCTGCGTCTCTCCTCTTCAGCCGTCAGGGACACGGAGCTCAGACTCGGGCAGTAGTTCAAATTTGTATACATGTATTGGATAAATTAATATATGAAAAGCAAGGTCAGTGATAGTCTAGGCCTACAAAGTAGGTAACGCTGATTATATCCAAAAATATTACAATATACATTTAGATCCTATACGGACGTGAGCAATTAAAAGAATGTTATATTAATTCCAAAATTGTCCACCTGTACGTGCAGCTTGCTAAACCGCTCTGATCAGGCACCAGTAATGGAATAAGGGTGGAGGGGGGAGTGCCAGAGTGCCAGTAAAGTGAAAAAGAGACATACAGAACAGTAGAGGATGACAGGGAGAGATTTGGAGCGTTAGATTGTTTGTTCTGCTTCTGTCGAGAGGAGTTAAGCTGCTATCTTTGGCTTCCGGGCTGACCCTGGCTGGAGCTTGAGAGCGGAGCCGAGACAGAATTTTGCAAACTGGCTCTGAACATATATTTATATACAGGGTGCGACGCGCACACGAATTCAACACCAGAATGTCAAGTACGTTGGAAACAATTTATTTCTAGGGTCCCTTGTCGCGAGCGTCCGCCCCCCGGAGAGTCTCGGGGTCACTCGACGTGAGGGGTTTTCTCTCAACCCCCCCCCTCCACCCCTTCAACGCACGTGCGATTATTTTTGGAGGGGAAATTAAAATTGAAAACCGACCTTTGCCCCCCCTCTACAACACACGTTTTCTATTCTGTCGGTGTAGATAAAACCTGAGATAGTAAAGGTAAATACAAAGAGAGAGAGAGAGGGAAAGAGTAAGAAGGAGGGAAAGAGTGAGGGGGAGAGAAAGAGTGAGAGGTGAGAGGAAGAGAAAGAGACAGAGAGAGTGATAAAGAGGGTGTAAGTGAGAGTGAGGGTGAGAGGTTGTAACTCGGTATGGAGATAGATAGGAACCTGTGATAGATAGAAAAACGTAAGAGAAAGAGAGAGAGGGAGAAAGACAGGAGGAGAGGAACCAAGTGAGAGGAAGAGAGAAAAAACGAGCGAGATTTTAGTAAACCCTTTTATACGTATTGCGAGCAAGTTGATGTTAGGACTACAAGACCCCAGGGAGGGACCTGCTGTGCCTGTGACCGAAATGCTTGCTGTGCCTACTCCAACAAACTGAAATAATATTCATTTCTGTCTCATTAATGTTCATGCAACAGGTGTTTTTAATCGCTCCAGTGTTTACCTTTTGGGAGTTATATGGTCGGCGGGAGTTATGTTTTTACTCTGAGGTAAAAATGCGTTCCAAACGAATAATAATTATTTGTTGGCTCGGAAAAGGTAGAGAGCTCTAAATAAATTGTAGAGAAAGTATTTGATTGAACTCCAGTACTCTTGTACAAATTGTATCCTTTTTGGAACTAAGTCTTGTTAACATCATTGAATCAAATGGTCAGCTGTTTGGACATCGGACTTTCTGACAAAAACGTTTCTAGTGAGTGGTTCTTGAGCACCAGGCCAAGAGACAACTAGTTTTATTCGAACTATAATTAATAAGTTACGGGAGGGTCATATTTCCAATATGTTTAAGTCTCTATTTCCTAATTTCAAGGTCAAGAATTGACCTAGGCCTCATTGATAATCTTGTTTCTTGAAACATTAAAAATTAGCTACAACAGCTGAGATGTAAGAACGAACATTGATATAAAAACAAAGGCTGTTTAAAATCTTCGGTTACAATGAATTACTGACAGAGACAGAAAGTATTCATAGAAGAACATTCTAGGATATAGGAGACATTCATCTACATCAGTATAACAAATTTCTCAGCGCCAGGTCAGGGTTAAAAATTACAAAAGTAGTCGAAGTGACATCAGAAGAAAACTTAGAGACTGGATCTAGCTGTCATCACCACCTTCACTTCTCAAGTTCAACGCTCTTAGTGGAGCTCAGAATCTAAAGCAAACAAATAAATCACCCGAAAAATGTTTTGTGAAACGAAAAAAGATCACCACTCGCGATTTGACATTTTTATTGCTTCGAATACAAGAGATTTCACAAAAATCAAAACACTAATTCGATTTCAGTTCCCGAAATTTCTATTTTTAGAGGGCGACCTCCCATGCTGCATTCCACGATTGTTTGCGAAACTGATTCTAAACATTGACCTATTTATTACTCAATGAGAGAACATTAATAATTATGATATTAACTCCATCAGCTAAGGTTGAAAACGCATTTCAGTATAGCTTTTGAATGGAACACATTATTTTTTTCAAGTTTTGCCTGTTGACAATAAAAAACATCAATAAATTCACAGCAATCCTACTCAACAACACTGCTTCTCCACCGGAAAATAAAACTTAGTTGAGAAAAGTTTCAATAGAGCGCCTGATTTAGTAGCGGGGGGGCCCAGACAAGTCACAGTAATTGTTCACTCCACAAACAACTTGAGGTTTCCACAATGGGTCGCCTAATAGATTTATAGGCCTTGCAGAATGGGCGCTCACAACACAGGATATGTGGCCCACAAACAATTCAATAACCACACCCAGAAGTATAAAGTATTACTATAGCAGGATCCTTTTAAATTGTCAGAAAACACCTGATTGATGTACGCTCGTTTACTAACGTTAAATCAGCTGTTTTCTGACAAGTTAAAAGGATCCGGCTATATACTCGTATGCATGGTGATTCAGCAGAATACAACAATTATATAGTAGCACTATGCAAACGCATGATTGTTTGTTGACGATTGAAGTATCAACGAAAATAAAAAGTAACTAAAGGATAAACTAGTTAAATCGTTGAAGAGTTTCATTCCATAGCTATGACGGAATTCTTGAAATGTATTAGTGAAGTGTAGTAGTTGCATCTTCAACTACATTGGCTGAGAACCCACGATAACAAATCGTTAGTAGTTGAAAATCAATAAACCGTTGTTCCATGCTCTAATAAATTTCTTGAGGTGTAGTTGAATAATCAACTGCATTGGCTAAAGCAAAAAGTCGTCAGTAGTAAATGAAAAGAGCTTTGATACTGTCTAAGCACTATTTGAAAGCAGTAGTTTGGTATCACAAATGTTCTTCCCATTCATTATGAAGAATACTATATTAAAACAAAAAATTAATTTCATGATAACTGGAAACGCTTATAGTAGCGCGTAGCATATTAGACTAGTAGACGCAAACACCCATACTGCAATATTGACGTATATAAATAGTAACACAACACAATTCGATTGCAATACTACTATTAATATTAAATATAAAATATATAGTATTATATAAATTAATAGTAGTGTACGGTTAAAGCCGAGAAATGTTGTTGAACGCGGGAGATTTAAAACATTCTTCTGTTGGATGCAAGAAGCAACCCAGTACTGTATTACGCGCAGAGGTGTCGAGAAATAAAGTCACAGGAAATCCTACCACAAGAGAAATGGACGTCTGTAATAAATTTGCCGCTGTATGAATGGAAGATAGAGAAAGAAGGAAAATATGAAGAAGAATAGGAGTAATGGGTGAAGAATAAATGCGAGAAACAGAGACAGCAGTGAAAAGTTGCAACAAAGAAGTTTTCTGGAAACATTGTTTCCAGTTTCCTCTTTCCGTGCGTTCTCAAGCGACAGGCGGCGGGGAGGGGTGAGGAGGTAGGCTGTGATGAAATTTTAATTCAAGCCCCGGAAATGAACTGCCTACCAACCTCACCCCCACCCCTCCTCCCGCACAAACCTTCCCCTCACATCCTGTTTTCCGGACGTGGAGATATTTAAATCTCTCAGCCCGCCAGGAAAGCTGGATGAGTTGGTGGATGAAGAGGGATATGAAGCCAGAAGAAGATGAGAAAGAAGAATAGGGCGAAGAGGAAGAGGAGGAGAAGTGAAGAGGGTGCGAATGCGAGATAAAACCGCCGTAAAAAGCGTAATGTGGAACGCAAATGCGTAGTACGCGTACAAGTTTGATGTATACGTGCCATTTATATATAGATAGGATGGTGGGTCTAAACTCAGCCAGGCTAATAAAATCCTATACCACCTGAATCTTTTCGGGCTTGAATAGTAGTCATGGGTATAAAATTAGACCTTTTCGCTTATCATTAGCAAGCGTGCTTTGAATTGAAAAAGACACTTTTTCCTAAAGATCCCCGAAAAGTGCTTATTTGCACTGATTACAGTACTCGAAATGACAGACGTTTGCACTACTTTACTTTTCAGAGCAAACAACTCACTTTCAGAAAGACAGTATAGGCTAGAGGAAAAACTCTAATATGTAAAATTTTATATTTTATTCAACCAATGTAAAGTGTTAACTCACAATTATTATATCATTAGCATATTTTTGCTTTACATCTTCTCATTACATTTATAAGCTGACGTACATTTGACGAATGTTTAGTTGTATATTTACTATCATAATCTGGAATTTAAGTCGTCATATTTGTTATCAACGCGAATAAAGTAATAAATCTAAATTTAATCTTTCAAATGCTGAATAGTGAACCTGCTGAACGAGTCAACTACAGTGCATGGAAATGCCCAAAGTAAAACAATAATTGCAAGTACAGTATTACCACACTCCTATATGCAATCCAATAACACTAAATATTGGGCTCCAAACTGACACTGTTGTCTAATAATTATTGAGCCTATTTAATTTATTCAGTAGAGTATCATCAATGACTGCCATACTTTATATAAATAACCTTGGATGTTGAACAGGATAGCTGAACGTGTTGAATTTAAACTTCACTGCTACCAGCTTATTAATTGTAAATAAAACTACCAAATGTCATAAATATTTATTATATATCATGAATATTAAATGTTATGCTCATAAAACAATAAAACTACCAAACTATCATTCCCTTTAAATTTTGGCTGCCGAAAAACAAACGTCTAATTTAATTCTTATCACCACCCTTCCCATTACATAAGCACAAGCCTGAAGCTCCTCTGGTCATCACCCTCGATAAAATGCTCAATACAGATTTCTAGGCTCTCTAGACTGCAATCAACGTTCTTATTCAGGGAGGGGGAAGTTTCTGTAGAGTTAAAATTGCAATGAACTATCAAAATCAACAAAACAATAAATCATTGCGCTAATACTTTGCACAGTTATTAAGCAGAAAGTTAACTAGGGCGAAATTTCATTATTTGGCGCAGGTGAAATGATTCAACCAACCTACTAGACGATTCAAAATTTCATTAAAATCAGCACGACTTGCCAAGTGGCGAATGCTTTCGCGATGATTTATATACTGTACAGTCTCGTATACAGTCAGTATATGCAGTCACACCGAGAATACTGGCGAATGCAAACGGTTTATTAAAACGCTAGATGAGCACAACAGGTTCGCCAGTACGTATTCCAATTAAAATTGACAAAATAATTCATCGGATTCTGTCATCAAACGGAGCAAATCGAAAAATGGCAACAGATATTCTAGCTTGTCTGTTGAAAGCTACTAAACCACACAGGTGAAACAGCGAAGACCTCAATTTATTTCTCAATCAACTCTTGTTTTTTACACCCTTTCCGTGCACATCAAACACATTTTCAGCGCAGTAATGTGTTACAATTCTCCATCGTCATTTCATCGCTATTCCAGACAATTTGTAATGCATTTTCCAAGTACTGCTCTACCTGACTACCGACTATAAACCAGTACACGGAAGCCCCTAGACATGCAATGCAACTATAAGTAGTCGTCTACATTGAAACATAAAATATTAATTTAAACCATACTTCATCTTCCGTACAGCATACTTGAGCCAGTAATCGTTACCTGCGGAAAGCAATAACTTCAAAACTTCATGACTCTCGCAAAGAAGATTATTACAAGCGCAACTGTCTTAGTAATCCCTCATTGCTATTTTATGAAACGTAATGAGTTAGCTTTTACAATATTGTGTTCCTTCCAAAATCCTGCATACAGCTACTGTCATTAAAGTACAACTAAAGAGATGCTCTCATTAAAGTCAATATACTTTAATATTGTATTGTAGTTGCTCTCACGGAATGCTTCAATCTGATTGGCTGCCAAGCTTAATCCTTTGTTTGGTGGGAGAATTTGCTTTTATGAAAGTCACAGATAAACTAGTACTCTATATTCCTCTAAATCCTTCTCATAAAGCTTGCTTGTACAATATGGACTGAACATGACAAGATTTCTAGAAGCTACATATAAGCAGCTCCATACTGGGCATTACACATGCAGCAACATATTAGTTTTTTATTTGAGTACCTACATATTCAGCTTCATATCAACTACATATTGAGCTACATATTAGCTTCATATTTTATTTAGCTTCAGTTTCAGCTTTATTAGCTTCAGTTTTTTACTTGAGTACCTTCATATCAACTATACCAACTATATACCAACATATCAACTATCGAGCTACATATTAGCTTCATATTAGCTACATTATGAGGAAAGCACAGAAACACATTTAGTTTATAAATGTTAACGCGTTATTGTCGATTCTTCGATGAAATTGGAATAAAGATCTTGTTGACGAAGTAAGAACAATTATTTTATCACGGTGATTCGTTGAGAAAGTTTTCATGCAACGCATTTTCAATTACGGAAGTTCAATGAGTTTCTGTCAAACTTGTCTTCAGAAGTTTTTCTACTCAAGAAGAAATTTGAAGCTCAACTTCAGTCTTAATAGACTGAAGTTAATAAGTTGCAAGGCGATTGAAGCATGACTCCTATCTCATTGAAAATCTTGTGGAGAAAACAATAAAATTGTGAGTTAATAATGCAGCTTATCATCCTTTTGAACTTTTATATTTAGAACGGGCGTCATCATTGTCTACGAGTCAAAAACTATTTCCTCCTCTAATGGGCCTTGTTCTCATCATAGAACGCCAGCCAGATATGCTTCAAGTTGCTCTATTTTTCAAAATAGATGGGCACAGCAACAAGCAAAGGATGTTTCCTCTCATATTCAACGTCAAACCGAAATAACTTTCGCCGAAATCAGTCTCTTAATTGAAACAGATCAACATTTTTATCTTTCTCCTCTTCCTTCTACTTCCCCTTCCAACTCTTCTTCTTCTTCTTCTACTGCTATTTCTACTACTTCTACTTTTACTTCTTATTCTTCTTATTCTTCTTCCTCTTCTCCTTCTTCTTCTACTTCTCCTTTTACTTCTTATTCTCCTCCTTCTCATTCTTCTATTTTTCTTCCTCTCCATCTCTTCGTAATATTATTATCTCCCTATGCAATTCGCCACTTGATGCTAGAGAAAATAGCCACACATTATTTGAATGTGTGTTACTAATTTTACCCTCTCTCTAACAATTTGGCTCGGTTAGTATTAATAGTTGGGGTAGATAACATTGTCGATGGTGTAATTTCCTTTCAAAATCGTTCCCGAATCTTATAGTGCTCATTCATCATCGACGCTCCTCTTCACTTCAGGAATACTGCTCAAACTTACATCTTTTTAGAATTCTCTCATCTTCTTCTTCATTTATTTCCTTCTCCATACTTTCTTGTCTTTTTCACTTCCAACTTCTATTCTCAGCGGTTTGTACTTACATCCCTCCAATTCCCTAGCTCGATCTCCTTTTACTTCTACCTTATCTCTTGCACCTCCCATTTTTATCTCTCTTTTGCTTCTTTCCTCTTGCCTCTGTCATGGGTTTCTGTTTTCCGTCTCTTTCCTTCTACCCATCTTTGCTTCTTCTTCATCTCCTCTCTTATATTTCTCTCACATTTTCTACTTGAAGATGATCTTATATCCTCTTTCTCCTTGATCTTTTCCTCCTTGTACTTTGTTCTCATTCCATTTTTACATTCTCCTTTTGTTTTCCGTATTCATCTTCATCTTTTCCAATACGTCTTTCACATCCCACTCTTATTCCTTCCATTTTCTATCTGCTTTTGTTTCTTCCGTGTCCCATCCCATGCTTCCCCCTTCTTGTCACACTTTTTCCATTCTTTTATTTTTTCCCAACTTTTTCGGTTTCTATTTCTATATTCTTATTCTCTTTCACCCATCTTTTTCTCTTCTGTTTCACTCTCCACCATCTATCTTATTCCTTCCCTTTTTATTTCCCCTTCCTTAATCTTATTTCTTCTCTATTATAATTCTCTATTTCAAATTCTTCTTCTATATCCTCTTCTAAGTTTCTCTTCTCCTACTTTTATCTTGATCCTCCTCTATTTTTCTTCCTCTCTTTGGCGTCTTCTTCAACTTCTCTTGCTTCCCTCCTTTTCTTCATTTTCCTTTCTTCAATCTCACTCCTCCAATCTACTACACATTCTCCTTTTACATTCTCATTTATCTCCTTTCTAATAATCATACTTCTTTCTTTTTCCCGCTTCTTCTTCTTCTTGTTCTTCCTCCTCTCTTCCTTTTCTTCCTCTCCTCTTTCCTCTTGTTTTTCTTTCTTCATTTTCTTTTCTTCAATCTCACTCCTCCAATCTACTACACATTCTCCTTTTACATTCTCATTTATCTCCTTTCTAATAATCATACTTCTTTCTCTTTACCGATTCATCTTCTTCTTGTTCTTCTACCTCCTCTCTTCTTCTTTCTTCTTCTTCTTCTTTCTTCTTCTTCTTCTTCTTCTTCTTCTTCTTCTTCTTCCTGTTCTTCTTCTACCTCCTCTCTTCTTTTTCCTCCCAACCTCTCTGCTTCTTCTCTAATCTTTCCTATTTTTCGTCTCAATGTTCTACATCGCTTCCTTTCATTCGGGGCTTGATAGTGAACAGATCCAACGCTAATGGCGTGGCGATTAAGAACACGTGTTGCTTGAAATCGGTCGCCCGCCCGCTGCGGTGAGACGACAACGCACTTAACCATTTTATATCGGCCATTACATGCTTTATTTCTTCTAGCCCATAAAATCCAACGTTTATTGGCCCGGCAAATGAGTTCATCAATCCATCATCCCTGCGCCATCATTCAATTCAACTAATAGATCTCCCTATGTTTTTCAGCTTGTTGAGATTTTATAAACACGTTTTTTCAACCACTATAAATGCATATTATTTTCTTCCGAATGCAAACAGATTTGAATCAAAATCAACGCCTGTTTTCAGCTTGTTAATTTTCTATAAACTTGTTTTTTCATCCTCTATAAATCCATACTATTAATTTCTATTGTATGCAGACGGATTCAAATCAAAGTCAACGCATGTTATACACTTTTGTAATTTAAAAGATAGTGCTATGAATTCAAGCTTGTTTTTTGGCATTGAAGATCGGTAGATTACTGTCTTGATTTTATCGATTTCAATCAAAGCTGAATTCTACTTCAAAGTTTGATATCAATTTACTTCATCAGAGATTTACTGATATTTATCGTTTCTAGCATAGATAAGCAATACTCTCTATAGTCAGATTCACGTCAAGAAGTCAGCATTGTTTATAGGAGGAGTATTGATGCCAAGTTTCATTGAGAGAGAAAGAGAAAACTGCACCAAACGTGTTTGTTGGGACTGTGTGTGACAACAATGCACAGTGCGGCAACTATGCACAGTGCGAATGGGATAGAAACATCAGCAACTGCCTTGTGCTGAACAAGGATAGCAAACTCCCATCTAAGCAATGCTGACGTCTTGACGTGAATCGCACAATAGTCCGTTCTCTGTGTTTCTAGTTACTTATGACACGTTTAAACGTTGCCATTGGCTTATGCTAGTCGAAGGTAGCCACTTGCCAGTGCTTAATTTCTGAACTTTAAAAAGGTTGCCTATTTTTATTGGTATTGGTTTTAAAGGTATTGGCAACGTTTATTTACTCATATTATCATTCTTTACAGTATTATGGTTTTATAAATGGTATTAAACTATCGAATGCTTCATTAAAATTATTCTATCAAACTTTAAATAGCTGCTCACTCACTAGACACTAGACAAAAAACCTCTTGGTCGAATCTTCAAGGTATTCACACACTAGCCAAACAACGTCAAGGTCAGCACACATTGGACAAAAACCTCTAGATAGTTCAACACGAACAAGACCAAAACATTTTTTCTCTTAGCAAGCTGTGATAACAGGCCTGACGTGAAGCGCTGTTGCACACACGGCCTTTCATCAAATAATATCGAAACGTGCCGACTGGTGGGTTCTATCCGTTTAGAAAAAATTGCTCAGCAGCCTCGAATCCTTTTGATTGCTGAAGAAGAAACAGAATTGCTACAACGATCCCAAATTCAATTGGACACAGGAAAGTAATCATTACACAGCAGAGCAATAGAATCAAGACCCTGATTGGCTTCCTTTTTGAGGGTTCGACTTTTGCTTTATTAATTCTATCCTCCCACTCATTGAGTCCAGTAATTTCTGGCACAGGGCCCTTCAAAAACCTACAGTACCATAAAAAATCTATCTCCCACCACGAACATCTAATTTTGTGAAGCAAAGTGAAAATACTACGAAAGGGCATACAGTGTTTTTTATTGTATTTTGATCAAATAAATCAATATAAATAAAGATATGAATATGAAAATAAAAATGAACTACGGCTTTTTAGAACACTCTTTTTTACAAATTAATTGAGAAAATAATATAATTCAAATGTTTTTTGTTATTATCTAGAAGGTTCATGCGATTTGTTAAGGATATCATCAAGAAACATTGATAACATTCAAGATGTATCAAAACATTCAACGATTCAAATAACATAATGATTTAAGAAAGAAATGACATTAATTCATCAAAAATTTCCAACAGTTTTTCCATCAAATTTCCAAGCACATTGTAGGTTGAAATAAACATTTGGAGTTGAACGAATATCTGGCTTTAATTAAATTAAAGGAATAACTAGAAGAAATTTGAAAAAAAACTAAACTCGATGTGAAATGAAGACCAACTCATCACTATTCTTCACAAAACAAAACAAAAAAGTAAAGTAAATAATCATTACAGTTTAGGGTCATGCTAAATCCGTAGGTTTTTCAGCATGTGCCCACATTAAATTTTACAAATAAGTATTATATTATGAAACCAAACAATAATTTTTATTTTACAAATAATTTGCATGCAAATAGTGAAAAAGAAAGATAATAATAAAAAGCAAAGAGAGAAAAAGAAAATTACAACTAGAGATCAAATAAAAGCATTTTACCATTAAGAAATTGTATTAGGAAAAATTTGGAATCTATCAACCAATAGAAAAGAAAATGGGAGTGTACCACGACGCCATTCCTGTCATGTGATTGGAAGTAAAGTTTTCGCTATTCAGTAGTTAATGAAGCCGCCATTTTCTTACTGGCTGAACTTAGAAAATTCAGTATTTCATGTATTTGCCAAATACCATATACATACTTTATACAAATATATATACTTTTCAATAATTAAAGAATATTTCTACAGTAATACCATTGCTGATGTGTGATTAGTTGAAATCGTTCCCTACTTAGTAATCAGTAGATTGTTAAGCCGCCATTTTCTCACTAGGAGAATTTTAATAATGCAATGAAGACAGCAAAAAGGTGTATAATCTTTAATATCCGAATACTAAGAAGAATCAAAATTGTCAATTAGAGATTAAGATTGAGGGAATTTGGAATCAATCTTTTGTAGACCTATATTCAAAATAATACAGGGTGTGGTAGTACTGGCATCACTATTTTTTGGGACACCCTGTGTATATCAATGAAGAAATTACATCAACTGGAAGTGAAGTTACATCAACTGGCTTTCAAATTACTTTCAATTTTACCTGTTCTATAACTCGATTCGAAATAAACTGTCCTTCTATCTTGATAAATTAATACAGATTTTTATTCCAATTGCACCATCATTGAACCTTACATCTGATAACGGCAAACCCTAATCCTCATACATGACAGACCCATCAAACCCCAAGGCACATGTCACAAACTACAGTTGCGCCTGTACAGTATTTGTTGATCGCATACATACTGTTGCAATGCAGGTACACTAGTAATACCAGCTCAGTTTGCACGAATGTTCAGCGGGCATTGAGCGCCGCTCAGTGTTATTGTAATTAACCATAGTGTTGTACTAACCTACAACTGTACAACCTGTCACCAACCGTGTTTACTGCTACGTCACAGGGAAACCGCCTCCGAGCCTACCGCCCCCAGTCTGCCGCCGCCCCCAAACCGATACAGACAGTATGCACTCCTAGGTGGCCTGTCACTGTTTATTCACACCTGATGCGACATCACTCGACCAATATGTGTCACATAATTATGTGTTGTTGAAACAGCAACTAGTGCTAACCTGATCTTCTTCTATACTAGTATAGAAGAAGATCAAATATTCATACTATAAAAGGAACATGACCTATTATCTTTTTTGGTAAAGACAATCAATAAGGACTATAGCAGTATTCTTATAACTTGTCAGGAAACAGCTGATTCAGCGTGAGTAAAAGAGCGTACATCAATCAGCTGCCTTCTGACAATTTAAAAGAATCCTGCAATAGATAATTCAAATTCTTCCTTTTTTCCAACCAACATGTTATTTTTCCAGGTGATATGGTTTATTGGTATGTTCTTCAATTCGACTCTGTTCCACTTCGGAGTTATCAGAAATCAACCGTAGTAGAATGGCTGCGTTTCTACTAGAGAGAGTGAGTGAAAAAGACAGAAATAATACGAGGAAAGATGTGGAAATAGGTCTATATGTAAGAAAGAAACATCAAGAGTAGTATTCTTATCAATATTCCTATCAAGAGCAGTATTCTTATAAACGCTTCTGCCTGAGAGTCGAGTGATAAGGTGTTCCAGCCATGGTAATCAACAACAATCGTAGGGAAAATTATTCACCAAATTCAAATCAAAACCAGAATCAGAGAGAACAGCACCAATCTACATAACAAGGATGTAGCAACAGAGTTTCAATAATGAAGCTCCCGATTGCCATAACTTTCAATTAATTGAACCAGTCGATTGTGAACGGATTAATTCGCCATCAAATAACATTCAACAGCTTAGTTGTGTTCCACGTTTTGCAATCTAGTAAGGGTGGGGGTTGCATGACAGAAAGAGAGAGAGAGAGCGCGAGCTTGAGAGTGAAGCTATCCACAATTGAAACGGGCCGATTAGATCTTTAGTCAGCCATTTGGGGTCTAATATTAGGGCAATGAATATTCATATTGGGCTTCAAATTGCGCAAGAAACTCAACCAAGATAACCAATCTCATCGTAACGCCAATATCCCAGCCACATCTCAGATAGTTGATGGGCAACTTCAACGTTTAATTGCTTATCTTTGTTATCAA
Source organism: Laodelphax striatellus (assembly GCA_017141395.1). Lineage (NCBI taxonomy): Eukaryota > Metazoa > Arthropoda > Insecta > Hemiptera > Delphacidae > Laodelphax > Laodelphax striatellus. The sequence continues at coordinate 6,336,391 of CM029531.1, read as the reverse complement.
ACTCACTGGAATTCGGCTAATCAATTATAACAGACTGCCACTCCGTATATCACGGTCTCGATTCTTTAACCAATCTTGCATTGTTGTACCATTGATGTGTCGCATCACATAATTATCAATACATACGTATCAGGATTGATCATGGAAAACTTATATGGTCATAGTTCACGAAAATCAACTTACATCAAAGAAAGTTCTTGAAGTTCATTATATTTCACAAAATCAGATTAAACAAATTATAATAGCTATGTGAGGTAATGGGAATAAACGGTCATGGGAAGAGATTCAATAGGAGACTTTTTCTAGATTATAACGGTACTTTTTAAAGAAATTCGCGAAATTCTCGGTTGTGACGTCAAATATTCGTGAGTTTTCCACTTGTAACGGTAGTTTGTGACGTAAGCAACACGAATACGCGAGAATCCCAGGTCAAAGTCCACTACTAGAAGACAAAATTGGTGTTTTTCTCTATTATAACGGTACTTTTTAAAGAAATTCGCGCAGTTCTCGGTTGTGACGTCAAATATTCGTGAGTTTTCCACTTGTAACGGTAGTTTGTGACGTAATCAACACGAATACGCGAGAATCCCATGTCAAAGTCCACTACTAGAAGACAAAATTGGTGTTTTTCTCAATTATAACGGTACTTTTTAAAGAAATTCGCGCAGTTCTCGGTTGTGACGTCAAATATTCGTGAGTTTTCCACTTGTAACGGTAGTTTGTGACGTAAGCAACACAAATACGCGAGAATCCCAGGTCAAAGTCCACTACTAGAAGACAAAATTGGTGTTTTTCTCAATTATAACGGTACTTTTTTAAGAAATTCGCGAAATTCTCGGTTGTGACGTCAAATATTCGTGAGTTTTCCACTTGTAACGGTAGTTTGTGACGTAAGCAACACGAATACGCGAGAATCCCAGGTCAAAGTCCACTACTAGAAGACAAACTTGGTGTTTTTCTCAATTATAACGGTACTTTTTGAAGAAATTCGCGCCGTTCTCGGTTGTGACGTCGAATATTCGTGAGTTTTCCACTTGTAACGGTAGTTTGTGACGTAATCAACACGAATACGCGAGAATACCAGGTCAAAGTCCACTACTAGAAGACAAAATTGGTGTTTTTCTCAATTATAACGGTACTTTTTAAAGAAATTCGCGAAATTCTCGGTTGTGACGTCGAATATTCGTGAGTTTTCCACTTGTAACGGTAGTTTGTGACGTAAGCAACACGAATACGCGAGAATCCCAGGTCAAAGTCCACTACTAGAAGACAAAATTGGTGTTTTTCTCAATTATAACGGTACTTTTTGCAGAAATTCGCGCAGTTCTCGGTTGTGACGTCAAATTTTCGTGATTTTTCCACTTGTAACGGTAGTTTGTGACGTAAGCAACACGAATACGCGAGAATCCCAGGTCAAAGATCGCTACTAGAAGGCGAAGGGGAAGATTTTCTCAAATAGAACAGAACTCGTTGCAGGAATTCGCACAGTAATCGGTTGTGACGTCAAATATTCGTGATTTTTCCACTTGTAACGGTAGTTTGTGACTTAAGCAACACGAATGCTCGAGAATCCCGTTTCAAAGACCACTACTAGAAGACAAAATTGGTGTTTTTCTCGATTATAACGGTACTTTTTAAAGAAATTCGCGCAGTTCTCGGTTGTGACGTCAAATATTCGTGAGTTTTCCACTTGTAACGGTAGTTTGTGACGTAAGCAACACGAATACGCGAGAATCCCAGGTCAAAGTCCACTACTAGAAGACAAAATTGGTGTTTTTCTCAATTATAACGGTACTTTTTAAAGAAATTCGCGCAGTTCTCGGTTGTGACGTCGAATATTCGTGAGTTTTCCACTTGTAACGGTAGTTTGTGACGTAAGCAACACGAATACGCGAGAATCCCAGGTCAAAGTCCACTACTAGAAGACAAAATTGGTGTTTTTCTCAATTATAACGGTACTTTTTGCAGAAATTCGCGCAGTTCCACTACCACCTAGAGTTACAAAGCCATAGTGCTAGGTTATGACGTCATCAGTGGTCGATGGGCTGAATGTTCATCAGCTTAACAACTCAAAAAGCTTTACTAGTCGTAATACGGTAATAGAAACTATTAGAAAGACTCATTCAAAACATCTCATTTCCCAAAAATATTTCTCTTAGTAGAAAATACACATTAGCCTTAGAGAAAAACCAGTTCCAGCTCCTTAGTTGAGAATTATATTATGTTAGGCAGGTTGAATGTAGGGAATAGAATAGAATAGAATAATCACTTTATTCACGCAGATTACAAAATATGTCGTTTAAATTCTAGGTCAAAAGAGTCATTACAATGAACGTCATTTAAAAATAATAAATACAGCATAAGATTAACTGAACAAAACATGAAGTAAGAAAGATTTTAAATAAAAATAGATAGGTATAAATTTTAATTCAAGATTTTTGAATACAACTTAATACTAGTATATTTTATTTAAATGAACGTCGTTGGAAATATAAGTAATTGATTTTGTATCTACATGAAATGGCGGAGTTTGGACATATAAATGTCCATTCTTGGAGAAGGATGTGCAAGGACATCCTTCCCATCAACACCCAACCATAGAATGAGGGATGGAATGAGGAGAGATTTGTGCTTCAAATTGTAACTCAGGTTTAATATGAACTAAGTAAAAATTATAAGTACATATAATTATGTATCATTAATAATACTGCAGATGAATTCCATATCAATCAATAGGAACTATTTATAGTTTACCATTTTATGGATTCTATGTTTTTCTGAATTCTAAATTGGGCTTTGTTTAATAATGTGCAGTACAATTTGTTTAATAATGTACAATATGAACTGTTCTTATTCAATCTTTTTAGAACACTATTCACACAATATCCTGCAAGATAGGTAGTCAGTAGAGTTATCTCTGTGTCCAATTTGTTCAAATCATCTTCAGTTATATCAACATTTTCATGTGGCATCTGAAAAAAAAAGATACAATATTCAGTCAACTCCAATGTTTTTAGAACATTATTGAGAATGAAATGATATAATATGAAGTTATTGCAGATTGAGTTATTAGTACTGTAATTGAAGCATCCAATCAAATGTATTTTAGTGGGATGGTAGTCATAAAATTTTACAGAATGCTGTGGCATGGCTAACAAGCCCATGATCAACATAATCATTAGGCTGATTGCATATAGTTTATGAATAATTATAAATTTCGTTGATTACACAAAATGCTCATAATCACTACAATCATAAATACACAAAAAAGCATTCGATGCTATTAAAAAATGACATCTCAATTAATTTTTTATTAGCTTTCACTAGAAAGCAGTACACTACATTCCAGAAAAGGAAGTTAACTCAATAGGATTGTTGTCAATTCATGATGCATGGCTACTCAATCCATTGAATAAATGATGAATTTTTGTTTCTGTCAAGAAAACAGTAACATTAAAACAATCACTTTACATAGAAAGTTGTCCATTTCAACAGCATTCAAATTCTTTGCAAAAAGTTTATAATAATTGAAACAAAACGTTTCAGGTTAGGTATGCCATCAAAGCATTTGCAAAGATTGTAGAAGTATTTGGAAAATTTATTAGTATCTATTGTACTTAAATAGTTTATGAATGTTTAGTTAATGAGTAGATTTTGAAACTTACCTTGGCTCAGTGAGGAAAAGTCATCTTTAATCTCTGAATTCACAAAATATCTTCCGTACTTCAAAGAAATCAAACACCATAATGCAGCTGTAGCCTATGTGATTATAATTAGAAAATAGAAAAAAACATTAAGACTGCCCATCCACTAATAATGACGTCACATGATTTTGAACAAGCAGTGCTATGGCTTTGTAACTCTAGACGGTAGTGGCAGTTCTCGGTTGTGACGTCAAATACTCGTGGGTTTTCCACTTGTAACGGTAGTTTGTGACGTAAGCAACACGAATACGCGAGAATCCCAGGTCAAAGTCCACTGCTAGAAGACGAAATTGGTGTTTTTCTTAATTATAACGGTACTTTTTAAAGAAATTCGAGCAGTTCTCGGTTTTGACGTCAAATATTCTTTATTTTTCCACTTGTAACGGTAGTTTGTGACGTAAGCAACACGAATACGCGAGAATCCCAGGTCAAAGTCCACTGCTAGAAGACGAAATTGGTGTTTTTCTTAATTATAACGGTACTTTTTAAAGAAATTCGAGCAGTTCTCGGTTGTGACGTCGAATATTCGTTAGTTTTCCACTTGTAACGGTAGTTTGTGACGTAAGCAACACGAATACGCGAGAATCCCAGGTCAAAGTCCACTGCTAGAAGACGAAATTGGTGTTTTCTTAATTATAACGGTACTTTTAAAGAAATTCGCAGTTCTCGGTTGTGACGTCGAATATTCGTTAGTTTTCCACTTGTAACGGTAGTTTGTGACGTAAGCAACACGAATACGCGAGAATCCCAGGTCAAAGACCACTACTAGAAGACAAAATTGGTGTTTTCTCAATTATAACGGTACTTTTAAAGAAATTCTCGGTTGTGACGTCAAATATTCGTGAGTTTTCCACTTGTAACGGTATTTTGTGACGTAATCAACACGAATACGCGAGAATCCCATGTCAAAGTCCACTACTAGAAGACAAAATTGGTGTTTTTCTCGATTATAACGGTATTTTTTGAAGAAATCCGCGCAATTCTCGGTTGTGACGCCAAATACTCGTGATTTTTCCACTTGTAACGGTAGTTTGTGACGTAAGCAACACGAATACGCGAGAATCCCAGGTCAAAGTCCACTACTAGAAGACAAAATTGGTGTTTTCTCGATTATAACGGTACTTTTAAAGAAATTCGCGAAATTCTCGGTTGTGACGTCAAATATTCGTGAGTTTTCCACTTGTAACGGTAGTTTGTGACGTAATCAACACGAATACGCGAGAATCTCGGGTCAAAGTCCACTACTAGAAGACAAAATTGGTGTTTTTCTCAATTATAACGGTACTTTTTAAAGAAATTCGCGAAATTCTCGGTTGTGACGTCGAATATTCGTGAGTTTTCCACTTGTAACGGTAGTTTGTGACGTAAGCAACACGAATACGCGAGAATCCCAGGTCAAAGTCCACTACTAGAAGACAAAATTGGTGTTTTTCTCAATTATAACGGTACTTTTTGCAGAAATTCGCGCAGTTCTCGGTTGTGACGTCAAATATTCGTGATTTTTCCACTTGTAACGGTAGTTTGTGACGTAAGCAACACGAATACGCGAGAATCCCAGGTCAAAGTCCACTACTAGAAGACAAACTTGGTGTTTTTCTCAATTATAACGGTACTTTTTGCAGAAATTCGCGCAGTTCTCGGTTGTGACGTCAAATATTCGTGATTTTTCCACTTGTAACGGTAGTTTGTGACGTAAGCAACACGAATACGCGAGAATCCCATGTCAAAGACCACTACTAGAAGACAAAATTGGTGTTTTTCTCGATTATAACGGTACTTTTTAAAGAAATTCGCGCAGTTCTCGGTTGTGACGTCAAATATTCGTGAGTTTTCCACTTGTAACGGTAGTTTGTGACGTAAGCAACACGAATACGCGAGAATCCCAGGTCAAAGTCCACTACTAGAAGACAAAATTGGTGTTTTTCTCAATTATAACGGTACTTTTTAAAGAAATTCGCGCAGTTCTCGGTTGTGACGTCGAATATTCGTGAGTTTTCCACTTGTAACGGTAGTTTGTGACGTAAGCAACACGAATACGCGAGAATCCCAGGTCAAAGTCCACTGCTAGAAGACGAAATTGGTGTTTTTCTTAATTATAACGGTACTTTTTAAAGAAATTCGAGCAGTTCTCGGTTGTGACGTCAAATATTCGTTAGTTTTCCACTTGTAACGGTAGTTTGTGACGTAAGCAACACGAATACGCGAGAATCCCAGGTCAAAGTCCACTGCTAGAAGACGAAATTGGTGTTTTTCTTAATTATAACGGTACTTTTTAAAGAAATTCGAGCAGTTCTCGGTTGTGACGTCAAATATTCGTTAGTTTTCCACTTGTAACGGTAGTTTGTGACGTAAGCAACACGAATACGCGAGAATCCCAGGTCAAAGTCCACTGCTAGAAGACGAAATTGGTGTTTTTCTTAATTATAACGGTACTTTTTAAAGAAATTGGCGCAGTTATCGGCTGTTACGTCTCATATTCGTTAGCTTTCCAATTGTAACGGTAGTTTGTGACGTAAGCAACACGAATATGCGAGAATCCCAGGTCAAAGTCCACTACTAGAAGACAAAATTGGTGTTTTTCTCAATTATAACGGTACTTTTTAAAGAAATTCTCGGTTGTGACGTCGAATATTCGTGAGTTTTCCACTTGTAACGGTAGTTTGTGACGTAAGCAACACGAATACGCGAGAATCCCAGGTCAAAGTCCACTACTAGAAGACAAAATTGGTGTTTTTCTCAATTATAACGGTACTTTTTGAAGAAATTCGCGCAGTTCTCGGTTGTGACGTCAAATATTCGTGAGTTTTCCACTTGTAACGGTAGTTTGTGACGTAAGCAACACGAATACGCGAGAATCCCAGGTCAAAGTACACTACTAGAAGACAAAATTGGTGTTTTTCTCAATTATAACGGTACTTTTTGCAGAAATTCGCGCAGTTCTCGGTTGTGACGTCAAATATTCGTGATTTTTCCACTTGTAACGGTAGTTTGTGACGTAAGCAACACGAATACGCGAGAATCCCATGTCAAAGACCACTACTAGAAGACAAAATTGGTGTTTTTCTCGATTATAACGGTACTTTTTAAAGAAATTCGCGCAGTTCTCGGTTGTGACGTCAAATATTCGTGAGTTTTCCACTTGTAACGGTAGTTTGTGACGTGAGCAACACGAATACGCGAGAATCCCAGGTCAAAGTCCACTACTAGAAGACAAAATTGGTGTTTTTCTCAATTATAACGGTACTTTTTAAAGAAATTCGCGCAGTTCTCGGTTGTGACGTCAAATACTCGTGAGTTTTCCACTTGTAACGGTAGTTTGTGACGTAAGCAACACGAATACGCGAGAATCCCAGGTCAAAGTACACTACTAGAAGACAAAATTGGTGTTTTTCTCAATTATAACGGTACTTTTTGCAGAAATTCGCGCAGTTCTCGGTTGTGACGTCAAATACTCGTGAGTTTTCCACTTGTAACGGTAGTTTGTGACGTAAGCAACACGAATACGCGAGAATCCCAGGTCAAAGTCCACTGCTAGAGGACGAAATTGGTGTTTTTCTTAATTATAACGGTACTTTTAAAGAAATTCGAGCAGTTCTCGGTTGTGACGTCAAATATTCGTTAGTTTTCCACTTTAAAGGTAGTTTGTGACGTAAGCAACACGAATACGCGAGAATCCCAGGTCAAAGTCCACTGCTAGAAGACGAAATTGGTGTTTTTCTTAATTATAACGGTACTTTTTAAAGAAATTCGAGCAGTTCTCGGTTGTGACGTCGAATATTCGTTAGTTTTCCACTTGTAACGGTAGTTTGTGACGTAAGCAACACGAATACGCGAGAATCCCAGGTCAAAGTCCACTGCTAGAAGACGAAATTGGTGTTTTTCTTAATTATAACGGTACTTTTTAAAGAAATTCGCGCAGTTCTCGGTTGTGACGTCAAATATTCGTTAGTTTTCCACTTGTAACGGTAGTTTGTGACGTAAGCAACACGAATACGCGAGAATCCCAGGTCAAAGTCCACTACTAGAAGACAAAATTGGTGTTTTTCTCAATTATAACGGTACTTTTTAAAGAAATTCTCGGTTGTGACGTCAAATATTCGTGAGTTTTCCACTTGTAACGGTATTTTGTGACGTAATCAACACGAATACGCGAGAATCCCAGGTCAAAGTCCACTACTAGAAGACAAAATTGGTGTTTTTCTCGATTATAACGGTACTTTTTAAAGAAATTCGCGAAATTCTCGGTTGTGACGTCAAATACTCGTGATTTTTCCACTTGTAACGGTAGTTTGTGACGTAAGCAACACGAATACGCGAGAATCCCAGGTCAAAGTCCACTACTAGAAGACAAAATTGGTGTTTTTCTCAATTATAACGGTACTTTTCAATGAAATTCGCGCAGTTGCATTAAAATTGTAGATAATTAAATAGAAAATGAACTGGCATCTGGAAAGACTGGAAAATAGAGTCTTGAAAGACTGGGACTAAGTACTAAGTCTGAGATTTTCAGCTAAGAGAATCGAATCGAATCAATAAGAGGCCTGGGAGATTCAACAATAGAAAGGCAATGTGATTCAACCTACAGTCATTTTAGTACAGTCATTTTTACGGTAATGTATCACTTTATCTTTTCAATGTTTCATTTTAAGATATACGCTATTATGAAAAGCTATCACATTAACTTTTATCACGTAATTCACCTTCCTATGGTCATTTTCAATTACTACATCACTTGTTTGATTCACTTGTAACAAATTTGTACTGAATTATTTCGTACTGCAATGGTCACAACTACATCAATTTGTAGCATCGTACATCACTTTGCAAGGATGTAACTCACATAAATTATACACTCTTGTACATCACTTTACAACGGTTCAATTCATATTCATGAAATGAAAAGCATTGATACAGACCAACCATGCAACGCGCAACAATACAATGACACAAAACAAATTCAGTCAAACATTTTGAAAATTCTGTTCATTACAACACTGGGAATTCCGCCCAAAACAGGACACCTGAAAGCAAGTGTCACACGGCTCAACAGAATGACAAATTGCACCGCTTCCTCTTCTGGAGGGGGTAGGGGGAGGAGAGGAGGAGGAGAATGAGGAGAGGTGGAGGGAGAAAGGGAGGTTCGGAACATTGCACAATATTCTAGCCAGACATTGCAATAACAAAGAGCAATAAATAGTGAGCCTAGCAGCAGCAGCAATCAATCTGAAATCAACAACACTGTCACAGCATAGGATGTTGCCATCCCAGATTGATATGAGCACAAGAGGCACCGAATTAAATTCCACCATTCGAAAATAGCAGGCAATCGAGATACTAAAATCTCAACAACCCCCTTCCCCTCTTCCTGACAGGAAATAGCAGTATGAAAATGATGAATTGGAGGTGGATGGACAGGTGAGTGAGCCCGTAGAGATAGAATGTTGGAGGTATAAGACTGAATTGTTACACGTGTGGGTGGGTGTGTGTGAGAATGAGAGAGAAAAACCGAAAGGGAAAGAGAGAGAGAGAGAGAATAAGATGGAGGGGGGAGAAAAATATATGGACATGATGGAAAGTGATATTAGGTACCATAATGAGTAGAAGAGGGGAAATATTTAAAGATGGGAGTCAGCGAGTACAAATGAGGGAATATTACATAGAATAATACCTAGGTACATAGGTATATAGTACATAATAAATAGATGCATAGGTATTATAGAGTACATAGGTAGTTATAGTACATAGGTATAGAGAGATAGAAATAGATTTATTTATCTATTTATCAACGGAGACAACGGATTGCCCCAAATCTGTCTCATTTACATAACAGTAAAAAATATTTTTTGAAATCTGTTGAGTTTTTTTCATTTTTAATTTCAAAATGTTAAATATCGCTTTCACATTTATTATTTTGTATTATTGAGATTGTATGCAATGTTTTAATTTACTGTACTGGTTTTTTTTAAAAATAAATTCTATAAAAAATTCTATAAAGGATAACAGTAGATATAGAAATTTAAATAGAATAAATAGGATAGAAAGAAGCTATTTAGTAATGAAGGGACATGAGGAGGATTGTGATACACAATAAAAAATAAGATATCGGGAGAAAGAACAATAGTAGAAAAATGAGGTCAAAAGAGAAAAAGCAAAAAGGATTGGAAGGAAAAAGACAAAATACGAATGAGAGGAAAGTGGAAAAGAGCAAACGAGAGAGAATAGAGTGGGAGAGAAACAAGAAGGATTATAGGAGAGAGATACTAGGCGAGAGACGATTGAAAGGGAGCGATAGAGGAAACGTGAGAGGAAAGTTAGAGATACAAAGAGAGGAAAATGGAAAATGAAGTCAAGCACGAATGCGTTCATCATTTTTTGACTGATGTCATGAATTTCCCTGTATGAATTATTACTTCCAATAGTTACTCTAGACTCAGTCTAGAGCACTTTCTGTATTGCAAACGAGAACAGAATGAAGTACTTTTATTGCAATTATCCTCTTTCTCATCCTTCACTCTCTTTCACCTTACTCTCTCACTCTCTCTCGCTCTCTCAACGCCTCCTCCCACTCTCCAACATCATTATCACACCTCTTGTTGCTCTGTATAACGATCTCTCACTCTCTCCCTCACTACTCAATTACAGATTCACTCTCCTACCCTCTCTCTCTTCTCTCTTCCCTCTCCTATTTCCCTCTCACTCTCTTTCTCTCTCTCACACTTGACTGTCTCTCTTTTCATTACAGACAAAAGAGCAAGCACAACACAAGCGTAACAAATTCAGATCCGTTTCCGATTCGGAAATGATGAATGATTGAGTCGTTCGTTCGCAAATGAACGAGTCGTTCAGAATGAGCGTACGCGTCTACTATACCTATACTATCACACAAACCTCTAGGAACAACAAAAAAAAAATACACCACCCTGATCCATAGATCAACTAATCCGCTACTACAAGAGTACAATCGGACACAACATTGCTTTGCAACCAAAAATTCCTTTTTTTTCATTTTCAATTCATTTTTCAAGTACGAAACATCCAGGATGGGTTGACAGCGCCACTGCTACTGAATGTCCCTTTTTTCAAGCGCATTGAAAAAGATTTACAGAGATTGCTCCATTGCACATTTCGGTTCAAACTCGGTGATGAATTACTCAGAAAATAATTGCCATCTATTTTGATGATGCATTCAGTCTACGGCGTGATGTACTGGAGATTTTGAATGAATGATAAGACAATTCCTTATTTATAGCTGATTCATTGCAACAGGACTGTCAATAAATTACCTCATTACAGCTTTTTACATTTCATTACGTGATGGAATTCATCCATTACGTGAAGACAAGTGATTATAGTAAGTTCATAAGCACTATAAGGACATAATGAACATAATGAAAAGTTGTATTGTGTTTAATGACAATAATTCGTTTTCAATACCCATGTGCCTTAACAAAAAAAACGTGGAAGATTGAATTGTAAGAGAAAGTAATGGTAGAAAACATAATCCAATATTGTGATGAAGGAGAAATTAATAGAATACTATAGAAAGTTTATCGTGATAAAACTGAAAGATAGAGGTTGAATATCATCATACATTGGCACGATTCAAACTAAATAATAGAAGAAGTCTGAATTAATTTTTTTTCCAAATGAGAGGTACCATGACTCATGTTTAATTGAGCTATCACTACAAGACATTGCATAGGATCACCAATATTTGCAAATGAACTTGACAAGATGAAAGGTTGCAAAGTATTATATAACAATTTCAGGGATAATCGATCAGAACAATATTATTCTCCACGTGAATAACTACAGTTGAATATGCTTCAACTATTTATCCTAATAATACAAAAATTTCACCTAACCACTATAAAGAATGAGTACATTACCTTACAGAAACAAATTGACACTAGAAGAAAGCTACAAAAATGATAAGCACGTACATATGTACAATATAAAAAAGATTAAAAAATTTAAAATGGCCTTCGATGTACGAGAAAACAGAAGAATTAGATTATAAAATTGGAAGCTTTACAAGGATTGGTAAAACAACATACGAGAACCAAGTATTAAAAGATGATTGATTAGGCTATATCAATAAATTATGAAAGTGAGAATTTTCAACATCACAAAAAAACAAGAATATACCAAAAACCACGACAACACAAAACTACATACACCACTTGGTTTGGGCCATGATAATGATAAAATCAATTGGTTATAATAATTATACTACAGAGTATTTTGATTCTGTTAATGATAAATAAGATGATTGGAGAATCATTCAAAATGTTGCGGTAGCCAGGAATATTATTGAGTATTTTATAAATACTGATGACAAAATATTAATAATGGGAAGTGTATTGATGAATGATATAATGGACAGTTGGAAAGAAGTCGCACAATTATTGGCATCAAGAAGAAAGCTCTCCAGGACGCTAACTGAACAATTAATTGAAATAAAAATTATTACTTCTCTTCTGCTTATCTCCGTTCCAACGTGGGTCACACTCACCTGCAACAAATAAAAATGACAGTTAGATGAAAAGTATGAATTTTCGAAGGATATTACAAACAAATACTAAAACAAATACACAAATACTCGTATTAGCCTTAGTACCGGTAAGCAGACATACCTAGAAACATAGGAGCACAACACTTAATTGGATACAAGTACATGTACTATTATAATTATTGAATAAATTGAACAACTGAATAAATTAACTCAATGGAATTTTAATCGACCAAGTAAACTTTGCAGCAGACGAGAGAATCATACCGATGAACCTCCTTCTATTCTGGAATAGACGAAAATTAAAAATCAACATTCAAAATCTACCAAACATGTGAGAATACTGCGGGCTAAACGCTGCGGCCATTGAAGCCGCTGATTGGTCCAATAGGCGTGGCTTAGGACACGCCCACTCCACCAATAGCAAGCTATTATCAACAGAGCGTAGGCCGGCCTATCAGAGACATTCATATTTTACCAGACAAATGTTTTGTTGTGGAATGATTTCAAATTATGATGTTTTCTCTCTCTATCTCTAACAAAACGTTGCAAATCTGACATGAACAATATTGAAGTTATGAGGTTTTAGGTAACCTAGGGTTCATTGTTGTGTATATTTGATATGTGAGGGCACATACTAACAATGTTAATATTTTGTAACGAAATATTCAATGTTTTTCCTTTTTAGTTGAAGCGCCATTGTTGACACGATAAAAGTCACAATTCCACAATCAATACAAATATTACCTCAAAAATTATCATTAAAATCTTTAGAAAAAACACAAGTGGAGAGGATCCTAAAAGAGCGACATCAACGTGGAGTATGGAATAAGCAAGTTGGACTAAGCAACGATTAAAAATCATATAAAATCCAACTGAATTTAATCGAATTGTTGCAACCCTCATTTTTCTACAGCACATCGTTTCTCGCCAGCTGCATGACACAAACATCAACAGACTCGTTCTGCCACAACATGACGAGCCAAAATAATAATGCTGAATTAAAAACAAGAGTGGTTGTGTCAATCGAAAAACAACTGCAATTCTATTGTTGAATTCTAAACCAGAGAGGATCGCTACTACACCGGACTTGAGTGCGTATTATTGTAATCTGTTTTTCTGAAAATTCACGGTTTGCTGTGTGTGTGTGTGTGTGTGTGTGAGTCGGCGTATTTTTGAATGGCATGCGACTCGATTGTGAGCGTCGATGGGTGGGGTTACCGGGAAGGGGGGTGGGGGTTTGGAAATTTGTTGATAGCTGTGCAAAACGTTTAAAGCTGTCGACACAGACAGAGACAGCGATTAAAAAACTGCTAGTACGAGAGAGAGAGAGCGTTTCGGGACACATACCCCGAAATTAGAACGGTTAAAAGCTTTCAACTGTCTCGTTAAATTAATTCCTGTAGAACGAGCTGCGGATGTCACCCAGCCAGGCCTGCTCTACACCGTAACTCTCGGCTAATCCGACAACTAGACGCTAAAACGACAACCAGCGAACTTTATTTTTATTTTCGGTGTGTTTTATCTGTCGTTGCTTTCTTATTTGGCCGCCAGGGTTCGCTAGACTAACAGATAATTGCCTTCTCGCGCGCGAAGATTGGCAACTCAGTGACACATCATGTCCATTACAAACACTGATGCGCCAACCGTCTTCTTTTTATAGAACTATTTGAATTCAGAGAAGAAATTGCGAGCTCAACGCCTATTCAATTCTCCCAAGCATATTGATTGATTTGGTCTTTAAATACAATATAAAGAAAATGAGAAAGAGGCGTCAGCTCGAAACTAGGTCTCTTCTTTTAATCAATTTCAGTTTTGTAAAATTCCGTGCCACCGGGAAGCGATTTTGAAGCTCATAAATTTTTGTATTTAGAGGAGCCGGTCACCGATACAACTTGAGTTGTGGGCGCTGTCTCTTATCTAATCTCACCGATTAGCCTCGCCTCTGCCACTGGGACCAACCCGCTTCCCAAGCACAAGCTTACATTTGGAATAAAACTAGTTGTCACTTGGCCTGGTGCTCAAAAACCACTCACTAGAACCGTTTTTGTCAGAAAGCGTCCTATGTCCAAAAATCTGACCATTTGAATCAATGTTAGCATTTTCGATGATCGGTCGTTTTCTGGCAAAAACAGTTCTAGTGAGTGACCAGACCAAGTGACAACTTGTTTTATTCAAACTACAGTGCTCATGTAGACTTTCAGCAAAAAAATACCACAAACACACTTCGAATTGTAAAAAAATATTACTATCATTGTTGCGGCAGCAGTTCGCATAATATTTGCGTTTTACAATTCATTCGAAATTGAAATACCGCACTGGATTATTTTGCACTGGCCATTGAGAGACTATATCTATATAGTCGATCGACTGTATAGATTCAAAGGCCCGGTTAACGTCGGTGTGCGGAGCATCAATATTTCACACCGAATGAAGTGGAAACTGTGTGTGAGTGTGCGTTTGTGTGTTTTGGTGGGAATATCTGGTGATATGGATCTGCGGCCAGTGGTCAGTGGATAGGTGGGGAATGAGTGGGGAGGGTGAAAACCTTCTTTACAGGAAACTCTGTCACGATTGATAGGGAGCCCCTCCCCCTCCTCGTGTGTGGGAATAGAGCTTTTCTTCTACCTCTTCTTCTTCTTCTTATTCTTCTTCTTTTTCTTCTTCTTCTTCAGCTTCTTCTCCTTCTTCTTCATCTTCTTCATCTTCATCTTCATCTTCGTCTTCTTCTTCATCTTCATCTTCGTCTTCTTCTTCATCTTCATCTTCTTCTTCTTCTTCTTCTTCTTCTTCTTCTTCTTCTTCTTCTTCTTCTTCTTCTTCTTCTTTCTTCTTCTTCTTCTTCTTCTTCTTCTTCTTCTTCTTCTTCTTCTTCTTCTTCTTCTTCTTCTTTTCTTCTTTTCTTCTTCTTCTTCTTCTTCTTCTTCTTCTTCTTCTTCTTCTTCTTCTTCTTCTTCTTCTTCTTCTTCTTCTCCTCTTCTTATTAATTAAATTCATTCATATCTGTGCATATTTCAAAATTGATCTCATTCTACTTCAATTTTTCTCTTTTTTCTTTTGGATTTTCTTGCAACTGCCTGAATTCCTTTCAAGTAGTGTTTCCTATAGGAAATATACCCGGCGATGACCAAATAAGTATACCACGGCTTTCAAGGTACGTTAACAATATTATTGGATCTGTGTGAGCTAGAACAATTTCTCATATATTTTGAATGGAAAAAATATTGTTTCAAAATGTGACTTCTGTAAGGCGTTTGTTTGTCAAACTGGTTTGACAAGCCTACAATATCTCATACCCTACATGTATCAAAGTGTAAACGTTTTTTCAATTATTTCTGAATTATTTCGTCTTGTAATTTTAAACTAAAAATGCTAAGAAAAAAATTTCAATTTCCATTCGAAAATATCTATTTCTTCTCTGAAGTAAACCTCCAGTCTAATGGCAAATTAAGCAAATGGTACAGCATCTATTGAATCAAATCGTGAACTATAATGTTGTCACGATACAAATTCTGGCAACCAAATGAAGCCTCAATAAAATATTGTCAATAACCACTAAGTGTTGGTATTATAATAGATAGCATAATTAACGGTAAGCTGACCTAATTTAGCAGTACTCAATATTGAAAAAATAATGATAACAAGGAAGCGAGCTCCGACTCACCACCAAAAGTCTCTGACTCATATCACATTGTATATTTATTTATATTCTTTGATGTTAATTTATGTAATTGAAAAATACAAATCTTGAAGATGGCCATAACCTTCATCCAAAAATATCAAAACACACCACTGCCTATATGGATCATCTACTGAAAGATGTCAATGCCAATAAAATCATTGGAAAAATTATGATTCATCAATTATTTATAAAATGTATAAATACTTAATCCTCATATGTTAACTTGCTATTAAATAATGCACATTATTATTTGTACTCACCAAAAATATCACCCCAAGCCGGTGAAATAATGTATATACAGGTCTCATATCTTCGGTGGTTTCACGAACATAGCAATATATTTTGGAAATATTTGTTGTATATGAGATTATACTATTTTAGGAGTCAGTTATTTTTATAGCATAAAATATTTGGATGTATATTAATTTAGCAATAAACTTTCAGTTCACCTTTTGAATTTGGCAGTGGAGTTGAAAAGTAAAGAATATTTTTAAAGGCATCTTCCAAAAATAAAAATAAAAATTGAAAGGATTTTAACGTCCTATATGTTATTTTGTATTATATATAATATATCGCATATTATTTAAATGGTTATTGTAGCTAAATGTTGGAACTACTTTGTGCATTGTACTGACGTCAAAAAACACGGTATTAAATTGACCAATCACAGCCCAGCATTTCATTAAAAATTCTAGAATGTTCTATTGAAAAGTCTGTTTCCTTGAATTTTAGCAAGGGTAATTCTCTTCCGTTTGAGACTCCTTAGAGAGCAGTTGCTTTTGAGCACATGAGTGCAGTTTAATTATTTTCAAATGTAATCAGTTTCAATTTCAATTTAAATGTTTTCTAACTGTGATATATTGAGCTGTGACAATATATAATTGATTAAATTCATGTAAAGTCGCGGAAATATTATAACCCATGGTCCAGAGCCAAGCAGTATCGTGAGATGACACACGGAATCCAATCTACCCCTGAGATGGCTGCCTAAACCAGGATACGGTAACCGACGTCAAAGCATCGCCAATACTGTGAGTGATCCGTTTATTTAATCCTTTGGCCAAAGGCGCGAAAAGCCTCTATGAAGTGAAATAGTGGGGAAAAATTATCATACTGCGTGAAGCATAGAAACATGAGCTCATGGTCTAGTATTTAAGACACTCATAAATTTAGAGATTTTGTACTATCTTATTTGCCAGGCAAAATACCCACACCCACGCTCTACCGAAGATATAAATCTTGTAACAAGCTATTTATTGTTATTAATAATTATTAACGAAACTTGTAAAATTCATTTAATTGTTCAAGTTGTGTGTTCTAAAGGAACAGGAGAATATACTCCAAGTTTTTCACCTAATTACTGGGTTTTCTAGTCGTTCTTGCACCTGTCTTGGCAATCCCAATTGATACATTAAATTTATTTAATTTATGAAAATATCAGTATCCTGGATGAGCCCTTGCAAGGCCAAATTTTGACATGCCCAGTCACGTAAGGAGTATGCTTAGCCAAGTGTGTCACGTAAGTGGATTGAGATCTTGTCTTTGATGCGTGACTATAGTCCATCACTTAGCTCTCCCTTATCTTGTGACACATTTGACTGTGTTTGCTTGATCCTGACGTCACGGGACATACAACATAAAAATAATAGCGTTACATACATGACCCACAACATAGTAGTGTTACACATGGCACCCAACATGGCGGCCTGACGGAGATGTACAAGGTTTCTTTATTAAGAAAGCCAAAAAATTTGAACTCAGAAATCACAGAGTTGATGGTTGAAAACTTTTTGAAATTGAAAATATACCTTATGGAATTGCCAAGCTTTAATAAAGTAATTAATTAATTTGAATATTGATTTCATTATTAAATTATTCCTGAGGAGACGTCGAGGAAGAGTATACTCAGATATATCGCCTACAATTTAAAGAGATATATGCATTTATTGCTTCGAATCACATTCCGTGATCATTCAAATAATTATTTTAGGTAGCCTATTAAGAAAGCTAGCTTATTTAACCTTGAAATTAAAGCTTTAAAGGTACCAAAATATTATTAGTTTACCAAGAGCATTAAGGTCTTGGGGGCTTATTAATTTGTTAACCAATTTGTTAATTTAAGCAAAATCCCCAAAAAAGCGATATCATAGGCAAAATATTAAGAGTATTAATTGTTTATTTATTGTTTATCTGTGATAGTTTGAAAATCGCCAGATTATTAATGAGCATTGAATATAGGGCTATTTATTAATAGTTACCATATATAAAAATTTATTTACTGGTAATTACCAGATATCTATTGATTTAACTATCATTGCATGTTTATTTTGTGCATGTTTATTTGTAATAAGTCTTGGAAAATTTATTGTCTCACTGTATATATCACTTATCACTTAATCCTTTCGGTCAACATTTCACTGCACTCGAATCACTATCGCACTCGCGCCGCGCATCTATTTCCACGCCGCGCCTACACCCTTCACGCCGCGTTCACACCATCGGACCGCGACATCCTTGGATTTCACCACTAGCCCAGCTGTCCAAATCCTAACTCACCATCATGGAGAACCTTTCAGCCAACTCATCTGTGTCCTACATGGAGCTGGGAGACAACAACACTTTGCGGTGACCACACCTAACCCCGAGGCAACAAACAACACTGATGAGACAGCGCCCAGGGAGCGAGACGCAGGAAGTATCACTAGCGCCAACTTCGACCCTGAAAATCTTCGTCAGCTGTCTTCCACCCGCCTGGAACCAGAGGTCGTCCCGACGGAAGTGCCTCCACGTACACCGTCACATACCACTGTCAATCCCACCACACAACTCTCGCCAGATGAACTGAGTCCATTAACTACCAGATTAATGAATGACACTCCAACCGATTTGGTCACCCTCATACTTAAACTAAGTAGTGACATCAAAGATTCCCGAGAGGAACTGGGTAGTCGAATCAATAATCAAACAGAAAAATGGATAGTCGAATGGAGAAGATGGATAACCGAATGGGAGGAATGGATAGTCGAATCAATGATCAAATAGAAAAAATGGATGGAGGATTGAGAATAGAGATCAGAGACAACAGGAAGGAGATGAAGGATATGAGAAAGCAGTTAGATGACACTACTGTATGCCTCAACAAAAGAATGGATGACATGCAGGTGAATTTGAGGAAGGAACTGAGTGAAGATTGGAGCAAGCATGCGATTGAACTGGAAAACAAGGTCATGCAAAACGTAAGTGAACACACTGATGGATTAAACAAAAAACTAGAAAATCTTGTAAAACAAACCAAAACCGACATACAACAGGCAGTAGAGAAACAGAAGACAGAGTGTGCCACCACCTGCAAGAATTTGGAAAAGCAAATTAGAGATTCCACCCAGCCATTAGAAAAATCTGTACAAGAAATTAACACTCAACTTAGCCTAACAAACACGTCTCTAAGTACTACTCAAACCCAAGTTGAAAGTCTAGAAACCGAACATACATTAATTCACAATAGAGTTAAAGAAACCGAAAAAGAATTAAACCAACACCAAATAACCATCACCCAACTAGACAGCGAGTTGCAAGATACTAAAATCGATTTAAATAGTAAAATAAAACAGACACACACAAAGATATCACAGCTGGAAATGAATATGAGTAGAGTGAGAGAAGGAGGTGAGATAGTAGCAGTACCCGAAACACAGAATGTGTCACAATTAATCAGTGGATTAGGAAAATTTGATAACACAAAATTCCACATGACACCTAAAGCGTTTGCAGAACAGCTAAAAGTGGTACAGGACTTAGTTCCAATCAGTTGGCCTGTATGGAGATTCCGGCTATCCTCTCTTTTAATTGGGGAACCTCTGCTCTTCCTTCACGGACGTGCACATGAATTCAACAGCCTAGAAGAATTTCTGAGAGCTTTCCTCGAGCAATATTGGAGCCTAGATAGACAACAAGAATTGTTATCAATAATAATAGGCTCCAATTTTGACGAAAGAAGTGGTCAGACATACACCGCATTCGTCTCACGGTTACGCTATCAAAATTGCAGCTAGACAACCAGATTCCCGATATTACCTTAGCTCACATCGCACTTAAGAAGATGCCGTATCACATCCAACTAGCATTGGCCACCGCTTCCATTAAAAGTGTCAAAGACCTGGAAAACCACCTTCATTGTGTTCAAGCTGTCTCCACAAGCAATATACAGCATAATAACCATAGAAATAATAATAATTTTGTACAAACCAACCCGCCACCAAATCAATCAAGAGAAAATTCTAACACTGCTGACAATACAAATAATAATCCACAGGACTTTGAAATAGAGTCACCACCACCAAATAACAACTACCGAAACAAAAATGGGTTCAGAAGGAATCAAAGTAATAACAATTTTAATAGGAATAAAGATCGTAGATACCATGATCAAGATAGATTCTATGATGGCCGAGATTACATGAACTCCAATAGAGACAACAACACAAGTAGTTCTAGAAACGAATCAAATAAATCACCATCACCAAATACCACTTTTAATACAGATAAAGATAATAACCCACCACCTTCTACTAGTACACCATCAAAAACAAATGGAAAATCAAATAATCCATCAGGAAAAAATTCCGGCAATAACCATCGCGCATGACTAGAAGGGGAGAAAACTTATAAGACTCTGACGGTTCAAATTCCGGCAGCCCAGAGCAAAGTTAAACGGCAGTTGAGCAAAATAAATAAGAGAGTGCACCATAACTCTCATCTTCACAGGAAACATGCTCGATATAAAAAGCCGACAGCTTTTGAGCATTATGCATGTTTTCATCCGCGGCACACTCGCTTCAAGCCCGCCCTAAAGCCAAGAGATTGTAAAAAACATGCTCAATATAAAAAGTCGACAGTTTTCGAGCGTTCTACATGTTTTCATCCACGGCACACTCGCTTCAAGCCCGCCATAAAGTCAAGGGATTGTAAAATTTGGACACCAAAACCTAACCTCTCTCAAGACGTTGATCAACTACCCACAACAAACCGGCCTACATAACCTAAATCGCCTACATCTGGTATACGAAAGGTTAATAAAAGCAGCTTCAAGACCCTGAAAACACTTCGTCTATTTGGTACGAGAACCTCGCCAACATTAAACCCTACTATAGAGAATGAACAATATCATTCCTAAGAACCACATGCTTCCGGTTTGGAGATAAACGAAAAAAGTGATTTGTCTACAACAGGATTCGAACTAACATGAGCCAGAAATCGTCCCAAGGATGTACTACGACGCCTGACCGTATTAATTACGCGAAATAAGTGATATTGAACTTTTTAGAAAAATACACAGTTATGTTAATAAAATTATTGATGGCCAACGATTGCCATATTTTCTGATCAAACCAAACAGAATCCTAACGGTAAATTATTACCAACTTCAAATATTAGTGAAAAATTACCTTCTTTTCCAAGACTTACTATGTTATTATATCATATATTTGTTAGTATTAGTAAATATCTGAATTTTTTGTTAGCTTCTGAAGTCATCGTTATGCACATAACCAAAAAACACATATGTTATGATGTCTACTTGTGTGCGTAGACGATATATTGTACACATACGATAGGCCAAGGCCACATAAATCGAACAGCATGTATATATTCCATACTTCACAGCTGTGAAAGTTTATAATCAAATTGTTATAATGTAGCCAGTATTATTAAGTAAATTTTGTTAAAACTAAGATTAACACATATTTTGATATTATTATTGAATGTTTATTTATTTGTAACCATAAGTATTTGCATGGCAGTGGATATTGAGTCAAGTGGTGAAACCACAGATTACGATTGTGAGCCCTAGGCTAATAACTTTGTCAATCGATAAAACAAGTCGGCACCCATTTAAGTTACCTGCTATTTCCTCCAGATCAGTTACCGAAGTTATTGTGAATCTATCTATGTAAATTGTTTGAGAGCCTTATTTATGTCATTTATTGTCTAGCAGAACTTATGAGTTTGAATTGTATTGTATTTTCGAGTGTCATCTGAGATAACCTCACATACCTTTTGTGCATCAGCGCTTGTAGAGATTCCTTCGGCACCTGGCATACTCTTTGGTTTGACATGTCGTCATCATAGTATTGTTTAGCCGCCAACTTTTGAATTCTCATATAGCTCTTTTAGATGTATTATCCTTGCTCTATTTTTTCTCAGCTAAATGCTTGATTTTTTGTGTAAATCACTGCCATGATTAGATGTTACGCTTCTGTAAATCTTATGAGTAGGTAACGTAGAATATTTCCGTACCGAATTCGAGTCGGAAGGTAAGCTAACATGAGACAGATGTGTTCACATATTTTTTAGAGCCTTCTTTATGTTATGTGAGATCTTAGAAAATTTGCCTCGTTTTCTTTGTATAGTTATACAAACTCGCCCTATCTGCAGCTTATTAAAAGCTTATTTATTCGCTCATTTATATAACTATAGGGGGCTTCTGTCACGATACAAATTCTGGCAACCAAATGAAGCCTCAATAAAATATTGTCAATAACCACTAAGTGTTGGTATTATAATAGATAGCATAATTAACGGTAAGCTGACCTAATTTAGCAGTACTCAATATTGAAAAAATAATGATAACAAGGAAGCGAGCTCCGACTCACCACCAAAAGTCTCTGACTCATATCACATTGTATATTTATTTATATTCTTTGATGTTAATTTATGTAATTGAAAAATACAAATCTTGAAGATGGCCATAACCTTCATCCAAAAATATCAAAACACACCACTGCCTATATGGATCATCTACTGAAAGATGTCAATGCCAATAAAATCATTGGAAAAATTATGATTCATCAATTATTTATAAAATGTATAAATACTTAATCCTCATATGTTAACTTGCTATTAAATAATGCACATTATTATTTGTACTCACCAAAAATATCACCCCAAGCCGGTGAAATAATGTATATACAGGTCTCATATCTTCGGTGGTTTCACGAACATAGCAATATATTTTGGAAATATTTGTTGTATATGAGATTATACTATTTTAGGAGTCAGTTATTTTTATAGCATAAAATATTTGGATGTATATTAATTTAGCAATAAACTTTCAGTTCACCTTTTGAATTTGGCAGTGGAGTTGAAAAGTAAAGAATATTTTTAAAGGCATCTTCCAAAATAAAAATAAAAATTGAAAGGATTTTAACGTCCTATATGTTATTTTGTATTATATATAATATATCGCATATTATTTAAATGGTTATTGTAGCTAAATGTTGGAACTACTTTGTGCATTGTACTGACGTCAAAAAACACGGTATTAAATTGACCAATCACAGCCCAGCATTTCATTAAAAATTCTAGAATGTTCTATTGAAAAGTCTGTTTCCTTGAATTTTAGCAAGGGTAATTCTCTTCCGTTTGAGACTCCTTAGAGAGCAGTTGCTTTTGAGCACATGAGTGCAGTTTAATTATTTTCAAATGTAATCAGTTTCAATTTCAATTTAAATGTTTTCTAACTGTGATATATTGAGCTGTGACAATATATAATTGATTAAATTCATGTAAAGTCGCGGAAATATTATAACCCATGGTCCAGAGCCAAGCAGTATCGTGAGATGACACACGGAATCCAATCTACCCCTGAGATGGCTGCCTAAACCAGGATACGGTAACCGACGTCAAAGCATCGCCAATACTGTGAGTGATCCGTTTATTTAATCCTTTGGCCAAAGGCGCGAAAAGCCTCTATGAAGTGAAATAGTGGGAAAAATTATCATACTGCGTGAAGCATAGAAACATGAGCTCATGGTCTAGTATTTAAGACACTCATAAATTTAGAGATTTTGTACTATCTTATTTGCCAGGCAAAATACCCACACCCACGCTCTACCGAAGATATAAATCTTGTAACAAGCTATTTATTGTTATTAATAATTATTAACGAAACTTGTAAAATTCATTTAATTGTTCAAGTTGTGTGTTCTAAAGGAACAGGAGAATATACTCCAAGTTTTTCACCTAATTACTGGGTTTTCTAGTCGTTCTTGCACCTGTCTTGGCAATCCCAATTGATACATTAAATTTATTTAATTTATGAAAATATCAGTATCCTGGATGAGCCCTTGCAAGGCCAAATTTTGACATGCCCAGTCACGTAAGGAGTATGCTTAGCCAAGTGTGTCACGTAAGTGGATTGAGATCTTGTCTTTGATGCGTGACTATAGTCCATCACTTAGCTCTCCCTTATCTTGTGACACATTTGACTGTGTTTGCTTGATCCTGACGTCACGGGACATACAACATAAAAATAATAGCGTTACATACATGACCCACAACATAGTAGTGTTACAATGTTATTGAAATTGCAATGTTATGCTCGTTCTGAGGAAATCATTTCTAAGATATTGAATAGGGGACTTAAGGTATATTTGTACAGGCTGCTAGTTCATTAGCAGAGTAAAAAAGTGTACAATTCTCTTGAACTCTGAACAGGTCTTGTTATGTAAAGTAATGGTATCATTTGTGTCAATTTGCCTGTTGCTGCACCCTAGCCCTATAGCTGTTTGTACTGTGTTATGTTGTCTTGCACGCTATAGGGAAGGAAGTTTGTTCGAAGAGGACTCGAAAAGATAAGAAGAGAGGAGGAGAAGAATAAAAAGAGAAGAGAACGAGGAAAAAGAAGATGATGATGGAGAGGGGGAGTGCCTATTCGTTAAGCAAGTGCCTAATTGGGGCGTTCCTGGGTGGTGCGCCAATACCAAATAGTTGTTATCAGGCAAAGGGAGAGTCTCTAAATCTTTCTCTCTCTCTCTCTGCCGCTGTCTCTTTCTCTCGCCCTGTCACTTTCTTGCTTGTTACCTATAAATTTAATAAGGAAGGTTGCGTTCTCACTAACCATGGTCCTCACTTGGATCTCATTGTCGTTTCGTTTTTTGTCTGTTGCACCTAAGGCGTTCTTGCAAATGATGTTGAAGCAGTGCAAGAGAACCTATAGAATCATTGAGGTACAATGATAGAAACAATGAGGTAATGTAGATCTCTAGTCTATAAGATTCCTAGCTTAAGCGAGATTCCTAGTTCCTATTCGAACATACAGCCAATTTTTTAAATAAAAAAGAGGTAAGTTATTACAATCTTAAAAGATATGGAAGGATGAAGGAGAAATTAAAAAGATGAAGCTATTACAATACAGTCTTAAAATTAAGCTGGTTAAATATTATACCAGCTTATTATATTATAATATGGTACCGTAGTTATAGCCTACGGTATACAGTGGTTGCTGAGTTTATATTGAATAGAAGAAAAACGTTTATGACCTTTTGCAGTGGAATTCTTTTTTTAAACTTGAAAATTGCCAAAAATAAAAACAATACTAAAAAAATCGGTACACCACTTTAAACAAAATAAAAACATGAATAATGACATATTACACATTGTCTAACAAGAATAAATAATAAATAAAATTACTGTTTGTCCCCCAATAAAGACTCAAATACAATTTAAATTTACAATTACGTTTGAACATTCTTGTTCGAATTTCTGCATTGTACTAGAGAATTGAGAAAAATACTTAAAATACACTGAACATTTATATTGAATGTTTTGACAATTGCAAAATTACAAGTAAAGATGGATAGGGAAATTTCATTGACGAACGAAAAGGGGGAGGAGGAGAAGAAAAAAGAGTGACAAAAAGAAGAAGAAAACAAGAATCTATAAATTTTCAACTATTCCAACTTCCATTCCTATAGTAAATGTGTCACTGACACACACCAATTACAGCAAATAATGTGATTGTATCGTTCGATTTCACCAGCTCATAAATAATACACAAATTCCATCCACTGAATTCTGTTGATAATAATTTACTGAACGCAACAGAAGCGACAGCAATCACAGAGTAAGGAGGTAGAGCTATAGCACGCCTGCCGTGTCTAAATTTGACAGTCATCCATTAGAGGGAACCCCGTCATGTCTTGACCAATCACGAAGCAACCACGATAACAAACTTCTTACCAGCAGGTTAAAGCAGAAATATTGTTACATTGGGTTACTAGCATGTAGGGTAAACATGATTGGTCAATAGGCTATGACTCCCCATAATGGACGACATTCAATTTGTGACGTTTTCAAAAGCCAAACAAAATTATAATCTGTGTAGATGCGTGACTCGAACCATTTTGTTCAGCGATTGGATCGTCCGTTCATTGCATTCAATCAACTAGATCAACGCACAGCACGGAAACTTGTAATCACGGTAAAACATTTCATGTGCCTAATCTCTCACACACTCGTTCACACTCTCTCTCTCTCTCCATTTCTTACACTCTCACTCTCTCTGACTCTCTCTCCTGAGCGTGCATCAGAATCCCAGGAAATAATGGATAGCGAGTAACAAGTTTCTGAGGAAATCAGCCATTACAATTCCCCTGAGTTGATAATGTAAATTGATTAGAAAAATTGAAGCGATGATCGTATCCCGTCTTTTGTTCACTTTGAAAAACAAAAAAATATATATATCACCATTCTACATTTAGACGAATATCAAAAATCTCATCCACTTTCATTCATGTTAATGATTATTTTATAACATGAAGAATGAATTTAATTCAAAAAATTTGGTTTTTATCAATAAGGTCCGAAGCTGAGAGGATGAATATTCTATAGTCCATGCAAAAACCTTATCCCACCATCATTATTACTACAAACAAGAGACAAAACTTCCCGACAAATTAATAAAACTGATCGCACAAAGAACTCGATTTAATTAGAAGAAGTTTATCAAGAAAAGTTAATTGTATTCCTGTATAAGGAAAGTCGAGAGACAAAGTATTTCCTCTATCAATACTACAGGTTGGATGGAAAAGTTAACTTTTTTAGAGTAGACCTTTTTCAAATAAGAATTCCTTGCCAGAGTCAATTTTACGAAAAAAGTCGATTTCTCTCACCCCCACAAAGTCCAAGAGATTTTTCTTCAAAATAGCTTCTCTAATGGAATGAAAAAAGTTTGTAAGTCGCTGTAAATTTCTATACAATCTGCTGCTGCAAGAGCCGAGCGCTTATGCAGTCAGTGTCAGGAAACAAATGAGATCCGCTCTTGTGCTTTCATTAAATTCGACAACAAAGAATGGATGAGATGAAGTGTTGCACACCAATAGACGACGGTGTTGAGATAAGGAGCAAAATTGATTGGAAGCTCTCAGTACTAGCGGGTTCAATCGTTGTTCACTTCAAAAACGAGAGAAAAATGAGAATTAGATCATTATTTCTTAGCTAGAAATGAGCGATGAGCTCCTAGATTCAACGCTGCAATTTGATCTTTCAGGATATTATCAGGTCTATTCCGACACTCAAATACTGCTCTCTTCAAAAAACAAGTGGACAATATTATTATATTTATGATACCCTTCTTTGCAGTTGGAAGATTCAACCAACAAGCACAATTTTCTGTTTATTGAAATGATTTATTCAAAAATACAATACAACAGATTAGAATCATGAATAGAATGGAGTAGATATCATAAATATTACCTGTCAACTGATTCATAAAATACTATTCCTTGTCTACTTTGAGTTGATGCATTTTCTTCACCTTCCTATCAATTAACTTTTTATTAAATTTTCACGTGATTTATAGATGTTGTGGAATCCCTCCTTAGTAGTTAAAAGAACTAGACCAATGTTGTCCACTCCACAATGAATTTTTAATAGTGATATTTATGTTGCATTTTGTTTATTGTATTTAATAGTGACATTTATTTTTAATAGTGAAATTTTATGTTGACATATAAGTAATTATGCTGAATACTTTGAAAACCAGAAGTTTAAACAAATGTCCATTCTTGGAGGAGTCCATGGAGTCCCTCTTTTCCGTTCACTGACTCAACTGTGATAGTGAACTATTCCATGAAGATTTATAGTCAAACTTGAAAATATGTTTCTTGACAAACAATTCGGCGAAATCACAGCAATGAACATCAATCAACCTCTGTCGATCTATCATCAAAAGTTAATACATGACAATAAATTCGATTGTAACTTTTCAGTACAATTTCCAACAGGCCTATAATAGAACTTGCTACGGAATGCGTGTTATCGCATTGGAAACACAGAACACGCCTTGACGAGGCCCAATTTATATTACAGTAACAGTGGCGCGTGCCTTGCTTATAACTGGGTTCAGGGAATACAACTAAAGCTGTTGTTGTTCCACGTTCGATTGGCAGTAGGCTACAGCATAGCAGGTTGTTGCATTTTGTACAGCAGTTGAGACCTTCAAATTGGCATACAGCGTATATTATGTTTTCGTGTTGTTACATGCGACATAGGCCTATCCAGTGCATAGTATGCACATATTTGCATTACTTATAATTCTTATGAGTAATCATAATCAAACATTTTCGTCATAATAAAAGATGATGACCAAACATCAATTCACTTTTGAGTAACCATCCCTATACAGACACTTATGTAACTTGAAAAGTAAAATACAGTATTACTGACATATCGTATTTTGGGAATTTCGCATCGTACCTATAGTTTGTAACTCAACTCATCACAATTATACATACATATTCGTGTTAGGAATACTAAGCAAACAATCAAAACATACTACGTTGAACATGTAATAATGGACAGCGAAAATCTGGTGACTCAGATGTGAGGTAGAAAAACTGTGAATGCGAAAATGAAAACGAGCAGAATTGAAGTGATGAAGAACGTAATGTTAGGAGGAAAAGAGATAGATATTGAGATAAATGGAGGGAGGGAAATAGAAAAGAGTGTGAATTTAATACATGGGTAAGAGTAAGAGTAAAAGAGAGAGAGATTGAGGAAAATGAGAGGAAGGAAAAGTATATGAATTTAAAATAAATGTGAGAAAGTAAGAGAGAGAGTGAGAGTGAGAGAGACAGACATACAGAAATAAGGGCAGGGAAAGAGAAAAAGAGAAAAGCATATGAATTAAAAAGACATGCGAGAAAGTAGAACACTCGTTCCCCTCCATTTTGTCACCACCGTTTTCATGTCCATAAATTTTCTTCTTTCAATTTGTTAATGCGACACGATTGGCAGAGCGGCGGCGCTCGGCAAAATAGAATTACAACGGAGAAAAAAGCAATTAACGCCTCCAATTGGAGCCCCGAGTTGCAAAAATATTATCGTGTGAAGGGTATTACTGCATGTGGAGGAAAAAAGGAGGGGAGGGATGAAGGGAAGAGACTAGATGGCGAGAAAAACCAGCATTCTTTCTCCATATCCACGTTATTGTACCTCATGTATGATTATGGCCCTGAAATTCATATCTGAAGGGTTATTGTATGGATTGTAGGCAGATATAGGATTTACAGAACGGCTGTAATGTAACAGTTTTCTCAAATGTTTAGAAATGAAAGACCAAATTATTTAGATATTATTAAAAGTTTATAAGTATTATATCGTATAATACGATATAGAATAGTAGATTTTTCTTATTTGGCGGACATCAAATGACTGTTATTCAAAGTTTCTATGGTAACTGATGATGTTATACTCATCTTTGCCCTGAAATAACTTCACATGGTCGACCATAAGGCTAGGCGTACACCGGTTAGTCAAGACAAGACGAGATTAGTCACGTTTAGTCACAGTAATTCACATAGTTGCTTATGAAGCACCACACACCGATGCAATGACTAATCGGTGTGTGTTGCTTCATAAGCAACTATGTGAAGTACTATGACTAATCTCGTCTTGTCTTGGCTTGACTAACCGGTGTACGCCTAGCCTTACTTAGCTTGGCGTCTTCTGAAGCATAACATCACCCGTTGCCATGGAAACGTTGAATAACAGTCATTTGTTGTCCACCAAATAAAAAAAATCCACAATTCTAAACGATATAATGCTTTTATACTTATACAATATATAAATTTGGTCTTTCGTTACTAAAAATTTGAGAAAACTGTCATTCCAAATTAAAAAATTCCACTGTACAATATCTGAGTATAAGAGAAGAATTTGAGAATAGTATAAGTGTCTATTAAGTTCATGTGTTCATCAAAGTTCATGGAAGGATAGATTGAGTAACAGCAGAGTCTAAAAAATCCATTCTTGTCTCATTTGTAGTTTTAGGTCCAATTCACGCCAGATGAAAACTTCAATGCTAAACCAGTCCCACTTGCTTGAAGCAAACGTTTTGTTTCGTTTCGATTGATCTGGTTTGAATTGAACCTTGTTGCCTACAAGATATATAATATATACATTATTTTTAATCTTACAAAAGCATTCTTGTACAAAGCCCAATGGATTTGGAAGAGAGTCATTGTGAGAAGATTTAGAGCGGCTGGGGAGTGGACTCGCTTTTGATATTTACGCAGCAAAACAGATGGTTCCTGACAGTGCTTAGCTGGCTGGCACAATTTCAACTTGGTTGGCGCTGATTGGATCTGTTTTCCCCTTGTTCGTTGTGACTTCAATCTTCTGTGCCCAAATCCCAAATTGGGAACGAAAACACCTCAAACCACCTATACTCGATTGTAGTATACAGTTCATCCAAGACGATCACATCCAGATGTGATATCAAACCAGAATTCTATAAACTCAACGTGTCGAATTGTAGCTAAATCATCATTTTTGAAGGTAAAATAATAAAATAATTTCAATTTTTAAATATTTTGTTCTCAAAATAAGTCTTGTAAAACAGGAAACGGTTAACTTACAATAGGCTTCCAAGGTTATTCATTGCAATTAGGTACGATTAAATTTCCGATTTACTTTGTTAGGTTAAGTCGATACACGGAAAGTGTTTAGGGAGACGCGAAGCAACTGAAATTGAAGAATAAAATAGAAGGCAGCTGGAATTGCAAAGAAAAGAAATCGGGGAACAGAACAGGTGATCAACTCAAAAGAGAAAGATAAAAAGAGAGTGATCAATTAAAAGATGAGAATGAGAAAGACATAAAATAAGAAAAGCAGCTAGAATCGCAGAGTAGGAAAATCGAAGAACAGAGCAGATAACGATGAGAGTGAAAGAGACAGATGACGAAAGACGGAGAAAGTCAAAGCTCGGGAGAAGAAAAATAAGTAGACCTCAAAAGGAACAGATGATGAACAAAGAGAGAGAAACATACAAAGAGAAAAAGACGAAGAACGGATTAAGATGTGTAGATACTGTAATACGAAGAGAGAAAACAAAAGCTCGAGATAAGAGAAACACGAAAACCAAACAAAGAACAGGAGATAGAAAAAGGAAAAGAGAGAACAGAATCAGGTGCGAATAAATCGAAAAGGTAGCAAACAGTGTGTGGAAAGGAATCAGGAGATGGAGAGAAACTGTAAGATAAGTGAAAGAAAAAGAATTTCCACGACGTGACACGCATGTGAAGTTATTTATCTGTTGACTGTGTACTTAGAAAGGTAAATTCGATTACTGCTCGGCTAGCCGGTGCCGCTGAGAGCTGGTGGAATTCAAAAAGGGGTGGTCCCCCGAGGGGGTTTCAGGGGGGGGATTTTAGGAGGGAAAGGGAGGGCGCAACAGATCTCTTTCAGACCGCGCGATCCACCTGATTAACCTGACTAAACGCGTCCAGAATAACAACCGAATTCTAACCGGAGCGCAACCACAACAAGAACGGAAAGTTCCCAGCGCCATTAGATTATACCGCCTAGGCACTGCTTCCAGGGATGTAAACAAAAGATTTTCATCAAATACTGGCGAACTCTATTCAAATTGTATGTCGTGACATGAAATTCTAATAGAAAAACTTCACTCTATGCCTTGTTCACAATTGGTATAAGACACTCAAAGGTTGCAGTGCTCTATTTTTTTAATTTTAGGTGCGGAAAAACTCGTTTCTTCTTGAATTTTGTAAAGTGACATTAGAGTATTATGGTATCATGAATTGCATTTGCTCGAAATCATTGTCCATAAATTCTCAGAATCTATTAAGGTCTCTAATTTAAACGTTAGTAAGTGATATACACCATATTTTGTTGCACAGAACGTCGAAAGCTATGATCAAATCATCCGAGAGCAACTCACCGAAATGATAATGTCAGTTAATTTGAATTCCAATGTTAGAACCGAATGAAGAATAGGAGAAGAGGGGAGAGAGATCCCTTAGATACCGTTATAAGCCACTCTATATAATCAATATCAAGATTCTGAATAACTTGCTGCAGGCCTTACCAAAATTCCCAAACTTATAAGATTACAAACATTGGAATTCCAGAATATTGTCCAAAGTCCAATGTAGGCCTAATACCAATAAGTACTGAAGAATAAAGAGAAAACATTGAACAACAATTACGTAGAAGCGTTTGGTTGAATCTTTCATTGAAGTTCCATCCAATTAAAAATCATTGAACTGACCAGCTGGCTCGTAAACTGACATTGAAATTCCAAAAATTAACACTGGAGACTGATATTTATTATGATCGGTACTAAAGAACAATGAGTGCAGATTGAACAATCATCATCTATCTATACTATATTAAAAGAGTTTGGTGCCAGTTTAGAGTAAATTTTGGAAAGAAGTAGAATAAGAAGAAAAAGAAGAAGGAAATGAAGAAGAAAAAGAGGGAGAAGAGAAAGAAGAAGAAGAAAAAGAAGAAAAGAAAGAAGAAGAAGAAGAAGGAGAAGAAGAAGAAGAAGAAGAAGAAGAAGAAGAAGAAGAAGAAGAAGAAGAAGAAAGAAGAAGAAGAAGAAGAAGAAGAAGAAGAAGAAGAAGAAGAAGAAGAAGAAGAAGAAGAAGAAGAAGAAGAAGAAGAAGATGAAGAAGAAGGCGAAGAGGAAGACGAAGAAGAATAAGAAGAAAAAGAGAAGAACGAAGGAGAACAACAACAGAAATAACAATAAAAGAAGAAAAAGATCGGGGAAAAGAAGAAATGAAAGCAAGACCACTCTACAATCTTGTACAGATGACTGACGATTTTATAGCTGCTGTGTAGGATGAAGGCTGGATAACGTGAAGTGATTCAAGACGGCACTTCAACGCACAACAAGCCCCTCCCTCCTCATCCCACCCCCACTAGGCACAAACATCACTTCCATTCAGCTTGAAAAGTGATTACAGCTGACTTTAAAACCGCCATAAAATGTCTAGTCGGCCAGACGAGAGAGGAATCCCACTTCCTTCTTCCAGACTCCGAAAGCTGCAAAAACTCAGCGGATGGATAATAAAATAGAGAGGCAAGAGAAGAATTGCGAAAGAATTATTTCAAGCAGAAATATTCCATTCAAACATATTTGTTTTAACATATGGTTGGCATGATAAATAACGAGAATTCGCTAAAATTAGATTCGGATCTCGGTGTACTATGAAAAATATCGGTTTGAGATCTAAACAGCTCAAAAAAAGTATTATTGAAATAGTATTTAGTAAGTATTAAAAGTAGTATTTATGATTATTAGCTCAAGCTATTAATTATTGTAAGCCAAAACTCTGTTAGGTTACACCAACCTTTGTTGGTTGAATCAGCTGATCATACCTCCTCATTGTGCTGATCCTGATCAAAAATTGATCTTGCTTGGTGCAACCCAATAAAAAACATACATATTTTTAAAAAAAATGAAGAAGTAGAACAAATTCTTTCACAGTTATCTAACATTTTTCCGACGCTTCTATTAATTTCATGTCTAATACTGTCCTCAAGAATTAACAACAAGCTGTTCAAACTCGGTTTTCAAGGTAGAATCTTCGAGATTGAACCAAGGTAGAATCTTCGAGATTGAATCAAGGTTAAATCTTCTAGAATTGAAATCTTCGTAGAATTGAATCTTCAATGTCACTGTACAAGACGAACTGCTTGTTATTAATTAACTTTGAAGTAGTTGAATTAACCGTAGTTCATGAATCAACCATAATTGGAAGACATATGACATGTTTCTACGTACATCCCAACAAGCCATAATACACTACGGTAACATAATAATCTAAAATGACGAATAGCTCTCAAAAATTGTTCTGACCTAGGCGACTCATTCCTAATATGACAGTGAATTTTTACTCTCGATTTTATCTTTTCATATGACTATAGATTCATTATATTCAGCACGTCAAGCGAGAAAACCATGCATTGTTGTAATTGGTACACAGAACCACAGAATAGGAGAGATTCTCTTCTATTCTGTGACAGAACACAGTAGAATAATTCGGAAAAAAAACAGAAGGAAAAGAACAAAAACAATGCAATAATGCAAGCACACATAGAAAAGTGATGGAAAGAAGTTAAGTAAGTAGTACGAAAAGAGAAATTGGAGAGGAATAATTAGAAATGAGGATGGAATAGATCAGAACTAAACGAATGTGAGCGATAAAAGGATTGAGGAGAAGGAATTGAACGGATAAGAAAATTACAACATTACCCTTGCAGTCTCAACTATTTATTCAGAGAACGGAACTTGTGAGTTTGAAATGATTGATTAATTCATAGAGTTGAGAATTTGAAATGATTATAAGATCAGAAATTAGTTGAAAAGGGAAAATGGGAGGAGTTGGGAAAATTACAGAGGTAGTAGGGAACACGAACCACATTAAAACATCGAAAGCAAATAGAAGAACTGAACAAAGCGATTGGCAGGAAGCAAGTGAAGGTGTAATACGGAAATTGAAAAAGAAGTAGATAGAGGAGGAAAGGAGGGGAAGCGGAGAATGAGAAGAAGGAGGAGCTGAAAATAAGAGAGGAAATGAAAACTTACAACACTGAAAACACATAGTGGGACTGACAAAAAAAGATGAGAGAGTTACCTCGTAAGGAGTTGGTGAAGAGGAGGTGGGAAAAGGAGGAGTAGTGGGAGCAGGGTTCCTCTAAATATGAGAGACGATAAAATATTATTCGTTTTCTAATGATTTTATTTTTTCCTTGGAAGACAGTTTAACACTTGCATCAGAAATATTGTGGAACTTCTCCATAGTAGGTAAGTAAAAAAAAACGATTTTGTCTATTCCGTATTAATAGACAAGTTTAGGAAGTAGTAGGAAGAAAGTTTATAGGAGGGAGGAAATGAAGAAATATTCCATCAGATTTACATACTAGATTACATCAGATTTCTTCCAAACTACAATCTTATTGCAATATCAGAGATCCATTATTAACGACAATGTACTTTACATCTTCACCTCCAAAGTATACTGTCTCTGTTTCAGTGGGAAAAGGAGCTATGAAGGAAGATAAGGGATTTAGGTGATGTTATTAATTTCTTTCTTGATGAAACCAGCATGCATCAATAGAGTTTGCGACTTACCTTATCCGCGAGGAGGGCGAACCAGGGAGGCTGAGTAGACGGCTGAGTTAAAAGGAGAGTAGTATTACCTGAGAGGCGGCGGAGGCGGATAGGAGGCGGTGAGCTGTCCCCGGGGGCGGCGCCCAAGAGAGGCGGTCAATCATGGCAGCCAAGACAGGTCCTGCACATAGACAAGCGCGTTTTAGCTTTTACGGGGACCACCTCCAAAATTAATTTCAATCACGGCGAATTAACTGTCTTCTGTCTCTGTGTTTGTAAGTCAATCTAACTTTGGGATCAACTGTTTTCCCTCAGAATTTAATTTGTTTTCGAATTTAAACTCTTTTTAAACGTGATTACAAAATTTTACATATTTTCGATTCGTTTGTCTGTGTGCATTCGTGTCTTTTATGGCAGCCATTTTTATATCGACAGAGTTATAGAATTTGATGAGCGTTTTATATGCATTGCTATAGATTATGGATGAGAATCAAATATATATAAAAATAATAACCATAAACAAGGTCCAACTCGTATTTTGAACAATATTCCTTTCATTTTTGAAACATCAATTATTTATTCTAAAAACAATTTTTCATAATTTCCAATACGAGTTATGCCTTGTTTTAGTTATTATTCTGGTGTGTTTGTTAGTATAGTTGACATTAACAAAAGGGATGAAAAATGAGAAAAAATAAAATAGCAATATGATAACTAGTATGTGTTATAAGTAGTGGTTGAATTGTTAATGTTATCTTGTTGAAATTGAACGGAGAAAGGGTGAGGAGGAATACTTTCAAAGTAAGATAGCTATAATTTATATTAATAATTAGAAATGGATTGAAGTCTTTGAGCAATCTTAATACAGATCAACTCGTTAAATATATATTTAAGTTAACTAGTTCAAGTTACTCAATTTACTACTTTCTGTGATCTAGTTCATAAATGTATTTTGAAGTCTTGAAACTACTTGACAATGTAAACCCATTTGTTTACAATTAAAATATTCAAAATTCCTCAAAGTAGGTGGATAAATCAACATTAAATTGTTGTGTTGATATGGAATGGAACACAATTGATGAAATGAATGCTGGATAACAATGAATTTCTACGGGAATAGTTGGGGATAGAGAATTTCGTTTCAAAACTCAAAAACTGCATACACTTAGGAAAAAAGGCGTTTCAAACATGTAAAAACAGCCAATTAGAAATCATGCTGTTGATAGTAGCCTAATAGTAGTTGTTTTGAATGTAAAGTTCAATCATCAACAGAGCTCTATGTGCTCAGTAGAGCTTTGAAATTGATCAAATATAAATGATTTAAAGAAAACTATAGATGAGAAATACGATAACAATAACAGAAAACTGAAAAGTTTAATGGTATAAATGTAAACTGCACAGTTTAAAAATTATGATCCACTGAAAGTAAGGAGTAGAATGAAGGTTATTTGTGATAGAGGAACGTGCATTTTGTTATAGAAGTTTAGTGCATATGTAATGTTTTAATTTTTTCCTAAAATCTTTATAAAATTAGAAGTTATCCAAGCACTGAATTATAAAAATATTGTTACAATGATGATTATATTAGAATTAGAGCATAACATTCAAAATGTAAACTAAAATTTGTGGGTGAATCTTAACTTTATTTGAAGTTTATAAATATTGTTAGTTAGAAGAGACAAGTTTTTTCTGAAACGTTAGTATATTTTTAGTGATAATCTATGATAATAATTATAAGTTCTTTATTTAAATTGAATTTTCACTAGATACAAGTGTATCAGCTTAGTGTATTAACTTAACGTTAAATCATTTGAAAATTATATAAATTTATAGATAAATATTAACAAATAGAAATTGTATAATTATTAATTGAATTTATTAAATTTCATTCAAAAGCGTTAGGCTACTTAAAATCGCGGAAACAAATCACAATAACAAAAAACGGAACTGTTGAAAAATATTTCTTACAGTACATAATTGGAAAGAATTATTGTTTGAAAATATGTACAACCAAGTATATTCATCATATTTTGAATCAATATACAGTAGTTTAGAACTGAAAGTATATTATAATAATAGTAAAGAACAAAGAAGATTATGAAGGGGGATGATAATATCTTTACAAGTTAGTTATTGGATGAATTAATTTCAGTAAGCAATGAATGTGATTGGGCAAGCTTTCAAGCCGATTAGATTTTAACATTGAATGTTTAAAATGGAGGAGTTCAATCCACAGCCTTTTTAGTTATGCCTTATGCTTTGAATTTCCCAACATTGAATACTATTTTTTACAAACCCCTTGTTATCGCGATAGTGTTGATCGATATTTTTTTGTTATTTTTGTATATTTTTTCAACTTTTGTCATATTTTTTACTATTATTTCTGGCGTTTCATTACATATGCAGTTCAACATTTATTGTATGTGTAGTGCTGAACATAGTAGTATAGATATGGATAAATAATGATAATTTACTTGGATATTTGTCAGTGCAGTGAGTTCTGTTCCGACTTTGTGTCAGTCAACATGGATGTAATGTTAGGTGTTATGTACTTACTTTTATGTTGATGTTGTGATGTTGTCATGTAGTTGTTGTGGTTTTATTCTGGTTGTCACTTCAGCAAACAACATTAAAAGGTGATTGTGAATGAAGACTCTGTACGTAATCTGTCTTAACTGTAAAATATTCTAATATAAAAAAAGCCTTCTGAAACAGCACTTATCTTTGATGAATAGAAATATATCATTTTGAAAATATAGATACCATGTTGTAATCGACAGAAATAAAGCGAAAAATTAATGAAAGCAAATGGAAAATAAAATTGTATCCAACAATTTCAGTTCATCATTCTAAAAATATTTCAACACACTGAAAACTGAAAAAGTGACACATTCAAGTAATAGTAACAATGATAATGCACTAGGAAAGCAATAATATACGACAATATCAATGATAATTATTATAATGTAAAAATCAATATAACCAGCAATTCATCAACAAATTCAAATGCAGCCAAACATTGAAGGCGAGTCAGTTTTTAACAATAAAAATTCTCAACTGCGAAAAATTTGTAGTCAAATCAAATACGAGCCACATCATCTACAAACTAAACACTGATTAATTTGGTTCAACACAGAGAAACATTTATGCTACTTTCAAGTTCATTCACAAGGTTCTATATTCAAATTGCTATTGAATGATAAAATGTATAACAACATTTTTTATCAAATTTTTGTTGGAAATTCTTTTTAAAATTCATAAACAAAAAGATAAGTTGATTATCACCAACCTAACACTGAACCCTTTTCTTGTGCATTTAAAAATCCCCTGTCTTAACTAACGACAAAACTCTTTATGATGAAACATTTCATCAATATCCCATTATTTTCTTTCTAAATCAATCTATAAACACAAATATTGTGGAAGGATGCCCGAAAGCCGATATCGAAGCACTATAAATCTGAGCTCAATAGGGAAATCGGTGTATCACGTTGACGTGACGTCATTTTAAATATTCCCAGCTTTCGTGCAACCAACCTTTAATTAGTTAATCAAGTACCTCAAAATCTACATTGATACCATGCATGCCACGTTGATTCAACAGTCGTTGAACTACAACACTCCAAATGACGATAATCAATGGAATTGAAGTGTATTGCAATTAATTATAACCTAAAGGATGTCACGCGCTCTATTCGGGCACAAAAGGGATCGAATGTCCTGAACCGGACTTAATCCCAGCTTCACGTTTCCCATTCCGATTATCCGCCAGTGCGACTCTCGGATAATCCGACCCATGTGAACGCAACAAACACAGACTGGTATCCAGCTTTGTAGAATTAAGTGCACACGTATATTATTGTGTAATTTGCAGGCCGTCAAAGACCCTCTCATACAGCAAGCAACTTATTGTGTAACAATTGAAACCTCAAAGCTATAGGATTGACATCATGATTATTATTTGTATGAAACATATTGAACATGTGAGATTTGTATGGAAAACGTTGTGTACAGAGCATAGTCAAATTTAAACTATCAAATATAATTAATAATTTAAACTAGTTTAATAATTTAAACTAGTCAAATTTATTTATTTATTTATTTATTGATCGAGTACAAAATATAACTTATAGGATGAAAACACAGACAGAGTCCAAAACGTCTTCTCTTCCTGATTTTGATAAAATTTCAAAAGAGGGTTATGTTCACATTCACAATTCAACATAATTTTTCACTCCTAAAAATAAAAAAAAACTGTGATTTATCAATTTGGAATTTGGAAGTGTGTTTTAAAAGTAAAAAATGCACCAAACAAATAATTGAAAATATTGAATTTCACTTGAAAATCTTTAGCCAGAAATAGACAAACATTCATAAAATTTAATTTACACTATCGGCCAGTAGCACTATATACCAATAGAATATTTAACCAGCTTAAAATGACGTCATTGCACTGATGTCCGATTATATTTGTTCAATGGTTCCATTAGGTGACATCTTTTCAGGGCAATTGGATTGAATAGGATTTTTGTGAAAACTGACCGTATTGACCTCGACAAAACATAATGCTGGTCTACGTCTGGAGTATTATTCTTCAGTGAACCTTAGGCTAGGCGTACACCGGTTAGTCAAGACAAGACAAGACGAGATTAGTCACGTTTAGTCACAGTAATTCAATGACTAATCGGTGTGTGTTGCTTCATAAGCAACTATGTGACGTACTGTGACTAAACGTGACTAATCTCGTCTTGTCTTGTGAATTCTTCATTGAACCTTAGATTGCAATCTACTAGTACTTTGTACTCTACTCCATCTTCTCCTGCCTTCATTCTTCATAGGCTAGAATCCTAGGCAAGTCTCTTTGTTGCCAAGTTTTCTGGTTCCTTGTCAAAAATTCTGCATTTAAGATTTATTTGTGTAACCAACTATCAACACAGTAATTGACTACCGATACATTAATCGACTACAATACAGAAATCGAATGTAAATATATCTACTATCGATATATCTACTATATCGATATATGTTATGGATTATCGATAAGGAAGTACTAGAAAAAACAAACAATTTGGACTCAGAACGGCTAGACTCTTCCACATTAAAAATTCGATTAATGATTGATTCTAAAATAAAAATTATTTTCTTATCAAATCAGTGTTGGTTGCTCTTATTATTTATTACACTCCTCATTATTATCGTTACATCTTTCTCTCTACACATCAACTGAGTTTTCTCAATCGTTTTGCAAATTTCAAATTTGCCCTCTTTCAAACAAAGTGGTACTATCTGCTTGACAAGCACATGGAAATGTATTACAGGGCTGGGGTCGCTGCTTGTTGTAAAAACGAGGCAACAATTTTGCTATAGCTGGCAAGAACTGTTGAATTTCATACTTGTGCTCGCTCCCTTCACCACTTTTGATAATCCGAGTGGAAAGCGATTCGCTGAACCGGCAGAGCCGTTTATTTTTCTTTCATTTCAATTTCATGATGGATACGCTTTCTACTTCCCCTTCAACTGCTGTCAATTTCTTTTCTTCCCTTATCCTTCTTCACTTCTTCTTCCTCTTCCTCGCCATCTTCTTGCTCTTCCTATCATCTTCTTCTTAATCCCCTTCTTCTTCTTCTTCTTCTTCTTCTTCTTCTTCTTCTTCTTCTTTTCATCTCCCTCTTCGTTTTCTACTTCCTCTTCACCTTCTTCTTCTTCTTCTTCTTCTTCTTCTTCTTCTTCTTCTTCTTCTTCTTCTTCTTCTTCTTCTTCTTCTTCTCCTTCTTCTCCTTCTTTCTCTTCGTCTCCTTCTTCTTCTTCTTCTTCCTCCTCTCTTCATCTTCTTCTTCTGCTTCTTCTTCTTCTTTTTCTTCTTCCTCTTCCTCCTATCTTTCTTCATAAATACAGTACTACAAGTTCAGTGAACACTTGAAGTTAGGTGCGGTGACTTGAAATGTGATTATCTCCCGAAAAATGAGTGTTTTTTATTTTCAGCTTGGATAACTCATTTTCGGAATGTAGTTCTCTTCTTGTCACAGTATTTTGATTAAATTTGAAATAAAATTCAACTGAAAGTTCTTGTTAGTTGATGAGAAACTCAGGAGAAAGCTCAAAGTTCATGATGTGATATAACTTTTTCCAACATCAAAAAGATAGGTTATTATCACTGGTAGGGCAGAGGGGAGGCTAACATCTTTTGTCCGTTATTGTTGCGGACGGTTTCTCATGAGCTGCAATCATATAAAGAGCCAAGGATTATATGAAGATATAACCTCATTGGATTGCAAGTAGCCAACACTAGCTCACATCATGCTTCTTCTGTCCTGTACTTATTCCTCCGTCCTTCTTCTCTTCTCCTTATTCCTTCTCTTCCCCTCATCCTTCACATTCTTCTTCTTCTCCTTCATCTTCTTCTTCATCTCCTTTTCTACTATTCCTTCCTCAGCTTCTCCTTCCGCTTCTTATTTCTCTTGTCGTTGATTTTTCTCATCCAAGTAATTTTCCCTCTTACATGCAATATGTAAGACAATTTCCCAGTAAATATGAAAGAATGAAATTGCACTTTCATTTTATAGCAATAAAGGAGCCAAGGCAAATAGCGTGGACCATAACAGTATGACACAAACAGTTCATTTCGGGTTCAAAAATATGCTTGACCAGATGAGAATCCGTAGATTAGATGAAATGGAGACGAAAATCAACCACGAATAAGGCAGAGATAGGGATCAAGTTTCAAGAGTTTATAAGAGCAGAGAAAAGGTAATGTAGGAAGAATAGCAGGGCCTTGGTGGAAGTAGACATGGGAGGAAAGATATACAGGGAGAACGAGAAAGAAATAGAAAATAAAAGAAGGAGTTGGAAGAAGATATAGGGAGGAGAAAGGAAGGAAGAGATGAGAAGGCGATGGAAAGAGAAGACGGACCTCCTTTTCCTCTTGGACCCTCAAAGAGAAGGCAGTGAAGAAGATTGTGAATGCGGGAAACGTAACGAAAGAAAGCAAACAGAAAAGAAGGAGTACACGATAAGCAGGAAAATAAGCAAGAT
Source organism: Laodelphax striatellus (assembly GCA_017141395.1). NCBI lineage: Eukaryota > Metazoa > Arthropoda > Insecta > Hemiptera > Delphacidae > Laodelphax > Laodelphax striatellus. The sequence goes on along the minus strand of CM029531.1, from coordinate 6,294,260 downwards.
AAACTGAAAACATACGTATGTGGGAAGGGCTATTAGGGTCAATTTATTATTTTGTATGTTAGACCGGCCACAGGAGGATTGTCGTAGTGTCTCCGGTGCAATGAGCAGGGGAAAAGCACCATTTCCATCTGCGGCCATTTCTGCTACCTTAAAACCAGTGTTTACACACAACTCGACGACTAAACTATATTCAAGATTTGTTCGCCTCGATGGCCGCCACGCAACTGCTTTATATGTGTGAATAAAGAGCCTATAACTGAACGAAAGTTATGAAGAATATGTCAAAGTATAAAGAATGTGTCAATGTATAACTGAACTGTAAGTTGTGAGGAATATGTTAAAGTCCAGTAAGATACCATTGAATCAGCACAGATAAATCCAAGAACAATATCCAGCCAAGAACAATAATATTGAAGAATGTATAATACTGTGCAACACAATTACTTAAATAGTTCAAACCTAGCCCAACTTGAGCGAGCAATAATTAAAGATCAATAACAAATTAATGATTCGATTTCACGGGCTGGGTAACTTGAAAGGGTTGGCTGTAACGAAGATTACAGGTTCCTTCGTTAATGTTGAGGGTGGAGGCTGCAGAGTGAACTTGGCTAAGGCGGCAGCATAAGGATGCTGAAGCCAAAGCCATTCATTCTGGTAATGCACTATCGGTTACCCTAGTAATCAAGTTGCTTTGTACTGAGGCTCACTTTGCCTACTAACATTGAATATATACCCTATAGGGTATACATTCAATGCTACTACTATCGATAGCTTCTTGGTGACTGATAGCTGTGCATTAGTCCACCGGCTACCCTGTAGGGTTAGCCTACGTTATAGCATTGAATATATACCCTATAAGGTATACATAGGGTATACATAGGGTATATATAGGGTATATATTCAATGGTTATAGGCAACCTGTTCTAATGTACCGGGCAAATATCTAGTGCAATTCAATGGTGTCCTATTTCCTATTGTCTTATTTACTTGTTACTTCTTTTTCTTCTCTTTCGTCCTGTTGTTCTTATTTTGTTCTGCCATGTTCCCTTTTTTTTTACTCCTCGCCGTATTTCTTTCCTTTTCTTCTTTTTCATCGTCTTCTCTTTATAATATTCTCCTTCATCGTCTTCTCCTTGTCCATTTTTTCATTTTCTCCCTCTCCCTCTTTTAGTTCTTTTTCTCCTTCTTTTTCTTAAACTTCTTATCCTTCACCCCATCTTCTATCTTCAATACTAAAATACCGTAGATACCAAATAATTTAATAATAAAAAAATCATGAAAAAATGTTATGTGTTCAAATTACAACTCATCAAGATGTATGCATAAAATTCCAACATAACTGTACAGGGAGCCAAGTTCCAAAACAACTACTAAAGATGCTTTAATTTATGCTGATTTGAATTCAGCCATCATGTGAGTGTGAGCTCCAGAGCCGAAGTTAGTCTTCAGACGAGAGATGAAACTTCAGTCGAAAGTTTAAGAGAACAGAAGTGGAAGATAACGAAATAAACATCAAATAATGTACGTAAACGTCACTGTATGCAATAATACTGTCTGTGTTCCAAGAGACTTCCGAGAGCAAGTAATGAAATGGCATAAAATTATGACACTAAACGTCGGACCAGATGCATTAAAAACTAGCTAACGATTGTCTGCTGAGGCTTGGCTCTCCAACAAGCTACTCATCGTTGCAAACTCGTAAAGTTACTAACCCAAGACAACCAACTTCGTACAGTAGCTAAGTTATACAACAATATAGATATAGCCAATGAACATGTGATATAGAAATGAGTAAATATATACAGATATGTATCTATCTTAATGAAGATAAGTATGAAAAAAATATATATATGTATAGCAATAAAGATACATAGTGGGTGTAGACAAAAATAAGTTCGTTTCCCTAGGCGTTTTGTCTGAAATAACACGACCTATAAAATGAAACCATGAACAAGAGAGTCATAAAGATACTCTTGTTATCTCAATACTCGGAATGTACGATTTTTTTCAACAGACGTTACAATATAGGAAGGAAGGCTTGCAATATATAAATTAAGGAAGTTCCGATAACTTAATACGTTGCAGGATTCTAAACGAATTTTTCGAGTTTTGATTTCTGGAGCTATTTACAAAAATATTCAATGGGTCTCTAATCAAATGAATCAGAACTCAATGAATGACACAAATTCAAATGCGTGAATTTCAATTCAAATCATTTGAGTATCCAACATTCAACAAATATATACATACATTATTATAGATCCAATATAAAGCTTACAGTACAATTTATTTTATCAAGTCAATTCATCTGTTATGTATTTAAGGCTAATGAAGCAGTATCTAAACTTTTTAGGCAATAGTTTTTATTTCAAAGTATTTCCTCATATAATAATATGCAAAGAAATCTCGTTTTAAGCGCTATGTGTGCTGTGTATAAAAATGCACTTCAATATTCAATGTAGGCTTTCGTTAGCAAGAGTTTTTTGCAATGCAACCACCTTCCTTTGTGAATGCATACCAAGTTTAACAAGAATCGCGGTTCATAGCGTGAATTCTAACAATTCATACATAGCAAGTTCAAACTATCGTTTTGTCAAACTGAATTTAAACCTGGATGGTACATTATGAGACGAAATTCCAATAAGTAAATTGGTAAAAGTTTAATTGAGTGAATTTTAGAATATTATCTGATAGATTTATGGGTTGCACGAATCGGGATCAACTACTTAGCAGCCTGCTAATCCTTGATAGGAATTGATTTCGATTGGTGCAATTTATCATAGAAGAAGCAAAACCTCTTCATTTCACATTCAAAAGTCATTGAATGAATAATGATAACGAATCGCACACAGAAAACGAACATGATTCCTGTACACAATAACTATTCAGACATGATATCTTGACATGAACTACAACAGTGTAGCAGACACCAAACTACAAGCCAAGTCCTAAAACCATTTCCCTGTTCGAACCGAGTCGGGTCGCAAGTCGCGCTCATAAATAATGGCGTATTTACAAAATGCACCTCCACTATCAACAGGATAGTAGCAGAGAAGCGTGGTAACGTAGACGCCGGCGTGAAATATTCACAGCTATCGACTGAACTAGCTCACAGCCGTCTGCTGCTGGAACCTGCTACAACCTGTCACGCTGTCTTCTGTTCCGGCGAGCAGTAAGAGGTTCTCAATTTTTGATCAGCCCACATCGGCAACACTATCCATATCGAAGATAAAAGCCACCATCTTCATATTGCCACCAAAATGTTTTAGGGGCGGAAAAAGATGAAAAATTGAGTGGAACTTGTGCTACCTACCGACACTCAAACTCATCTTTATAGTGGCAACCGTGGTTTATTACTACTAAAAATTGAAATTATGATCAATGTTGTTCATTATGTTTTTTCATGTAAATTCATTTACTTTTTGGATATTCACGGCTGCAGACGTGAGGCCTCATTCAAAAATAAAAAATAAAATAAAAATTAAAGTTTTGTAAGTTGTGATCCCGTCGTTTATTTATTATTGTTTTGGTTATTTTTATTTGTTGCGAATGAAAAAGAATCAAGCAAGATTCATAATTATATTTTTAAGAAAAAGAGAAGAAGAGAAAGAAGAAGGAGGAGAAGAAGAAGGAGTAGGAGAAGAAGAAGAAGATGAAGAAGAGAGGGAGGAAGAGGAGAAGAAAAAGGGAGATGAAAAAGGAAGGAGGAGGAGGAGAAGAAGAAAAGGAGCAAAAGAATAAGAAGACAAAGAAGTAAAAAAAGAGCAAAGAAAGTAGAGAGGATGGAATCTAGAGTTGATTTGCATTTTGGCCAGGAGAGACAATGGCTTGGAAAGCGAGCGTCTCTTGGGTGCCTTCAAAGAGACCCTTCACAGGTCCCGCTACTCGATAATGCACCTCTGCTCTCATCAATCGCTACACTCTCCTGACTTATAATGGATCACCCAAATGCGCTCACCATTCGGACTCAATTGAAAAAGTCCAGAGTGAATTGTTGAACTAACCCGTCTGATAGACCATCAGTGACTTGAAATGCACCCTCTTTCGTTGTGTACACACCAAGTATATCAAATTGGATTACAGAAAGCTAATCTCCCTTACCAATATTCCTCTACTATTCATCGCAATTCTCTTTTTACTATACTTCTTTTGCAATTCTCATTATAATTGATTATGGCATGAGAAAATGAGAAAAGTATATTATCATGGTTCATTATATCTACTTGTTTGGGATGATGAGAAGAATAACAACTTTAATATTAATATGATGGAAACAAGGAAAGGATATGATGATTATAATTATTTATAACGTGTTATGTTTACGTTACAAAGACCAGGTTCATATTCATGGCGTTGGACTGTACTTATTATTGTATGAAAAATTAAAATAGTTTCAATAGACTTCAACTACGATGAATTACTGTATAATAAGGGTTTAATGAATATTGTAAACCATTCTTTTGAATCCTTTCAACATTCCATAAGCAAGAGTACAGACAGAGCAAGGATGTCAAAGGTAGCCTACACAAATTGCGTTGTTTTAAATAATCAATTTAATCACTCTCAATGCGCACTACTGGTTATTTTTTAAAATCAATAAGATTTCAATGAAATGAAATTAAATGAAACTTCAATATCTTTTGAATATATATTTAACTGCAGAAAATAACGTGCTCCACAGAACATTGAATAATACAAAACATTAAACCCTGAAATGTATCAAACTTTTTTACAGAGTCATTAACGATCACACGGGATTTCAAGACGATATCCTGTTCACAATAAGTTCAATCCGCTTGTAGCAAACATTATGGCAGAACCACTCTATAACGTGAATGAAACAAACTAGCGAAAACAATACCTACGATTAATGTAACCAGATTTCTCCAACCAATGAAAACATCACCATTCAATATTATGAATGAATGAATGAATGAAAACAATACAACGCGACCAGACTTCTTGAGCCACCATTCAGACACACACCGCCACCGATTCCCGCCATCTTTCATTCAGACAATAAACTGGAGCGGCATCGAAGCGATGAAAGGATTCAAACCCACTCGCTGCGCCTTGAAACCAAAGAAAATACAGAGCAGCAGCTGAATTGCACGGCAATGGGCTGCTCGCTTGCGGTCTCGCAATCGTAAATTGAGATCGTTAGACACGTGAGTAGCGTAGAGAGGAGAGAGAGTGTGTGTTTGTGAGAGAGAGAGTGATAAGGAAAACCAGTGAAAGGAAGCTGTTGTAGGCCTAGAAGGGGGCCAGGGCGCTCCAGCTTCTAGCGAAACAAGAGCGCAGTACACCTTTGCTATCAAAGAGCTTCCCACATAATAAATAACGAATAGTTTGTAAAAGCTTGATATCACGTTATTAATCACACAGCCCCTACCATTATTCATCAACACCTACAACTACTGTATTCTCATCTCACTTCAACCGAATTTTCTTTGCTCTCCCTTAATTTCACCATCTCTCTCCAACTCTTTTTCATTCTATCAATTTCTCCCTCACTCTCTATTAATCGTAATCTCAGAATCTCACATTCTCTCTTTTCATCTCTTTTTACCCCATCACTTTCATCTATCTCTGTCAAACTATCTCTCATTTCATTCTGTTCTTTCTCTCTCTTTCTTTCATTGTAAACAGCCCTCTTTAACAATTTCCTCTCCTTGTTCACTACTTTACTCTCACTTCTCCACCCACTCTCCCACTATCTCTCTCTCATTCTATACCACCCTCTTTATGATTCAATCCTTCTCTCGCCATCACTCTCTCTTTCTTTCTCTCAATCTCTCTCTCTCTCCACCTATTCTCTCTCTTTCACGGCCTGATACTAATATGGTTGAAAAAGTATGATTTGTGTAATTCATAGGTGAAATATTCACATTTTTATAACTATGGTAAACTACAATCCAAGCAAGAATATTTTGTTATCTTCATCATCTACTCTAATAAAATCTCTTAATACTACTCTGTTTACACTATCTTTAGCTCTCTTTCTCTCTCTCTCACTTCATCGTGTTAAATAGCTTCCTCTAACTTTCCTACCCTTATACACTCGATCCCTACAAACTTTTTTTCACAAATCCTACTCTCTCTTTCTATTTTCAACATTCTCTCTTTTCGTTAACCAACACATTCTCTCTGTCTCCCACTAATTCCATCTTTCTCTACCTCTCTCTCCCTTTGATGGTTGAGTGTAAGAGAGGGCCGACTGCGCCCTAACTTCGCCCTCCCAGGTTAAAATAAAGGCAGTCGTTCTATTCTATTCCTTCCAGCTGGAATCGATATCTTACTCTGAATCTTCTTAGCACCAAGTTACTTTATGAACTCTCTCACACACCTTCCTTCCTCCCCCCTCCACCAGCCAGCTTTGCTCTCTTCCGGGTGAATGAATTAATCACCCAGTCACCTTATAAACAAAATTACACACCAACACACCCACACACACACAAAAGCACTAGATAAATCGGTGATGCCTCCTTTGTCGGCAGTGAACATTAATCTTTCGGGCAATCCTTTCAAATGTAGGGGTTCCACGTTGTAATAAGATAATTGTTGAGTGATTCTTTGATTGGATTTTGTTAATGTACACTATTATATGGTGCAATCTTTGAGACTTCAGCCAGTGATGTGATGATAAATTTGGATCAAACTTCTTGATATGAGGAAAATACGAACAATGTGAAGAGATTTTCTATAGTTTTTTTTCTTTGATGGACGTTGAGATTGTTTTCAATAGATATAAGAAAATTGTACTTTTACAACATTAGAATTATTGAAAAATATTACATTTTACTTGATCACCGATTATAGCACGTATTTATTAACGAACGATTCATAACTAAACTAGACCCTTACACATGTGTAGGGGCATGTAGAAATTGGATATGATAGGAAGAAAGATATCATAACAAATTTGAGATATTAGTATCATTGAAATTTCCATGGTTTTGAATTATGAATAATAAATTACTGTATACTATTCAATACGAACACAAAGAATGTTTTTGTGAGGGTGATGCCAGCATGAGCTCTGGGGCTTGAGCGTAGGTCTTCTTCTTCTTATGGTTCCTTCTCCTATCGGAGGTTGGAAATCATCACGGCAATTTTCACTTTATTTATTGCAGCCTTGAATAGTTCCCTCGAGTTGCAGCCATACCATTGAGCGTAGGTAATGACAGGGTAATAATGAGAGATGACTACTTTTCTAGACGTATTCCAAGTCTAGATTACTACAAGAAAATGTACTCAATTATTAACTACAAATGACTACTAACTACTACACATTCCGTTGAGAGGGAATAATACAAAAAGAAAGAGAAATACATCTGAATGGACGCAACACAAAGCTTCTATTATATCATATTAATATGAATATCCAGGCTTTGGCGCACCATGACAAACCAAGTATATTAATTACATTGAATTGTGATTATTATTTTATCCTACCAACAATAATCTACATCAAACCATTGAACAACCTGCGACTTTTCATGAATGTACAAAAAAACTACACCAAATCCAATCACAAACGTCTTCAGAACACACCCACACTCTTAACAGACTATTCGATTACCTCCAGGATAAAGATAAGAGGCTCTATTATAAAGTTTTTTCAAGGAGTGGGGAGTCAGAGGACAGCCAATAGCAGGCCGGCGATAAAATAAGATTGATCAATCAATCTAGAGTGACTGACTGTCACAGGCCGATAGAGAGTCGGCTGCCAGCGGCCATGATACAAGTCGAGTATCCATGCACTCGAGTCTCACTAGCTACTACTACTGGTACTTACTAGTAAGTGACCGGGGCTTAATCCATCACTGGTCACTCGACTGTATAAATCAATCGGCCGCCAGCTGTACACACACGAGAAAAGGGAAATGGACACCGACTGAGATCTTTTGACACTGGACAACCACGCAAAAACAACACACTCCCACTCTAAGTTACTTCTTTTTCTCCATCTTCTTCTTCTTCTCCTCCATCATTTTCTTCTTCTTCTCCTCCTTATTCATCTTCATCTTCTTCTCCTTCTTCTCCTTCTTCATCTCCTTCTTCTTCTCCTCCTTATTCATCTTCATATTCTTCTTCTTCATCTTCATCTTCTTCTTCTTCTCCTCCTCCTTATCCTTCTTCATCTTCATCTTCTTCTTCTTCTTCTTCTTCTTCATCTTCTTCTTCTTCCCTCTTTCTTCTTCTTCTTCTTCTTCTTCTTCTTCTTCTTCTTCTTCTTCTTCTTCTTCTTCTTCTTCTTCTTTCTTCTTCTTCTTCTTCTTCTTCTTCTTCTTCTTCTTCTTCTTCTTCTTCTTCTCTTCTTCTCTTCTTCTTCTTCTTCTTCTTCTTCTTCTTCTTCTTCTTCTTCTCCTCCTTCTCCATCTTCTCCTTCTTCTTCTTCTTCTTCTTCTTCTTCTTCTTCTTCTTCTTCTTCTTCTTCTTCATCTGTCTTCTCTTTAGTACATGTCCTGTCTACCGCAACGTGTGTAGCCGACCTAAGAAAATATTAAGAAAAGGAGAAACACACTGTCCCTCGAAAATAGGATAGAAAATGGTATAGATATGCATGCCTGAAAGATGACGATTTTCAGTTCTATAGCGAAAAAAAAGAAGACAGTCACAAAAAAGGTGTAACAGTGCTCGTGAGACAAGCAGAAGACTTTCTGTTCACCGGGTTGCCTAGTCGACACATTTGCAGGAGCAGAACGTCACACACAGTACGAACAGTACGTCACATTGCAGGAAAGAAGATACAATGGAATCACCGAAAACACCATAGGAAACAGAACAGCATAGAAAAAAAAACAACGTACATGAGAATTCTAAACACAACAAAAAGATAGCGCGCTTTCCTGTTAATCTGCCACTCTTTCTCCTTCTTCTTTCCCATTTTTCATCTCTCATCCTTCTTCATTTTACTAGTTCTTGTTCTTGTTCTTGTTCTTGTTGTTGTTGTTGTTGTTGTTGTTGTTGTTGTTCTTCTTCTTCTTCTTCTTCTTCTTCTTCTTCTTCTTCTTCTTCTTCTTCTTCTTCTTCTTCTTCTTCTTCTTCTTCTTCTTCTTCTTGTTTATCGTCTCCTTTTCCTTCGTCTACTTAGTCTTCTCCATTGTACTCTAATCCTTTTTTCTTTCCGCCCTTTATTCCAAATTCTTTGTCTCCTTCAACGTTTTCGCTTTTTTCAAATTCACCATCTTTTCTTTTCTTTTTCTTTTCTTCTTCTTCTTCTTTTCTTTTTCTTCTTCTTCTTCTTCTCTTTTTTTCTTATCTTCTTCTTCTTTTTCTTCTTCTCAATTCTCGTTGTTCTACTTCTTCTCCAGCGTCTTGGCGCGAGCTCAACCCCCCCAAAAGAGGGCGAAAAGATTTATGACGTTGAAGCGCGGATGAGACGGACGCGCGCTGTCATGACAAACGACCTTTTTGATGCGTCCACGCTCATTTTTGTAAGCAGCCATGTCAGAGCAGTTCAGATGCGTGCGCGCGCCTTAATAAACAATAGAATGAAGCGTTGTTCAAGTTGGCTGCATATATGCGTTCAATTTCGAACAGAAAATGCCAATACAGTCACCATTTTTCTATTTAATCTAAAACATCTCGATTTAATGTAATCGCAAATGTTGCTTTTTTATATATTTTGGGTGAAATAAATTTGATTTGAAACATTTAGGGCCGGTTCATGAGCTCGGGATTTAGCCAAGTCCTAGACTAAAACGGGTGGCTACCATAGCATCAACAAACGTTTGTCTCGACAGGTTAGTGGGTTAGCAGCATAGAGAGCCCTTAGTACATAGCCTAATGTCGAGGCTAACGTTTGTCGATGCTACGGTGGCCACCCCTTTCAATCTAGGACTTGGCTATATCCCGAGTTCATGAACCGGCCCTTATTATACAACAGCTGAACATTCAAAGGAACATTTACTTTTGAAAACATGTATGAGACACATATTTTCATCCAACAAATTTTGAACAATTTGCTCGCACAATGTGTGAAAGCTTTATCAACTCCCCATTAATTTTGATGAAACAATATTTTATTTCAAAATTTTAAATAAGTGAAGTGTTAGCGTCTCAAAAAATTATAGCACAAGAGTACTCTATTGTGCATGCATCCGAGTTCAAACTTACCTTAACACAGGAAAAGACTATTTGAAAACATCATTAATGTATTATTCTAGTTGTATTCTACTTTTATTTCGAATTCGATTCAACAACTTGATTATCAACTTCACACAAAATGGCAGTGCATTTTCAACTATACAATTCCACACAGTACATTCCACAGTGAACTCTAGAAATCTATAACAGTTCAATCATAGAGAAGCAATACTCTGTTCTAATCTGTTATCTATGGTTCAATCCTCAACATTGATTTGGAATTGTTGTAACAACTTGACTCCATCTATAAAGTTGACGTTAGCTAAAGTGACAATGCATTCCGAACGATCTCAACTACATCGAATTTCACGGTAATACCTTCGTTCGAAATGCAATACTGCATTAGAACAGACACCTGTTGGTGTTACTTGAGTGGCACTGAGAATAATGAATGCATTTTCAATGCGACAGACGTTCAAGAATGCGATTATACAATGCAAATAGAGTAGATTGAATAGGAAGGTGACAATCAATGTGCAAGTCACGAACATCATCAGGTTGAGAATGCGAATAGAAGAGCAGAGTGGCGAGTAGGAGAATAGAGTGGCGACCGAAATGGGAAACGGTCACCGAGCAGCAGCGTCTGGTGCAGTCTAATCGCAGTCTAGTCTGTCACTAACCTAATGCTCGACGCTAGGATGTGGAGACACCGGTACTGATGAATAATAATTGTGGAGACGACGACGCTAATGTCAACAATACTAAGGAGAAGAGTAAGTGGGGGACAGTGAGGAGAGGAAGAGGTAGAAGGAAAGGTGGGAAAAGAAGAAGATTGAAGAATAATAAGGAGGAGAAAAAGAAGAATAAGAAGAAGAAGAGGTAGAAGAAGAAGAAGAAGAAGAAGAAGAAGAAGAAGAAGAAGAGAATGGAGGAGATGAAGAAGAGAAAGAAGAGTAAGGAAGGAAAGAAGAAGAAGAACAACAACAAGAAAAAGAGGGACAGATGGAAGAAGAAGAAAAAGAAAAGACAACGATGAATTTGAAAAAAGCGAAAACGTTGAGGGAGAAAAAGAATAAGAAGAAAAAGAATGAGAAGAAAAGAAGAAGAAGAAGAAGAAGAAGAAGAAGAAGAGGAGTGGAAAAGGAAGATGTAGAAGAAGAAGAAATATAAGAGGAAGAACAAGAAGAAGAAGAGGAAGAAGAAGGAGAAGAAGAAGAAAAAGAAAAGACGATGAATTTGAAAAAATCGTAAACGTTGAAGAAGACGAAGAATTTGAAATAGAGGGAGAAAAGAAAAAACGATTAGAGTACAATGGAGAAGACTAAGTAGACGAAGGAGAAGGAAACTATGAACAAGAAGCAATGGAAGAAACGCAATGGAAGAAGAAGTAAGATGGGAAGAAAAATTCAATTGAGAAGCAGGACACAGAAGAAGAGAGAAGAGAGGCAGAAGAAGCAAATTAGAAAAAGCACGCTGAACAAACGAGAAGGAGAAGGAGTTGAGGATGGACAACATTAGAAAATACACAAAAAATTAGCAAAATATTGAGTAAGGATTGAAGAACGTATACATAAGCTTGATGGATAAACAGAATGACAGAAAAAGAAAAACAAGAATAGATAGAAAAAGAGAACCTTGTCGAAAAACGACAAAGAAGAAGAAGAAGAGAGAATGGAAAAGAAAAGAAGGAGAGGAAGAACTAGCCAGAAATAGAATGAATTGAAAACGATGGTCTATCTTGGAATCCATGAATAATTTTCAGAGATTAAGCCAGGCGACCGAAGGGAAGATCCAATGCAACCCCACTCCGCCCCCCCCTACCGGGCCGGCTGATGCAATAACTAATGCATGCGCATCTTCAAAGGCGGCGCAGTGCTAGCATCTTTTGCAGGCAGCAATTGTCGTCCAAACAGTAATTGCAAACTCAACTGATGAATAAATCATCCAGAGCAACCATAAGAGCGGACCAAGGCGTCTTAACTACTGTACTCTGCGTTCAACGATTCCGTTAACAGTTTTATGACAACAAACGTCCGTCCGCAACGAGGTTAGAATTTGAACCGAGAAAGTTTTCAGATGCTTCTACGTCACGCATATTACAGTATTAGTGAATGCGGTAGATGATCTAATATTCAAATAATGCCAATGTTATAACTAATCTCCAAAATAATGAACAGACTAAAATTCGACATGGAAGATCGCAAATCCTTAAAGCACTTGGAAACAAAATTTACGACCTTTTGCACGAAAATCCAATTCTATTTAACTATCGTACAATGACGTCATTGCATTAGCGACCGATGTGTTCATTGGTTGTTCTTGCATTGAATCAGATGTCATCATTCTACGGCGGTTAAATTCAATTCGATTTTCATGCAACTGGGCTTTAAACTTCAAACTATTAACAACTTTACAGAAAAACGTTATTTATTATAGAAAACAGCATTCACTCGTTGTTATTGGCAGTCGAAAGTTTCAAGTGCTCAATTTCTAAAAGTTTAGGCTCGGGAACGCTCATTCACACTTACATAATTATTATGGTATTGGTATAAGAAGTGACATTATAGTATTGCGATATTATAGTTGGTGATGATTATTTCTTGATCCATTACAAACTGCGATGTTTACACTAATGTTTTCACTTCACTTCCGACATGCAGTCCTGTTTTTTTTTTAATAAGTAGACAAATTTTTGTTTCTTACATTAAAAAACATGACTGCATGTCGGAAGTGAAAACATTATTGTAGTTGACATTTATTCTTATAAATTACTTACAACTATCATTTTTCCAATGGATCGATTGACAAACTGCTATAGTGCGATTCACGTCAAGAAGTCAGCATTGCTTATATGAGGAGCATTGAAGCCAAGTTTTATTAAGAGAGAAAGAGAAAACTGCACCAAACGTGTTTGTTGGGACTGTCTGCGACAACAATGCACAGTGCGGCTATGCACAGTGCGTATGAGATAGAGACATCAGCAACTGCCTTGTGCTGAACAAGGATAGCAAACTCCCATCTAAGCAATTCTGACTTCTTGACGTGAATCGCACTATAGTCTATTTATGAAAATTTCAAAATAACCTACACGAACAATTTTGCCATCTATGATATACATTACATAAGAGTAAATAAGCGTTCCAAAACCTGAAATTACAGAAATAAACACTAAAAACTAGTTGACTGATAACGTAAACGCTGTTTTAGTTCATGACTACATCCATCACACCTCAATCACTCACACCGTCACTTTGTTTCAGTCTGGTTGATCTCTTGATTAGCCATTTCATTCAGACACACCACTTTGTACTTGTCTTGTGCTATTGTGTGCACTCTCTTCTCTGATTGGCCACCAAATTACCATGCTTTCCTAAATCTCTCTCTTACTCCCTCTCTCCTACTCACTCCTCCTCCTCGTTCACTCTCTCCTCGTTCACCTGATAATGCTCCAGCTCCCTGTGAATGTGATTTTCCGAGTAATTTATCTTCGCTTGCAAACGCTGATGAATAGGTTTTGTTCAGTTGGCGATGGCCACTGAAAAACCCCATTAGCAACTCTTTTTACTGATTTTTTCCTCCCTCTCTCTCTCACTCTTTCCAGCAGCCCTACAATACTCACTCAACACTTCTCTCTGAATCACTCACCCACTCACATCACACAGCCAATTAAACCTTTGGTAATTAGTCTACACTCTGAACCCACGTCAGCCCTTTTTAGTGAAAAAAAAACTATTTGCTTTAAAACTCTTCATATTATCGTTTTGGGTCGATTTCAATGAATTTATTTGAGAAAATTATCACCGCACTTATTACAGTTGATTTTCAGAAGAGTACAGTCTGATTCAAAAAAAGTAAAAGATGATTTCGAGAAATATGTTTTTTTATTAATAATCAAAGAAATTATCAAAGGTGAACTTTTCAATTCATTTATTGTTACAATCATAAATCATTAAGGTACAGCAGGATTATTTTGAATTGTCAGAAAACAGCTGATTGATGTACGCTCGTTTAATGACGTTAAATCAGCTGTTTTCTGACAAGTTAAAATGATCCTGCTATATATTATAATATATTATTATGATACATCAACGCACAGCTGATTTAATGCTAATTATTTTCTAGCATTCGTCTATTGTTTGCAGTCAGCTGTTGTTGTGGATAAACCCTTGCAGTGGGCAACGTAGCTCAATATTAGCTTTCGATATTTAGTAACAATAATTGGTTAATTTTACTGAGGCAATTTAAATTGATTGGAAACTAATTATTGTTATTGATTTTATACAACATTCTCAATTTTTAAGATTGTTATGCAATTTGAACATTATAGAAATACAAGCTGTCCCGGCGAACTTCGCATCGCCCTCTTCCCCCCCCCCAAATGTCCCCCCTCTTCTCCCCACAAATGTCCCCCTTCATGCCACCCCCAAAAATGTCATCCCTCAAATGCCCCCCTTCCTTCCCCCCACAAATACCCCTTCATGTCAACCCCCTCTTCCGGAAATGTCCCCCTTCATATCACCCCCCCCCCCCCACGAAAAAACCGAGAAAACCCGAGAATTCTGCGTGGAAGGCAGAGCCGCTGACCAATAGACCACCGCGGTCGTCTCTTGGATAAAGATAGATGAGATACATCTTACATTCTAGGCCGACGGCTCCAACATAATTGAGTACCAAATATTGCCGTTAGGTAGCGCTATGGTAGATCAAAATGGATGTCATGTTTGATAGGTTAGGTCATTAGTTTACTAATTATTTATTAATTATAAAGAGATTTTCTTATATTTTAATATATATTATGTTAACCAGTGCTTTAAAAATTCAAACGAATCCAAAATCATCTAAATCGGTTCAGCCGTTCTTCAGTTATAAGCGAGCGTACAGACACCAACTCTCTTTTATTAATATAGAAGATGTAATGAGGTAATCAGTACTATAGCAGGAGCCAATTAACTTGTCATAAATCAGCTGATCCAGTAATAATTAAACAGTGATTTCGTCACAATAATCAAAAGGCTTGAAAGTCTAAAGAACCTTTAAAGTCTTTAAAAGACCTTTTTAAAGAAGACCTTTCAAAGAATAACTTTTTAAAAGACGTTTTCAATAATCTGCGAGATTCAGCATTTGTAGGTTAAGTATTGTGATATTGCTCTTTGAAACAGCTGATTTCTGACAAGTTGAATTGGATCCTGCTATACAAGATTCACAGCGAACAACCAGTGCAGTTTTCATAGAGAATGCATTTTTAGATCTTTGAACATTATAGAAAGTTGTAATGAGGTAGTCCATTGTCAATCTAGGTGCCACATTATAACTAAAATGTACAACAGTACTTTAAACCTACAACAAGCAACTAATGTACTTTTTATAAGAGAGCACTTTGAATATTACAAGAAGCTATCAATCAGGTAATCCATTCCCAATCCCAGTGCCACAGAACACTCAAATAGCACTGCTACAAACCCACAATAAGCTACCAAGGAATGCAGATAATTATTGCACGTCAATGAATGCCACCCAAATCCCAGTCATTCATTAATCCAGACCATGAAAGCCAGCTGACGAATAGAACAACTCAATGCATTTCCAGCAAACGCCGGCAAAGGATAGGCGAACAATGGCGCTGAAAGCTTTGCTCCTGAGCATACACGGCTTTATTGCAAGAGATTCACCACAGAGGGAATATACACTCACACACACACACACACGTCATAAAGTCTGTGAAATACATAATACAGCAATGTGTGCGAGAGAGAAACAGACAGAGTGGGTGTGAGTGAGAGAGGGGCTGAGTGGAGGAATATTCAAGTGCTTCTAGGTTATGTCGTCGTCAGTCAGTCGTCAACACGCTGGGGAAAAGAAACGCGCAATAGAAACGTCAACCAGCATTATTGTCTCATTCAAGATGGAATCGAAACAAAGGAAATGGCTTGATGAAGATTGGTGGCGGGGCGTACAAAGCCAATGTATGCCAAAAGTAAACACCGCTCGTAGTCGACTAACTTATTCAAATCCCATGCAGATTTTGTTGGTTATTCCAACAAACGCGCGTCAGAAATAATGCAGTTCCGCAGGTCTACTATTAGTATGTGGACTACATTATCATTGATAGAGAGGTGATAATTTATAAGGAAGAAACCCTTATGTACTTATTATCAATTAAATTATAAATTATAAAATTAATGTTGCAAATAAAAAAAGGAAATAAACGAAACAATATAGGCCTACTTAATTTGAATAAATATAAAAATAA
Organism: Laodelphax striatellus; assembly: GCA_017141395.1. Lineage (NCBI taxonomy): Eukaryota > Metazoa > Arthropoda > Insecta > Hemiptera > Delphacidae > Laodelphax > Laodelphax striatellus. The sequence continues at coordinate 6,277,918 of CM029531.1, read as the reverse complement.
ATGTATGTGGAGGAGGGGATATGGGTTATGATTGATTGTATTAGCCTCAAAACCATACCTTAACTTAATTTTTGTTCAGGCTAACCACCGTTTCCCATTCCCATTTTGTAATTTGTTTTCCCCATTTTATTTCAAATTCTCAATACATTTATAATTTGATTTTTTTTTCATTGTGTGTCAATGAATAGAATTGAATTGCGTAAAGAGTATTTGAATTGAAAAAATGGCAATAGAATTTCATGTTTCCTATTCTAAATGAATAACTCTTGTATTGCGAGATTATTTAAAAGAATAATTTTATTTTTCGAGATAGTGTGAAGTAGCTAACGGAACACCATCTTGTCAGATAATTCTCGATGTATAAACATTGTAACACTAAACGATCGATGCACTCATATTGTCCAATCATCAAGATCTTAAAAACTCTTATAGCCTATTATGAAGATCTGCAAGGTAATGTAGATCAGCCAATAGAAATCCGAAATTTCACAATCAAATTCAATTGAATAATCAAGATAATATCTCATGAATCATAATACTGTATTATCATACACAATGTAGGCTATTGTTTAAAGCCAGCTGATCAAGGTGGTCGTATAAATGAACAAATGCACGTCAAAAATACAGTATTCTTCCACGGCTACTAACAGGTCAAGCCCTAACAATTAGGACAATGAAAGTCAAAAATCAAGATTTTGTGAACGACATTAGATCAGTATATTACATTCCATACAAGTAGTGTATATTTGAGGGTACTGCCCGGCCAATCAGGTGCAAGCACCCCCCACCATAGCCCCGCCCCCTGGGCGTGGCCACGCCCCCTTTTCCACCCGTCCGGCCAGTGGTCGGCCATTTTGTAAGAGTGGTGGGGTTGAGGGAGGGTAGGGTTGACCAATGAGAGGGCAGGATGCCCTCCCTGCCCGCAGTGTTTGGGCGTGGCCCCGCCCCCTTTCCGGCCGAATTGGCGTGGTGGCGTCCATTTTGTTTTAGTGTGGGGGTAAGAGGAGGGTATGATTGGCCAATGAGAGGCAGGACCCCCTCCAGTGTTTGGGCGTGGCCCCGCCCTGGGATGGGAGTTGTGGGGAGAATTCGTCCATTTTGTTTTTTTTTGTGAGTAATCGCCATTTTGGGGGGATCGGGATGAAATATACGTGTATATCAAGGTATATCGAGCGATATCGAGCGATATCGATATATATATCGAGCGATATTGATATATCGAAAAAATTCAATATATCAAAATATCGAAAAATCGATATTTATTTAAAATATTGGTAGGTATTAGCACAGCTTGTTTATTTCTGTTAGTATGAATTGAGAATTTAGAAGGACACCATGTGCGGTGACGACGACGACAACAACAACAACAATGATAATCGATTCTCTCTATTAAGAGATAAAACTTATAAAATAATAGAAATTGTTGAGATAATCTTTATATACCTATGCTTGTTGGCAATTGTAATTTTACTGTATTTCAATTATACAGCAGTGATTAAAATACATTGCAGTACAAATGCAGTTCTAAATATGACACAATGCAGTACAAATGCAGTATTAAATATAACACAGGAGGAAAACTCACACAATTTTTCTGCATATTGCTGAATTTGAAAAATACAGTGATACACTATTGTATATAAGTTCTTGTGTAAAGTCAGGTATGAATTATAAGATAGACAATTCTTTTGAGCAAGAACTATCAAAATGGTATTTACAATTAGCAGTGTTTAATCAAAGTGTTTGTAATTTTTACAGACAATATACAATTTTATCAAACTGTATTCATCCGAGTGCCAATGAAAATGTATTAAAGCTTTTAACATTAACAAAACAAATGTGTTAGTTGTGAAGTGACTGTCATGGAGTGAACATGGTAGCTATTTACAATACTTTGAATAAAACAAATCGAAGGATAAGAGGAAAAGGTATACTTTCTTCACTTGGCACTTTAGGTAGTACTATTTTGAATAAGACAGTTGATTATTTACCAGTTGAATTACATCTTCCTGGCGGTTACGAATTCTGCGGACCCGGAACAAAACTAGGAGGCGTTTGGCAAAATCAACAAGGTATTAATAATTTGGACAAGGCTTGTAGACGACACGATATTTTCTACGCCACACATAGTGATACAAAATCGCGTGCTGTTGCTGATAGACAGTTGGCCAGAAGCCTGGGAAGTTGTTAAAGATCCAAATTCAACATTAACAGAAAGAGCAGCAGCTTATCTTGTTACAAATTTGATTAAAGGTAAAGCGAAATTTTTTGGATCTGGTTTAAAAATGGCTAGAAGACGTAGTAGAGCAACAAAGAAGAAATGTAAATTTAAACTAGGAAAGAGAAACAATAATCTACTAAGACAACAAGCAATAGAAAATTTGAGGAAACAGGTGAAAGGTAAAGGTTTTATTTGCGTTCCTATCGTCAAGGAGGTGGGAGAATTCTGAATTTTCCACCAGCACAACCGACAAGAAATCCAACATCTAGTATTAGTAATACTTTTCTTGGTAGAAGACTACATACAGCAAGGAGACAAAGGAAGAGACCAAAGAAACGAGCTGGCAAGAGAAAGAATAGAAAATGAATATTAATCTGAATAGATCACTTTCAAATATAGATTTGATCAATTATTCTAAATTATTAGAAATAAAAATAAGAGGCGTTTTCATGCTTGACACCCTGCCAGATAGAATATTTTGTAATGAGCGTGGAATAGTGAATTTGGATTCAATTGAAGGTGAAGGATCACATTGGGTAGCATATAACAAACAAAAACAAAATATTTACTATTTTGATGCTATAGGTGGATTACAACCTCCACTTAGTCTTGTAAAATATTTTAAAACACAATCACCACATGTTAAAATCTACTATAATTTAGATCGACTACAGAAAGTTGATTCTTATGTTTGTGGTCACCTGTGTCTCTTATTTCTCGCCAATCAGTTATAGTTTAACATTGGAGCAATACGCATTCAATGGCGTTAATTACATTATCATCGTATAGCTGTGATATGCATACCCTATTGCCAAATGTTTTGGAATTAGATCGAAATGAAAAATATGAATTAGCATTGCTCAGTTTCTGGGCCTACAATTCTATAGCAAATATTATTGAAGGTGTGAATTCTTCATTTACATACGCTGGTCGAACAATTAATTTGCCTACTGGAGCCTATGAAATTGATGATATATTCAAAACAATACAGGAGAAATTATCATTGTCTAGCGAGAAAAAAGAATATTTAATTCTAAGAGGAAATTTCAATACATTGAAAACCGAGATTATGTCTAGCCATCCTGTAGATTTTACATCAAATACAAGTGTAGCATCTGTTTTAGGTTTTGATAAAATTATTTTAGAGCCAAATAAGTGGTATTATTCAACAAACATAGTCAACATCAATCAATTGAGTTTGATAAATATTTCTTGTAATTTGGTAACGGGTGTCTATAATGATGGTGAATCAAGTCATATTATACATCAGTTTATGCCTACTGCAGATCCTGGATTTTTAATATATGAAAAACCAACTCCACTAATATATCTACCTCTTAATACACACACTATTCAATCAGTACACGTGAAGGTTACCGATCAGGAAGGTAATCCTTTAGACTTTAGAAGTGATAAGATTGTTATCGTCTGCATATTAGGAAAGTAAGAGATTAGACAATGGGATACATAGTTTTCAACAAGGAGGAGGAGGAAGAGGAGGAGGAGGAGGAGGAGGAGGAGGAGGAGAATGTGGTATAGGAAAAAGCAAAAATATCAAGGTACAAGGGTGTAAGAAAACAAACATTCAGTAGAGCTTGTGAGCCTGAGCTATTAACATTGCAGGCGCACAAATTCTACAAAAACTTGGTTTTCTGTCAACTGGCAAAATGTCGGCCGCAATTAGTGAGGTTCTCAATGTAGACTCTAAAGTAGACTATTTCAATGATATAAAACAATTTGAATATCATTCACATACACCATATGCAAACTCAAAGCTTGGAAGTTCGGATGAATTGAATTCCTCTGAATCAACAGGATCATTATACTTTACCTTGTAAATCATTTCTAATTGTCGAAGGAAATGTACTATGTACAAAGTCAAAAGACGCAACAACAGCGGGAGCAAAGGCAGAGGTGGTATCTGTTGCTTGTACATTGACTAGCAATGTAGTTGGCTATTTATTTGACGAAATTAGATACGAACTCGCAGGAGTGCAAATAGCAAAAACAAGATTGTCAGGTGTGACATCATCAATAAAATCTATTTTATTACAGTCTGCAGCCGATAAAAATTGCTTTTATTTAGCAGGATTCGATCGCAATGGTTATGAACATACTCCACCATCTAATTTTTCGTTTTGTGTTCCAACGAAATTATTTTTACCGTTTTTGAAGATTTCAACAAATAATTTTAAATGTAAAACAGGAGCTTGTATTTCTTAGAGCATCAAATGATCACAATTCAATATATTCGGCCGATGCTTCATTTGCAGAATAGCAATCACAAAATTAGTTTGGAAAGTTCCCTATTTACAACTCGAAGATCATATGCGTTTAAAATTCCTACAGATTTTGGACGCTGACAGACCATTAAGAATATCATTCGAAATTGGGAAATACACGAATATCCAATTCTACCAAAGTCTAAACAACATTCATGGACAATAAAAACTGCCTCAGCTACAGATGTACCTCGATTTGTGATTCTTGCATTCCAAACAAATAGAAAGAATTCAATTTCAAAGACAATGGCAAAATACGATCTATGCAAACTTTACAATGTTAAATTATTTTTAAATTCAGATTACCTCCCATATGACAGCCTTCTAGGTAATGAAATGTTAATGTATAAAATGTTCTTGGAATTTGCCTCTAGCTACTATAATTTGCCTATTAATATGGAATATGGTCATGAAATTGATTTTACTACCTTTAAAACGATACACCGATAATAGTATTAGATTGTTCACATCAGTCTGAACATTTAAAAGTTTCAACAGATATACGTTTAGATTTTGAATTTTCAAATGAGATACCCGATCATACAACAGCTTATTGTATATTGATAAGTGATAAACAATTTGAATATCAGCCTCTCACATCGCTTGTGAAGGAAGTTCAATAAAATGACACTAGATTGTGTTAGAATCGCTAAGTTATAAAGCAATGAAGAACTAACTTTTTGTTTAGTTGTGTTCTGGAAATGAAAAGAGTCGCATCTACAGAAAGATTATCATTGTCCTTAGTGTCGTCTTACTCAGCATCATCATCATCAACAAGTTTTGAAATCATGGAGTCTGAACAAGAGGTAGGCGATATTATAAATTCACCCAAATGTTTTACGGAGATTTAATCAATCTTAAGGAGGAACCTTCAACTCATAAAATTGCAGACAAGGCAATTCAATGTGATTTATTGAGTGACGTTTCATCTGTGAAGGAGGAGAAGGATGAGGTGGAGGAGGAGGAGGAGGAGGAGGAGGAGGAGGATAATTCGAATAAGGAGAAATCATCAATTAAAAGTAAATTTGCAGTTTGTGAACTTCATTGGTTTAAAGACTCTCGAAACACTATTATTTTGAAAGAATTCGCCTTGATAGATCAAAATCATAAATATGTATTGTTACATTTTAAAAGTCCATATGGAAAACATCTACTACCATGGAGACAGTACCGTGACGTCACATATCTTGAATACCATTACCATATGATCCGCTGGGATGAGGGGACACCGATTACTCAGAAAATTTATTGAAAACATGTCTTCAAGCATATGATTGTATTTATACTAAAGGATTGGAAAAGACTAATTTTTGAAGAAGTTACATCCGAATGTGCAGGCGCTTCGAAACTCTAGAACGACCAGATTATTCTAAATTTAATAACTCTTGGACATTTGATGTGTGCAAAATTCATAATAAAGAGAGGGTGGAAGATGTAGCTTGTTTTCGAGTGCTCATTATTTAGAACTTTTGATGAGTAGTGAAGATGGTGATAAAACAAAAATGTGGAACAGTGTGATTTTTTAGCGAATCAACAAGAATGAGATCTTTTAAACAGTGTCCATTCTATAGTAGCAAGAGTAAACGCGATTATGCAAGAAAAGGATTCTTTTATAATGGAAAGCAGATACTATGCGTTTTCTGTGGTTATGATTTACACTATCATAAAGCAAGAATTTGTAATTTGAAAACAGATTCTACTAAGGTAGACTTTACTGTGTTAATACCGCTAATATAATTCAAATCCATTGTTACAGATGAATCCACAAAATTGGCTTGCTTCGACAGTTTTAGAAACTAAATTATGTCAATTAATACAATGGTATGACTCATGTGAAAAAGCAATATCACAAGCTAAAAGTGGAAATGGAAATATTTTTCTAGCTAGACAATTGAAGAGAATTTTTCTAGATACAGTCGATCTAAATGATATCAATGAATATTTATCGTTCTACAGACCAATACAATTAAATGCAAATAAATTAATTCGTATTGAAAAGAGACCTTAGAATATGTAGCTGACGACGATGACGACAACAACAAGCTTGAAAGAGTTCATTGACCGCTGCTGCTGCTGCTGCTGCTGCTGCTGCTGCTGTTGTTGACATGTTTCATCATGTCTGTGTACATAGCTGATGACGACAGAGAGAGAATATTTTCACATCAGTCTGAGTACTACTGCTTATAAGTAAACTTGTGTTTGTGTGCGCACTTGTATGTAACTACAATGGAAGCTTCAAGAGCATTTGATCTACAAAAATTTAACGATAAATCACGTGAGTTTGTTCCTGTGGTTCGATTAACAGACTTGGAACGAGATAGTTGGTTTCACATAGATAATGCGCGAATTGTTAAAACAAGGTTTGGATTTCGTATTTTACTAAAATTGTATGAAGTTATTGACTCTCAACAAAGTTATTTTGAATGTTATCTACCAGAACGATATTTATCAACATTGAATGAAACAAATATTGATCATTTTAATAGCGAAGAATATATTATGAAGTGTATAAATAAACATGATGGTTCACCTTTCATTATTCTGGAAAGAGCTTCCAATATACGAAAATTGTATAAGCCTTGAGTAGGTGAAAGTTTTGCGTCAGTTTGTTGTTGTGCGTTGTTGAATACACACGTATATGATATATGTAAAACAGTATTGTGTTTCTTCATTCTAATCTCTCATTATTAACCTCAAAATGACAAGTAAATGTTATAATAGCAATTGTTTTAAGAAACTATCACGACTGATAATGTCTATAAGTGTTGATCAATTTTCAGAATTGATAAATAAAGTACGTTTTCATGAGAACAAGAGCATTGAATTGCAAGCTACAACAGTTGATGTTCCAGTCGGTTTTCAATTCTGTCTGAAATTTACGAACTTTTAAATATTATTACAATTGAAAATGCTCACATTCATTTTGGCTGTTCAAATGATTCGGATTTAATGTGTGTGACATCACCAGAAGAACTTTGGATTGCTTTATTTCATTTAGCAGAGAAGAAATGTTTGCCTAAGTTAAACTAGATTATAAATGTGTGTGTCTGTGTAATATTCTACTGTTTATAATGAAATCAAATAAATGTATCAATATTTCAATTTTGTTTCTTTTATTTATCCAAGTTCAGTTTGTTAGTGTTCCTACTAATGGAAAGGCGCCATTTTAAAGAGAACAAGTTTATCCTCTCACAAACAAGAGTCTCTATAATGTAGAGTGAGAACAACGTTATTGTCTCTCTCATAAAGTATGGCCGCCGCCATGCCACCGCCTCAAACAGCTTCAGTAGTTTAGAAAGAGTACTCCTCTCTCTCTCTAAAGTATGGTGGGCTGGAGATGAATACAACTCCCACTCCACTTCAGTCGCCATACTTGAGAGAGAGAGGGAGCGAGAGAGAGCAATGATAAAGTTGTTTGATAGAGTAGTTGGAATGTGAGTAGCCATTTTAGTTGACAAATGGAATTTGCTTGGACTTGGCTGCACTGATGTAGCTCAGTCATACAACTCTGTATGATAACATGCTTAGCCTACAATAAATAAAACTATTACACAATCTTCAACGTGTGTTTTCTCAAAGATTAGCTTTCTGCAAAGCGTTTCCACATCCTAATCGAAAACAACACTTGATATTTTGGATTTTCAAAGTGTGCATACATTTGTTTAAATTTAACTGTAAGATTTTCATAAAATTATTACAGTTTTCACAAAGACTTGTACTGAAATTTAACAAGATTGTGAATAATATTTAGTTCCTTACTATTATTAGTCTATTATAATAATATTAATTGAAGTTTTAAAATTTTCCAGTAGTTTGTACTGTTGGAAAAGAGATGGAGATTCACTTCAATTAATATTATTATTAATATTAATAGTATGGAACTGGAATTTTACGACCTTGCTTGCTTGTTTCAAAGTTATCTGATTTAAGATCATAATATATGACTATGTATAGTTGAGTATAAGTTCCACAGACCTGTTCATTCCTGTTCAAAGTCAATGTCCTGCACAGTTCAGTCTTCAGTACTTGTTTTGTGAATCACACAATCACTTCTCCTCTACGTTTGGAATAGGCAAGAACGTTTTAAGACTTCACCAATAATTAAAGGAAAAGGTAAGTTGATTGTTTCAATATAATAACAATACACATTTTGTTAGTAATATTGTTTATTATTCAAATAAAAGTAAAAATTAAACAAGAATAATTAGACTATGTATAGTTACTAATTAAAAATTGAAGTAAATTAGACTAAATGGATATGTATCGAGGTAAAGATAAAATTGATGCTTGTGTTGAATGGAGAGATGTTAGTAATATTGTTTATTATTCAAATAAAAGTAAAAAAAATTAAACAAGAATAATTAGACTATGTATAGTTACTAATTAAAAATTAAAGTAAAATTAGACTAAACGGATATGTATTGAGGTAAATCGTTCAGTGACATGCTTGAACGAAATCAGCTTTTTAACTCTATTGAACGATTTCATATTTTTTGGGGTTATTACCCTCAGATATCTCGGTGGAAGGAATACAAATAAATGTGTATTTTCGTTTTGTTGTTGTTTCACATTATAAAGTTTCAATATTATACGGATGCCCCAGAAAGTGTTTACAAATTTAGCGAAAATAACTGGGTAATATACATTTTGCAATAATTCTTTTATAGGCGTCGCCTTATTTCTTTCTATAGTACTTACTTTAGGCGGATTGTTGAAAAGTTCGGGATTGAAATCCTCCTCCTCCTCCTCCTCCTCCTCCTCCTCCTCCTCCTCCTCCTCCTTCTTACGTTTAGATTGTCGACTGTTTGCTCGCTGATATGAAGACTGGAGATACTGCTGTTGCTGATGACGATGCTGCTTCTGCTGCGCTGGTGCTAATGGCTGTTCAGCAAATTGTCGTTCGTAAAATCAATTACTGCAGTTTGTTGTGGATGCCAGTTGGCTGGTGTAATATCACTCATCAGTGATAATATCCTCCTTTTTTTAGGCCTTGCTGATGCTAGTCTGGGTGCGATGCTGGTGGTTGCGGTGGCAGTTGTGGGGGCGGTAGTGATGATGCTGCTTGTTGGCGTTTTGAATGACTTCCACCAGTTATCAGCATTGTCTTCAACTACGGTGGCGGCGGCGGCGGCGGTGGCGGCGTTGGCGGTGGCGGCGGGAGTGATGGTGCTGCTTGTTTGTGTTTTGAATGAATTCCACCAGTTATCAGCATTGTCTTCAACGACGGTGGCGGCGGCGGCGGCGGCGGTGGCGGTGGCGGCGGTGGCGGCGGTGGCGGTGGCGGCGGGGTGGTTGTGCTTCTTGTTGACGTTTTGAATGAATTCCACCAGTTATCATCAGTGTCTTCAGCAAATGGAGGTGGTGGTGGTGGTGGTGGCAGCAGCGCCCGCTGTTGATTGACAGCTAGCGATGTATCCATTACAGGAGTGCTGACGGGGTGGCAGTGCTGGCGGGAGTGGTGGTGGTAGTAGAGGCAGCAGGGACTTTGGCGGCTTCCTCGAGCTTCTTCACCTCGTTGATGAGCGGGTATGCTGAGGATTCTTTTCCCAGAGATCCTCTTCTTCCTCTTCTGGCCAAAATCAGTAGTGAGGTCACTGCTGGCTAATGTCGTTGTTGTAGTCATGGTAACTAGTAGACGGCGGCGGCGTCGTCGTCGAGGTCGTCTTAGAGAAATAGCAAAACGCTGCTGCTGCAGAGAAGACTGACATGCTGCTCCTCTAGAAACGATGCTTTATATACGAAACTGCTACCTTGACATGCAACGAAAAGCATGTCAGAAAAAACTGGTTGTAGTGATATCACTTGATATATAAAATATTTCAAAATAGCATATAGGTAATATAGCATACAGGAATAGCAGTGATATTACACAGAAGATATCGCATACAGTGTAGTGTATTAGATTAGTATACATATATGTGTTTTGAATCTCTATAAATAGTGAGTTTTATGCACATTTGTTTCATTCACAGTTCAGATCTTGTGTGAGTAAATAGTGAGTTTCATGTATACATTTCTTTCATTCACAGTTCAGATCTTGTGCGAGATACTAGCTTGCTGAACAATTCTTCATATTATAGGTAAGATCTCATCATTAATTTTACAAACTATTCAAAATTATGTTAAGAATAATACGTATATATTCTATGTTAAACTAATTTTTATATAGAAAATTGTTTATATAAGCGTTGTATTAATTTTACGCATAATTTAACAATCTCTTGTTTTATTGCAGAAGATATCTTCCACTTCTAAGTTTATTTCTACTCCTTGTCGCTGATCTCTCCACCACCATCACGAGCTCAAAACTGATTTCTACTTCTACTAGAGGCTGACTTCTCATTCACGTTGACTTCTCAACTACGCTGCTTAGCTACCACGCTACTTAGCTACCACACTGACTTCTCATCTACGCTGCTTTCATCTATAATAGCTTTTGGTTAGTATTTTTCATCATTAGTATTTATTTTCATCATGTTATAATTTTGTTTACAGTGAATTCTTTCTCTACATGCTCATGCTTTCTATTCACAGATGAATAATATATATATATATTTATTTATTTATTTATTTGAAAATAACTTTGTATGTTCACACTTCTTAAGTACTGCTGTGACTATCTGATTCTACTATTTTATTCCAGGTCTATCTGCAGCTCTTCCTCCTCCTCCTCCTCCTCCTCCTCCTCCTCCTCCTCCTACTCATTCTGTTGCTTCTATCACACGCTCTATCTAGCTCTATCTTACGCCTTGTCAATGGATTTCATTGAAGAAATTAGACAACATGGCAATGGACTTAGGATCCGCTGTACACCAGAAGATCCCTATAGATGTGACGATATTTCTTCAGTTCTGCACTCGCTAAAACCAATAATAATTGATAGGTTGATTACAAAATCAGAACCATTTTATAACACTTGTAGATGGTTTTAGTGTAGAATGTCATCTATACAAAATAGTTAGACCATTAAACGAGCTAAACAATACTGTTTTCACACATGCTAAATTTCATTCTCCTTCTGAAACAAGCTTAAAATCAATCTGAATTTAGATAAGGCAGAACTCGCCTTCAATATAGGTATTAGTAGAATAAAAGAATCCGTGCGTTCATACTATTATCGTGGAGGTGGTTGGCAAGTACATGCGATACCCTATATTGAATTAACAATTGAATTGAATTTTTGAGTCATTCCACCTCCGCTTAACTTCTCATTCCGCTTCTTCTCATTCCCGCTAACTTCTCATCCACGCTGACTTCTCATCCACGCTGACTTCTCATCTCATCTCACTTCTCAACTGGATTCTCTTCCATACTATAAGCTGTTTTCATCTACAACAGCTGTTTTTGGTTAGTATTTTTCATCATTAGTATTTATTTTCATCATGTTATAATTTTGCTTACAGTGAATTCTTTCTTTGCATTCTCATTCTTTCTATTCACAGATAAATAATATGTATATAATTATTTGAAAATAATTTTGTAATTTGTATGTTTACAGTTCTTAAACGCTGCTTGGACTATCTGCTTATTAATCTACTACTACTTCTACTTCCACTACTACTACTACTACTACTACTACTACCCTTGTTGCTGCTGCTGCTTCTAAGTACATCTAACTCGGTATGTAAATGGATTTTATAGAAGACATTACACGAGGATTACGTGGGAATGTAATTAGGATACGCTTCACGCCAGTAAATTTACAATTGGACATTTTGACAGTTTTAAATTTACTAAAAACTAAATTATTGATAAATTAGTTATAGAATCGCAACAGTTTAATTACTCTGCAAAATGGTATATTACAGCACAAATCCAATTATTTAAATTAAACTTTTCATCCGAAGAAATAGTAAGTACTTCTACAAACGCTATATTTCATTCTTTCACACAAACAAGCTGTAATATTGTTGAGAATACAGAGGAATTAGATACACAATACACACTATGTATTGATAAAATTCAAGCATCGCTGGATTCATTCTGTCAATGTGGAAGTGGTTGGCAGATAGAAGCAATAACACATGTAGATTTAAATTTAGCTAATTATCAGCCTTTAGCAATTGGATGTTCATCATACTTGCAAACACCGAAATTCATTCAAAATAAAAAATGTACAATCAATATTCAAAATAATGATCAATTATGTTTTGTATGGTCAATTTTGGCTTTCTTTCACTATGATCGTAAAAAATGGAATAGTTATACAGTTGATTATCTAAAACAATATATAAATGAGATTAATATTACTGGTATAAAATTTCCAATCACCTCACATGGAATTAAACGTTTTGAATTGCTTAATCCAACTTTATCAATTTCAATTATTGCTTTTCAAGAGCAAACTAAAAAATTCTTTCCGTATCGTATATCTATACATCGAGGCGAGAACATCAAATAACGCTTTTATTACTGTCTAATGATAGCATACCAAAAGTAAATCATTTCTGTCTTGTGAACACAATGGGAAATAATAATAATGGTTTGTCACGGCTATTGTTCCATAACAAAGCATAAAATCCTTCATATATTTGTAAATGGTGTTTTCATCGATTTTACACAAATAAATCCGCAAATCTCGATGGTGAAAATCACTGCAAAGTCATATTGAATTATGTTCGAAATTTGAGGCGCAGCGTACTCTGTTTCCTTCGAAAGAAAAATCGATTTTAGAATTTTCCAATTATAGTTATCTTCTTAAATGTCCTTTCATAATTTTCGCAGACTTTGAATCCTTTATTTGCAAAGAAGAGGGAGAGGAGGACGAGGAGGAGGAGGAGTATGAGGAGAAGGAGAAGGAGAACGAGGAAGGGGAGGAGGTGGAGGAGGAGTAGGAGGATGAAGAATTAATAGATTATAGTAAAAGTTTTACAAGGAAAATTTATCGACATTTGCCATGTAGTTATGCATTTATTTGTCTTGATCTATATGGCAATATTTACAAGCGTTCGCAGTATAGGATAAAACAAGATGGAGAAGCTATTATTGAAAAATTTCTCACTGAAATAACACAACTAGGAGAGGAATTAATATCGCAGATGGACATTGTTGTCCCAATGGAAGAATTAACTGAAAGTCAAGTATCCGCGTTCAATTCTGCTACTTTGTGTTGTATATGTGAAAACGTTTTGATAATGAATTAAAAGTCAGACATCATAATCACATTAGCGGTAAATTCATCGGCGCTGCGCACAATAAATGCAATCTTCTTTGTAGACAGCCTAAACATATACCTGTGTATTTTCATAATTTCTCAGGTTATGATAGTCATTACATAATTTTAGCATTGGCAAGCACAAAACAGAAAATACAATGCATTGCGAAAAATAGCGAAACATTCATCAGTATAAGCGTGGGTCGAATCCGTTTTCTTGACTCGCTCTTATTTATGAACGAGTCACTGGCACAGCTCACAAAAACTTGATTGATAATGGCGATTTAAAAATAAATTTAAAGTTACCTTTTCGATTTTCCAAGATGAACAACAACGAAATTTAATGTTACAAAAGAATTTTTACCCGTACGAATATTTTACAAAGGCTGAGAAATTCAATGAAACTGCTTTACCGCCAAGAGAAAAGTTTTCAATACACTCACTAATTCACCTCTAAGCGAAGATAATTATGAACACGTTTTAAAGACTTGGCAAATTTTCAAAATGAAAACACTAGGCGATTTTCATGATATCTATCTATTGTCAGATGTCTGTTTGCTAGCTGACACATTCCAATATCTAAGGAATACAATTTTCAATCAACATAAAATCGATATTGCGTCTTGTTTCTCTTTATCACATTTCACATGGAATTCAATGTTAAAATATACTGGTGTACGTCTCCAACTGCTTCGCGATCCGCAACAATATCTTTTTCTTGAATTATCCTGTAGAGGAGGATTAAGTCAGATATCTCAAGATTTGCAGAATCAAACAATGTTTACATGAAAACTACAATCCACAATTACCTAATTCTTACATAGTCTCATTAGATGCGGTGAACTTGTACGGTTTTGCATTATCAAAATATCTCCTATAGATCAGTTTAGGTGGTTAAGTGAACAGGAAATTGATGAATTTGTTTTGGAAAATGTAACAGAAGATAGCTATTTTGGTTTTATTCTAGAAGTCACATTATCTTATCCTCCAGAACTTCATGAAAAACACAATCAATTTCCATGCGCTCCCAATAGAAGTCCCCCAGCTCATTTATTTTCAAAGTATCAAAAAGTGATAAACAGTCTAAACCTTTACCTAAGCTACTAACAACTTTTCAACTAAAGAAAAGTATGTTGTCCATTATCGCACATTACAGTTATATAAAAGTCTAGGGCTTAGAGTAGAATGCGTACATAGAATTCTCAGTTTCCATCAAAGCGCCTGGCTGCAACCATATATTCTTTTTTGTACTGAACTTCGTAAACACTCTCGAAATAAGTTTGAGGAAAATTTCCACAAGGCATCCGTTAACTCAATCTATGGTAAATCTTTGGAACAGAAAGCATAAGCGTGTCAATTGTCATTTACTTATAGATGCTACCAAATTAAATAAATATATTGCCAATAATAATTTGAAACGATGGGTGATGTTTAGTGAAAACGTTGTTGCTGTATTCACAAAAAGGTAGAAGTTCTTTTAGACAGACCCATTTACATTGGATTCACAGTATTGGAATTAAGCAAACATCTAATGTATGATTTCTATTATAATACATTACTCAAAATATATCATTACTCTCAAGTAAAGCTCCTTGCCACCGATACAGATAGTTTCATACTTCATATTACATCTGACAGAGATTTTTATCAAGTAATAATGGAAAATTCAGAAAAATTTGATACGAGTAACTTTCCTTCTTCAGGCGCAGTTTATTCGTTGGTAAATAAGCATAAACCAGGATGATTTAAGCATGAATTGGGCGAAATCAGATAGCAGTAGCATTTTGCGACTGCGAGCTAAAATGTACAGTCTACTAATCCAAACAGATCAAACACCATTTACTCTATCGAATAAAAACGTTGCAAAAGGAGTTAACCGGTCATTAATTCATTCACAGTTAACATTTGATATGTACAAGCAGTGTTTATTCGATCGTAAAATTCATCTGGATTCAGCCTATTCAATTCGCAGCTATTCGCATAAAATTTATCAAATTTTGCAGAACAAAATTTGTTTAAATCCTTTTGATCAGAAACGTTTTATAATTTCAAGTCGTCCATCTGAAACAATAGCCTGGTGGCATTGTAAACTCCATCTATAATAGAGGAAAACGAGCAGGAGTTACTGAGACAAAGTGTTGATGACCAACTTGCTGAATTTCGCAACACATAGGATAAAGGCATGTAGTGTGCTACTTTTAAAAGTTCAAGAACACTGGGTTAGCTGTGTTGGTAAAAATCTGCACTCTTTCAAACTGGTTTCTGTCAGGCGCTGTGGCAAGGTCGTTCAGTCTGGATTTTTATTTGCAATGGAGACAACAACCCGATACAAACTCGTTAGCGAATTACATTCTCCGAGTAGGCTAAGGTTTCCAAGACGTTCGTATGTTCTGAAGGGAATCTTTGATTTAATTCAAGCTGACCTCTTAGACTTACAATATTATTCACGCGAAAATAAAGGCTATAAATATATTCTTATTTGTATTAATGCTTTTCAAAATATGTTTTGCTCAACCTCTTAAAACTAAGCGTGGCATTGAAGTAGCTTGTGCTATTAAAAAAATTCTTAAACAAACTCCCAAAGTGAAACATTTTCAAACTGATGCAGGTGCAGAATTCTATAATTCCCATGTGAAACTATTGCTTTCAGAATATAACATAAACCATTACAGTACTTTCTCACATATTAAGGCTGCTATCTGTGAGCAGCGTCATCGTACAATTAAATCACGATTATTTTTCCATTTTAGTCTATCTGGAACACGCAAGTGGTTGCCAGTATTGCAAGAAATAATTGATAATTATAATTCCACTGAACATAGAACAATTAAAATGAAACCGAAAGATGTAAAGAAGAAACACTGAAGCACAAATTTTAAGCTATTTGAATAGAAACATCACACAACTCTCTCAAACCGAAATTCAAGATTGGCGATTTAGTTCGGTTTCACGTGCGGCGTAGTGTTTTTGACAAGGGTTATCTCTATAACTGGTCTGCAGAGCTTTTCAAAGTAATAAGTATAAAATGACAAATCCTATTGTGTATTTATTACAGGATTTGAAAGAAAACATACAAGGAAGCTTTTATCAACAGGAACTTAAGAAACGAAATTACAGGATGATGAATTATATTAATATCTTATTGAAAAAGTTTTAAAACGTAACAAAGATAAGCTATTAGTTCGTTGGGTAGGTTTCCTACTCCATCTTGGATTTCGTCGAAAGATTTGCAATAAGTACTTCTGATCTAGAGTCTCTCTCTCTCTCTCTCTCTCTCTCTCTATATACGATTAAAACTATTATTGCTTTCCATTTCACTTTCAGAATATGGAAACAATCAAGGATGATGAAACAGTTATGGATAATCGAGAATTATCAAATCAAGAGTTGGAAGATATTTGTATTTGTAGCCTATTGAAACGTCATATCGATTTATTAAAAATGAAATTATAAGACATGACTGCATATTTGAATATCGAGATGTATTAGTTAATAATTTTGTACGAAATTATACATTTGTTCATTTGGAAATGTGTACTGAATTACAGAATGCCGTTGAACAGGCTTTAAAACATAACAGACCTTTGATGTGTGCGGTTGTGGTTGTGTTTGCTATTATTTAAATAGGAGTCACCAACTTATATGGTCTGCAATAAAGCGTAAAGAATTGCAAAAACAAAACAGTTGATGATGAGGCAATGGTGGATATTTTTCTAACTAAAATTAATGATTGCATAAAGAGTGCCTACGAATAAGAAGATAGGGAATATATTGTAATAATAAGTTATTTTTCTATTTGCAGATGTCAGTGCTATACAAACAAGTTTGTTTCTGTGAAATGAAATGTGAAATCAAATGTTTACTATTGACTGTAAATGATATCTTTACAAAACGTGAATTAGAATCGTTTTTGGATGGATTAGATCGTTTTTCAACACGCTGTATGCATTTATACCCCTGTTACATTGATTTATGTAATAATAGAGTAAGACAAGTATTGACTTTTACGCCAAGACCAGAAAATATTACTGCTTGTGATTGTTTTTGTAAAAAATTATCTAGTTTGATATGGAAGTTTCATGCTGCTTTAGAGTTATTAGTGGCTGCTAAGAGAGCTGGTCATGATGGAGTAGATTTAGAAATATCTAGTATTCTAGAAGAATTACAGGAGGCTAATTACATAAGATAATTTACATTCAGTACACATCCAATCATGGATCGTTTCGCTAGATCACCAGTGCATCATTCTGTAAAGAGGTGGGCTAGAAAAAATAATCACAGGGTTATTTATCTATCTGAAGAGAATACTGAGTTTATTGATCTAAAAATGAAAAGAATAACCAATTTATTAGATGGTGTTGAACAAAATGATTCTATCACAGTTAAACAACTAAAAGACTTAAGATCTGAGCTTTTCCAATACATCAATACAGTTAAGGAATCAATTTTAAATTCTATTGAGAAAAGTATTTCTTCTCTCAAAAATGAAATAACTACAGAGCAAACTATAAGATTGGAGAATTTTAGACAGACATTCAAAACTGAATTGCAAGAAATAAATAACTATATAGTCAGTTTAAAGGAGAAGATTATGCAAAAATACGGTAGCGACAACAACAGAAGAAATCGTTGAATAGTCTGTGTAAACACAACTTCATATTTTAAAACCTGTTAGAGCTTGTCTGCTGCTTACAGATCAGACAGAATAAAATTATCAAGGTAGTTTAGTTTAGAGGCAATATACAATAAAAGCAATGTTGCATTGTCTCAGTTTTTGTGGAAGGAACAACCCGCGCCGCATGTTGCTATACAAATTACTCAAGGTTGATAGAAGCATTGCTAGCGAACGTGGAGGAGGCAGGGAGAAGAGGTAGGTCAACAGCTTTTGTGGTGTGTGTGTGTGTGTGTGTGTGTGAGAGGGAGACGTTCGCTCAAGACCTGCTTTGCTAGCACGCCTGCGGCGGGAACACCAGCTTTGTGGATGTATGCCTGTGAGAGAAGGGAGGCGGGCGGCGGTGTATACCGGTTGAGTATGTTGGTGGGGAGCGAGCAAGCGCCACGCAGCTATGAGAATTCAGACACTGAACCGGTCTATTCAGTTGCGAGTTGAGTCTTGAAGCCGGAGCCTGTACTACCTTACTCCTACAAAACATCTCATCTAGTGTAAATAAATTGAAAATATCACATTATCTCTCTCTCTATCTCTCTCTCTCTGCTATTGGTTTTCTATTACTTGCACTATTCTTTTAATTCATTAGATCAAAATTTAAGACTTATTACTAGAATATCTATCTATAGAGACAGTAATTCAAATATATATATATATATATATGTACCTACCAATAATTAAAATAAATATAGATTTTTTTTTTTTTTATATATCACTCTAGAATATTTATCTATACAAACAGTAATACCAATATAATAAAATACTAATATTTTAAATAAATATCGATTTTTTCGATATTTTTGATATATCAATTTTTTCGATATATCAATATCGCCGATATATATCGATATCGCTCGATATCGCTCGATATACCTTGATATACACGTATATTTCATCCCGATCCCCAAAATGGCGATTACTCACAAAAACAAAATGGACGAATTCTCCCCACAACTCCCATCCCAGGGGCGGGGCCACGCCCAAACACTGGAGGGGTCCTGCCCTCTCATTGGCCAATCATACCCTCCTCTTACCCCCACACTAAAACAAAATGGACGCCACCACGCCAAACCGGTCGGAAAGGGGGCGGGGCCACGCCCAAACACTGCGGGTAGGGAGGGGCATCCTGCCCTCTCATTGGTCAACCCTACCCCTCCCCTCAACCCCCACCACTCTTACAAAATGGACGACCACTGGCCGGACGGGTGGAAAAGGGGGCGTGGCCACGCCCAGGGGGCGGGGCTATGGTGGGGGGTGCTTGCACCTGATTGGCCGGGCAGTACCCTCAAATATACACTACTCATACATTCCTCAAATCATTGGGTTGTCTTCCCAGGATCTCTTACTTACTGTCCCAACAGTTTGGCATTCATAAGATCAGCTAACCCCATACCAAAGGTCACAGCAATAATAATCTGAGTTCCGTCGCTTACTGCAATTATGCAACAGCTAATGTATCATGAAACGTGATGCAACAGTATGATAATATTCATCATGCATGATGTATGATCATAATGTTGGTGTGATGTATGATCGCCAGCCATACCACATCAACAACGAAGCCCTTAATAGGCTAATGACGTCACTACAATTCGCGGAAATTCGTGTTTGCGAAATTTCTGCAGCTAATGCACCACTCCGCGGGTGAATTGCTTGGATTAACACAAGATTGGTAATGTTGAATACAGTACTGAACTAACATATTTGATTGAGCTAGAAGCAGTACTGTTTCTGCAAGAGACGATATCCTGGTTATCAATGGATATTCCTAGATTGATGAAGCTAAATACAGTACTGCACTAACTTAACATTTGATTGAACTAGAAACGTTACTGTATCTACCAGTAACGATATCCTGGTTTCAATGGAGTAGTCCTAGATTGATGAAGCTAATTACAGTAATGTATCTTCAAAATAACTGAACTAATAACATTACTGCATCTTCTGTTTCACGTGGAATATGACGGAATAGATTGTACTATACTTAAATACATTTCTGGAATAATAGTATCACCTAGAATACTAGGTTCCGCGTAGTTTATCAATGGATAGATTGTAAATACAGTTTTGCATTCTGAAACAGTATTGCAGGACTGAATTACAAGCAGTACTACGTGTACCGTGTTGCAACGATTACGGCGAGTTTGATAGTATTGCAAACAGTTCAGTGCTACAAAACCGGTGGACTGAAAACCGTACTACAACAACGACTACAAGTCCCGCATGCTTTCATATACATTATTGTGGTTTAATACAAATCAACGGTATGTGTATTTTGACATGTGTTCCGCAAGATAATGTGTTAGAGCTTCGAATATTTTTCAAAACTCCTATGTTTCCATTCATTGTTACAAAAACTAAGTTGAATTCAGTTTCATTTGATGTCCAGTTTCCAAACATGAATCTGTATAATTCAAATTCTCAAGAACTCTCAGTGAAACAAGAGTGTTCCTCAACATAACAAAGGATCTTAAGCTTTAAAAATAAAAATAAAACAAAATCGGCCAATTGCACGAAAACCAAATTGAATTGAAAACCAAAAAGCACCGTAAATTGACGTCAGATTCGTTGATAGGTTCTGGTTGCATTGGTTGCGTTAGATGACGTCATTCAACAACGGTTAAATTTAATTCGACTTTCGTGCAACTAGCAGAAAGTATTTAGAATTGGGTTCTAGATGTCTTCTGAAAGTTCTATCAATGAGGATGTTACAAGATCTAAGATCTTGTTTGGTTCTAAGATCCTCTTCGGTTCTATATAGAAACGCCCACTAATCTATGAAATGTAAGGCTAGGCGTACACCGGTTAGTCAAGACAAGATTAGTCACGTTTAGTCACAGTACCTCACATAGTTGCTCATGAAGCTACACACACCGATTATCATTGCATCGGTGTGTGTTGCTTCATAAGCAACTATGTGTATTACTGTGACTAAACGTGACTAATCTCGTCATGTCTTGTCTTGACTAACCGGTGTATGCCTAGCCTAACGGTGGCAGGTGGCAATATTGTAATTCAAACTAATATAACCACGGAATTATCAACTGTTTATACGATTTATTGATCTTGATGTTCAGTTCTCAAACATGAACTATGGTATTAGAATTTTTTAGATACAAGCGTTTGATAAACTCTCAATATACCGGTACACCTGTACTACTCATATTCATCGTAACTTAGAGTAAAAATTGGTGTGTTCTGCAAATAAACAATTAAATAAAATGATGATAATGTAAAATAGAGCTTACCCAAATTAGGATTAGTGTAGTCCCAACTCTCAATATCATTTTTCGATACGTTCAATTTAGTAGGCTGAAACAGAACAATGGAAATAGTTATTGAACTTTCCGATAATTATTCTTTAAATACTCATTACTTTCCAAGTAATAACAAACATTAAAAAATCATTCTTATTCATTCACACGTATTCAAACAGATTTTAATTTCAGGTAATAATCAGACGTTTATTACAAACTTTTTCTTCAACTTGACACTTTATATTACGTCACATCTGAGCGCCAAGCAGCCGTAAAGTTATGTAATAGTGAAGTTTAACCGTAAATTTAATACAGTCTGCAGAATAATGAACCGTAAAATTTCAAACTACATTCTGGACGTTTTAACAACGTGCATTGTGCCGGTTACTGGAGAATAATTTATACCTTTCACATGCATAAACTCATCATACAGGTGAGTATAAAGTTGACTTTATAAAGATGGTAATCTTCTCCACAAAATATCCCTCACGCCAGTCATTTCACTATTTACAACCAGTAATAACACAGTATTTGGATTTTGAAATTCATATTGCCATTTCAATACATTTCCAACATCTAACTAATACAACTATATTAGTAGTAGTATATTTAGTAGTAGTATTATTAGTAGAGATCGATGATTTCCAGTCATTATACTATTAACAATATTATACAACCAGTAATAACACAGTGGTTCAGAATTGAAAATTCATATTGCCAATTCAATACTTCTTTATAATATAAAAGACTGGAAGGTAACCCGTCCTTCGCTACGGGGTCTCAGAAATTTCGTGAGGTTAAGAATAATAATTGTGTGAAATATACAATCAATGGGTGCACGTTGTTAGAGAGAATTTCAAAGATATACAAAACTCAAAACCCGCTATATTAATTTTGCATGTTAACTTTGACATAGAACCCGAAAAAATGTACATGATTAGGCCTATTTGATGGATGGAAATTTTCGTCCAAGTTGAATGAGGTTACTGATAGAAAATTTGGTATACATTTTTGATGGATTGGGGAAAAGTCATCTTTTTTCATCATACTGGATCATACTTTCAACATAATGGTATTACCCTGGGCGTACACCGGTTAGTCAAGACAAGACAAGACGAGATTAGTTACGTTTAGTTACAGTAATTCACATAGCTGCTTATGAAGCAGCACACACTATTGCAATGACTAATCGGTGTGTGTTGCTTCATAAATAACTATGTGAGGGACTGCGACTAAACGTGACTAATCTCGTCTTGTCTTGTCTTGTCTAACCGGTGTACGCCTAGCCTTAGTTTAATATCACAAAGCCCTAAATGAGTTTGAAAAATCATATGATTTTGATCTCAACATTACCTTATCAATGCTTAGAGCTGAATTTTAAAACTATCCTTGAAATATGTGAATAGGCCTATGACACTCCTTTGTATACAGACAATCTTTGTGCAAAATTTCAGCTTTATCAGTCAAGTATTCTAGGCGTGATGGACCTACAGACAGACAACACCATGTCAATTTATAATAGTATAGATGGCAAATTAAAATATTGCAAGTTGTACTATTTTTTTAAAATCCTCCATCACAATGCAAACCCGCACCAAAATCAATTTGTCAAAGTGTGAATTTAATGTGAGACTTTAGCCGCCCCGCCTCAGTGGTGGATCTTTTCAAACAGGCAGCTTTTGATATAAAAGAAAAAGCTCGACCTCATAAAGTCAAGTCAAGCGCTTTACTGGCTTGGTATTATATGATGGACTTAGACCATAGGGGTGGGGGGTCGTTATAAGAGTGGTTGGGGGGTGGGAAGGGGTTGATGTTATTGTTGGTGGTGGTGATGAATAGAGCGTCGCGCCGCCACTGAATGACATTCCTTGCAAAATAAGCGCTTTTCATCCAACACCGGCCTACTTGTTCTTTTTTCGCCCAACCAAATCCTCTTTAGCAATTGACTTTTATCTCTTCCCTCCCCCTTTTCACACAACTGCTCTATCCCTTCTCACCATTATTCCTTCAACAGCCTATCTTCATGTTATCGAATATTATTGGAATTTTGTTACAAGCTTAGTAAAAAAATATATACTGTAGAATTGACAGAAACCGTTATTTCTAGATACATTTACAAAGAGAAGGAACCTGCAAGATTTTGAGCAACTTCTCCCGGTGACATGTAAGTTCAAATGAAATCAAGTAGTAGATATTTGATTGTGGATAATTGGACACATTGATATTCTGTCAATAGCTTTGTAAAATTCTTTGAATAGCTTTGTAAAAAAAACATTGGCAAAATTGACTAAAGCTGATCCATGATTTTTGGATGAATCTACAAAAAGACGAAGGCAGCCAAATTCCACGCAATTGTAGCTTATGTGTAACTTCAAATGAAATTGAGTATTTTATAGTAAACATTTATAGTAATTTTTAAATAATATTTTCTAACAGACTTTTAAATAATATTTTCTAATACAAAAGACATTTCTGATAGAAAAAATCATCTTAGTTTGCAGGTCCTGATGTACCAGCCCAAGGGGAGAAGGGATAGAGGACGTCCAAGTAGAAGATGGACCGATTATAGAGGCGCAGAGGTTCGGAACAGGCAGTGATGCCTAAAACGTGAAAGAAGGAGGAAAAAGAAGAAGAAGAAGAAGAAGAAGAAGAAGAAGAAGAAGAAGAAGAAGAAGAAGAAGAAGAAGAAGAAGAAGAAGAAGAAGAAGAAGAAGCCATTCAACCTTTCATATCACAGTTACATTTAGACATAAATATTTATTTGAAACAAATTGGCAAAATGGAAAGCCATAATGGTGAAAGCCATACCATTGATAAAACTCTCTGAAATGCATTCAACACCATTCCACAAAATGTTCCATTCAATTCATAAGTATCAGCACGTCACACACCACACTAAAAAGGAGAAGCATTGAAGAGTACAAGCCCCAATTTCCAAAAATGAGGGATTTCCAGGGAACAAGAGAGCAATTTTCAAAATTGAGCGAGTCTGAAGAGAGAGAGATAGAGAGAGCTAGTGCCTGACGTAACGACACAGCGAGATTAGAGTGGCCTGAATGGGAGAGCGTAGCGCATTACGATCTGAGCAGCAGCTATAGCAACGATGATAGCGCGACACAAACCAAACGATAAAGCATCGTTATCGCAGCCGCAACGACACACCATCCAACGGCAAAAATAAATTTCATCTACATTCAAGAAGAACACGCCACTATCTGTGTTCTTTTTCTGCCCATTTTCAGACTAGACACGAATGCTCTTATGTTATCATCGATAGTATACAGTTTTATCGATAATCACACATCGATAGAATAACAGTTTTATCGATAGTCGTACACGCTGGTAACATAATCGGTTGTTCGTCTATCAAAACAATAGCAGTATCCATAGAATGTAAATGAATTATTTATTATCAAATAAGGCGCTCATAAGTAAACCTTATCATACAACACTCATGTGGTTCGAGGCAGACTAGATAAAGATCACAATCTAAATCTAATGGCATCATCGAATAGATCAATAGATCTTATACAGGGTGGAGCATGTAGAAGTAGCCCCATAAATAAAATTAGAAATTGTAATTTTTTCAAACCTATTAGTTTATTGATGTATAGAAGGTACATCACAGTTCGGGTAATAACAGGTAAAGATTGGATACATACAAACAGGTAAAGATTACGAAAGGTTCTGGTAGAAATATTGGACTATTGAAGAAATTAATAATTTCTTATGGGGGTACTTTAATGCGCGCCACCCTGTAGATCCTATTCAATCGATCATTATCTAGTATCTATGTGATGAGAGTGATTTCGACCAAAAAAACGTATCTTTATACACGACAGTGTGTAACATTTACTATGTTGTAGGTCATGGGTGTAACGCTATTATTTTTATGTTGTATGTCCCGTGACGTCAGGATCAAGCAAATATAGTCAAATGTGTCATAAGATAAGGGAGAGCTAAGTGATGGACTATAGTCACGCATCAAAGACAAGATCTCAATCCACTTACGTAACACACTTGGCTAAGCATACTCCTTACGTGACTGGGCATGTCAAAATTTGGCCTTGCAGGGGCTCATCCAGGATACTGATATTTTCATAAATTAAATAAATTTAATGTATCAATTGGGATTGCCAAGACAGGTGCAAGAACGACTAGAAAACCCAGTAATTAGGTGAAAAACTTGGAGTATATTCTCCTGTTCCTTTAGAACACACAACTTGAACAATTAAATGAATTTTACAAGTTTCATTAATAATTGTTAATAACAATAAATAACTTGTTACAAAATTTATATTTTCGGTAGAGCGTGGGTGTGGGTATTTTGCCTGGCAAATAAGATCGTACAAAATCTCTAAAATTATGAATGTCTTAACTACTAGACCATGAGCTCATGTTTTATGCTTCACGCAGTATGATCATTTCTCCCCACTATTTCACTTTAAAGAGGCTTTTCGCGCCTTTGGCCAAAGGATTAATAAAACGGATCACTCACAGTATTGGCGATGCTTCGACGTTGGTTACCGTATCCTGGTTTAGGCAGCCATCTCAGGGTAGATTGGATTCCGTGTGTCATCTCACGATACTGCTTGGGTCTGGACCATGGTTTATAACATTTCCGCGACTTTACATGAATTTAATCAATTATACATTGCCACAGCTTAATATATCACAGCTTGAAAACATTAAGATTGAAAATGAAACTGATTACATTTTAAAACAGTTAAACTGCACGTATGTGCTCAAAAGTGACTGCTCTCTAAGGAGTCTCAAACGGAAGAGAGTTACCCTTGCTAAAATTCAAGGAAACAGAATTTTCAATAGAACATTCTAGAATTTTTAATGAAATGCTGGCTGTGATTGGTCAATTTAATATCGTGTTTTTGACGTCAGTACAATGCACAAAGTAGTTCCAACATTTAGCTACAATAACCATTTAAATAATATGCGATATATTATATATAATACAAAATAACATATAGGACGTTAAAATCCTTTCAATTTTTATTTTTATTTTTGGAAGATGCCTTTAAAAATATTCTTTACTTTTCAACTCCACTGCCAAATTCAAAAGGTGAACTGAAAGTTTATTGCTAAATTGATATACATCCAAATGTTATAAGCTATAAAATAACTGACTCCTAAACTAGCATAATCTCATATACAACAAATATTTCCAAAATATATTGCTATGTTCGTGACACCCCCCAAGATATGAGACCCGTATATACATTATTTCACCGGCTTGGGATGATATTTCTGGTGCGTACAAATAATAATATGCATTATTTAATAGCAAGTTAACATATGTGGATTAAGTATTTATACATTTTATAAATAATTGATGAATCATAATTTTTCCAATGATTTTATTGGCATTGACATCTTTCAGTAGATGATCCATATAGGCAGTGGTGTGTTTTGATATTTTTGGATGAAGGTTATGGCCATCTTCAAGATTTGGATTTTCAATTACATAAATTAACATCAAAGAATACAAATAAATATACAACGTGATATGAGTCAGAGACTTTTGGTGGTGAGTCGGAGCTCTTCCTTGTTATCATTATTTTATCAATATTGAGTACTGCTAAATTAGGTCAGTTTACCGTTAATTATGCTATCTACTAAAATACCAGCACTTAGTGGTCATTGACAATATTTTATTGAGGCTTTATTTGGTTGCCAGAATTTGTATCGTGACAGAAGCCCCCTATAGTTATATAAATGAGCGAATAAATAAGCTTTTAATAAGCTGCAGATAGAGCGAGTTTGTATAACTATACAAAGAAACGAGGCAAATTTTCTAAGATCTCACATAACATAAAGAAGGCTCTAAAAATATGTGAACACAACTGTCTCATGTTAGTTTACCTCCCGACTCGAATTCGGCACGGAAACATTCTACGTTACCTACTCATAAGATTTACAGGCGTAACATCTAATCATGGCAGTGATTCACACAAAAAATCAAGCATTTAGCTGAGAAAAATAGAGCAAGGATAATACATCTAAAAGAGCAATATGAGAATTCAAAAGTTGGCGGCTAAACAATACTATGATGACGACATGTCAAACCAAAGAGTATGCCAGGTGTCGAAGGAATCTCTACAAGCGCTGATGCACAAAAGGTATGTGAGGTTATCTCAGATGACACTCGAAAATACAATACAATTCAAACTCATAAGTTCTGCTAGACAATAAATGACATAAATAAGGCTCTCAAACAATTTACACAGATAGATTCACAATAACTTCGGTAACTGATCTGAAGGAAATAGCAGGTAACTTAAATGGGTGCCGACTTGTTTTATCGATTGACAAAGTTATTAGCCTAGGGCTCACAATCGTAATCTGTGGTTTCACCACTTGACTCAGTATTCACTGCCATGCAAACACTTATGGTTACAAATAAATAAACATTCAATAATAATATCAAAATATGTGTTAATCTTAGTTTTAACAAAATTTACTTAATAATATAGGCTACGTTATAACAATTTGATTATACACTTTCACAGCTGTGAAGTATGGGATATATACATGCTGTTTGATTTGTGTGGCCTTGGCCTATCGTATGTGTACAATATATCGTCTACGCACACAAGTAGACATCATAACATATGTGTTTTTTGGTTATGTGCATAACGTATGACTTCGTAGAAGCTAACAAAAAATTCAGATATTTACTAATACTAACAAATATATGATATAATAACATAGTAAGTCTTGGAAAAGAAGGTAATTTCTTACTAATATTTGAAGTTGGTAATAATTTACCGTTAGGATTCTGTTTGGTTTGATCAGAAAATATGGCAATCACCATCAATAATTTTATTAACAGAACTGTGTACTTTTCAAAAAGTTCAATATCACTTATTTTGCGTAATTAATACGGTCAGGCGTTGTAGTACATCCTTGTGACGATTTCTGGCTCATGTTAGTTTGAATCCTGTTGTAGAAAAATCACTTTTTTCGTTTATCTCCAAACCGGAAGCATGTGGTTCTTAGGAATGATATTGTTCATTCTCTATAGTAGGGTTTAATGTTGGCGAGGTTCTCGTACCAAATAGACGAAATATTTCCAGGGTCCTGAAGCTGCTCTTATTAACCTTTCGTATACCAGATGTGGGCGATTTAGGTTATGTTGGCCGGTTGGTTGTGGGTAGTTGATCAACGTCTCAAGAGAGGTTAGGTTTTGGTGTCCAAATTTTACAATCTCTTGACTTTATGGCGGGCTTGAAGCGAGTGTGCCGCGGATGAAAACATGCAGAGTGCTCGAAAGCTGTCGACTTTTTATATTGAGCATGTTTTTTACAATCTCTTGGCTTTAGGGTGGGTTTGAAGCGAGTGTGCCGCGGATGAAAACTTGCAGAATGCTCAAAGGCTGTCGGCTTTTTATATCGAGCATGCTTCCGATGAAAGCCTGTGTTGTGATACACTCTCCTGTTTATCTTGCTGGACTGCCGTTTAGCTTTGCTCTGGGCTGCCGGAATTTGAACCGTCAGAGTCTTATAAGTTTTCTCTCCTCCTAGTCTTGCGTGATGGTCACCGCTGGAATTTTTCCCTGATGGATTGTTTGATTTTCCATTTGTTTTTGATGATATATTAGTAGAAGGTGGTGGATTATTATCTTTATCAGTATTAGAAGTGGTATTTGGTGATGGTGATTTATTTGATTCGTTTCTAGAACTACTTGTGTTATTGTCTCTATTGGAGTTCATGTAATCTCGGCCATCATAGAATCTATCTTGATCATGGTATCTACGATCTTTATTTCTATTAAAATTGTTATTATTTTGATTCCTTCTGAACCCATTTTTGTTTCGGTAGTTGTTATTTGGTGGTGGTGACTCTATTTCAAAGTCCTGTGGATTATTATTTGTATTGTCAGCAGTGTTAGAATTTTCTCTTGATTGATTTGGTGGCGGGTTGGTTTGTACAAAATTATTATTATTTCTATGGTTATTATGCTGTATATTGCTTGTGGAGACAGCTTGAACACAATGAAGGTGGTTTTCAAGGTCTTTGAAACTTTTTAATGGAGGCGGTGGCCAATGCTGCTAGTTGGACGTGATGCGGCATCTTCTTAAGTGCGATGTGAGCTAAGGTAATATCGGGAATCTGGTTGTTCTAGCTGCGAATTTTGATAGCGAACCTGTGAGATTTAATGCGGTATATGTCTGACCACTTCTTCGTCAAAATTGGAGGATATTATTTTAGATAACAATTCTTGTTGTCTATCCAGGCTCCAATATTGCTCGAGGAAAGCTCTCAGAAATTCTTCTAGGCTGTTGAATTCATGTGCACGTCCATGAAGGAAGAGCAGAGGTTCCCCAATTAAAAGAGAGGATAGCCGGAATCTCCATACAGGCCAACTGATTGGAACTAAGTCCTGTACCACTTTTAGCTGTTCTGCAAACGCTTTAGGTGTCATGCGGAATTTCGTGTTATCAAATTTTCCTAATCTACTGATTAGTTGTGACACATTCTGCGTTTCGGGTACCGCTACTATCTCACCTCCTCCTCTCACTCTACTCATATTCATTTCAAGTTGTGATATTTTTGTGTGTGTCTGTTTTATTTTACTATTTAAATCGATTTTAGTATCTTGCAACTCGCTGTCTAGTTGGGTGATGGTTATTTGGTGTTGGTTTAATTCTTTTTTGGTTTCTTTAACTCTATTGTGAATTACTGTATGTTCGGTTTTGGTTTGTTTTACAAGATTTTCTAGTTTTTTGTTTAATCCATCAGTGTATTCACTTACGTTTTGCATGACCTTGTTTTCCAGTTCAATCGCATGCTTGCTCCAATCTTCACTCAGTTCCTTCCTCAAATTCACCTGCATGTCATCCATTCTTTTGTTGAGGCATACAGTAGTGTCATCTAACTGCTTTCTCATATCTTTCATCTCTCCCCTGATGTCTCTGATCTCTACTCTCAATCCTCCATCCATTTTTTCTATTTGATTATTCATTTGTTTCATGTCCTCTTTCAACTCCCTATCCATCTTCTCCATTTTTTCCGTTTGATTATTGATTTGACTATCTATTCGACTACCCAGTTTCTCTTGGGAATCTTTGAGGTCATTACTTATTTTGAGCATGAGGGTGACCAAATCGGTTGGAGTGTCATTTATTAATCTGGACGTTAATGGACTCAGTTCATCTGGCGTGAGTTGTGTAGTAGGATTGACAGTAGTAGGTGACGGCGTACGTGGAGGCACTTCTGTCGGACTGACATCTGGTTCCAGGCGGGTGGAAGACAGCTGACGAAGATTTTCAGGGTCAGTTGGCGCTAGTGACACTTCCTGCGTCTCGCTCCTGGGCGCTGTCTCATCAGTGTTGTTTGTTGCCTCGGTGTTAGTGTGGTCACTTCTGCAAAGTGTTGTTGTCTCCCAGCTCCATGTAGGACACAGATGAGTTGGCTGAAAGGTTCTCCATGATGGTGAATTAGGATTTGGACAGCTGGGCTAGTGGTGAAATCCAAGGATGTCGTGGTCCAATGGTGTGAACGCGGCGTGAAGAGTGTGTAGGCGCGGCGTGGAAATAGATGCGTGGCGCAAAGGGTGTATGCGCGGCGTGGAAATGAATATGCGCGGCGCCGTGACTCAAGTGCAGTGAAATGTTGACCAAAAGGATTAAGTGACAAGTGATATATACAGTGAGACAATAAATTTTCCAAGACTTATTACAAATAAACATGCACAAAATAAACATGCAATGATAGTTAAATCAATAGATATCTGGTAATTACCAGTAAATAAATTTTTATATATGGTAACTATTAATAAATAGCCCTATATTCAATGCTCATTAATAATCTGGCGATTTTCAAACTATCACATATAAACAATAAATAAACAGTTAATACTCTTAATATTTTGCCTATGATATCGCTTTTTTGGGGATTTTGCTTAAATTAATAGATTAATTAACAAATTAATAAGCCCCCAAGACCTTAATGCTCTTGGTAAACTAATAATATTTTGGTACCTTTAAAGCTTTAATTTCAAGGTTAAATAAGCTAGCTTTCTTAATAGGCTACCTAAAATAATTATTTGAATGATCACGGAATGTGATTCGAAGCAATAAGTGCATATATCTCTTTAAATTGTTGGCGATATATCTGAGTATACTCTTCCTCGACGTCTCCTCAGGAATAATTTAATAATGAAATCAATATTCAAATTAATTAATTACTTTATTAAAGCTTGGCAATTCCATAAGGTATATTTTCAATTTCAAAAAGTTTTCAACCATCAACTCTGTGAGTTCAAATTTTTGGCTTTCTTAATAAAGAAATCTTGTACATCTCCGTCAGGCCGCCATGTTGGGTGCCATGTGTAACAGCCCCACGTTATGGTGCCATGTGTGTAACATTTACTATGTTGTAGGTCATGGGTGTAACGCTATTATTTTTATGTTGTATGTCCCGTGACGTCAGGATCAAGCAAATATAGTCAAATGTGTCATGAGATAAGGGAGAGCTAAGTGATGGACTATAGTCACGCATCAAAGACAAGATCTCAATCCACTTACGTAACACACTTGGCTAAGCATACTCCTTACGTGACTGGGCATGTCAAAATTTGGCCTTGCAGGGGCTCATCCAGGATACTGATATTTTCATAAATTAAATAAATTTAATGTATCAATTGGGATTGCCAAGACAGGTGCAAGAAAGATTAGAAAATCCAGTAATTAGGTGAAAAACTTGGAGTATATTCTCCTGTTCCTTTAGAACACACAACTGAACAATTAAATGAATTTTACAAGTTTCATTAATAATTGTTAATAACAATAAATAGCTTGTTACAAAATTTATATTTTCGGTAGAGCGTGGGTGTGGGTATTTTGCCTGGCAAATAAGATTGTACAAAATCTCTAAAATTATGAATGTCTTAACTACTAGACCATGAGCTCATGTTTTATGTTTCACGCAGTATGATCATTTCTCCCCACTATTTCACTTTAAAAGGCTTTTCGCGCCTTTGGCCAAAGGATTAATAAAACGGATCACTCACAGTATTGGCGATGCTTCGACGTTGGTTACCGTATCCTGGTTTAGGCAGCCATCTCAGGGTAGATTGATTCCGTGTGTCATCTCACGATACTGCTTGGCTCTGGACCATGGTTTATAACATTTCCGCGACTTTACATGAATTTAATCAATTATACATTGCCACAGCTTAATATATCACAGCTTGAAAACATTAAGATTGAAAATGAAACTGATTACATTTTAAAACAGTTAAACTGCACGTATGTGCTCAAAAGTGACTGCTCTCTAAGGAGTCTCAAACGGAAGAGAGTTACCCTTGCTAAAATTCAAGGAAACAGAATTTTCAATAGAACATTCTAGAATTTTTAATGAAATGCTGGCTGTGATTGGTCAATTTAATATCGTGTTTTTTGACGTCAGTACAATGCACAAAGTAGTTCCAACATTTAGCTACAATAACCATTTAAATAATATGCGATATATTATATATAATACAAAATAACATATAGGACGTTAAAATCCTTTCAATTTTTATTTTTATTTTTGGAAGATGCCTTTAAAAATATTCTTTACTTTTCAACTCCACTGCCAAATTCAAAAGGTGAACTGAAAGTTTATTGCTAAATTGATATACATCCAAATGTTTTATGCTATAAAAATAACTGACTCCTAAAATAGTATAATCTCATATACAACAAATATTTCCAAAATATATTGCTATGTTCGTGAAACCACCGAAGATATGAGACCTGTATATACATTATTTCACCGGCTTGGGATGATATTTCTGGTGAGTACAAATAATAATATGCATTATTTAATAGCAAGTTAACATATGTGGATTAAGTATTTATACATTTTATAAATAATTGATGAATCATAATTTTTCCAATGATTTTATTGGCATTGACATCTTTCAGTAGATGATCCATATAGGCAGTGGTGTGTTTTGATATTTTTGGATGAAGGTTATGGCCATCTTCAAGATTTGGATTTTTCAATTACATAAATTAACATCAAAGAATACAAATAAATATACAACGTGATATGAGTCAGAGACTTTTGGTGGTGAGTCGGAGCTCGCTTCCTTGTTATCATTATTTTATCAATATTGAGTACTGCTAAATTAGGTCAGCTTACCGTTAATTATGCTATCTACTAAAATACCAGCACTTAGTGGTCATTGACAATATTTTATTGAGGCTTTATTTGGTTGCCAGAATTTGTATCGTGACAAGTGTTATAACGCAATCATTACAGTTTCATAATTGAAATCGAAACAGTTGCTGTTTCGAAATGGAATTTGCAACTTGTATCGTAATGACGACTTTATGAAACGGATGCTGTATTATGAAACGGTCCTAGTTCAATCTGTTCCAGTTTTAAAACACTGCAACAGAACAAAACACAATTGCTGTTCATGTTTGAGTGCTTTCAGCAGCTTCCTAACCTATAAGATAGACATTGAAATAGAACAATGGTCGTTTGAATCAAGGTTAGTTTAGATTGATATTGTAAACATCATTGTTCATGTTGGTCGTAGATAAAATGGTGTAAGCAATGGTGGTATTTTAGCCTTTAAACGACTCTTGAGATACCTTAAAATAACTCGCGGTGTTGTCGCTCGTATTTTAACCTCGGTATCTCACTCGTCGTTCAAAGGCTCATAATACAACCAATGCATAAACTACTATTGTGGTTTGAGGTAGGGCATCATAAACGTTTTATATCTCACTTTTCCACACTAATTTGAAGCTCGTTATCGAAGGTAGTGTGAAAAAGAAGAAAAAATAGAAAAGAAGAGAAAGCAACAAGAAGAATTAAAACAGAGAGGGAGGGGGATGTATGCAGAAAGAGAACTTAAAACACAGGAATTACTTTGTTAGGTTGCGCCCAATCTCACAGTAATTAGAGAACAGCTTTTATAAAGTGCAGCAATCTTCGTTATGAAGTTTGAGGCTGCGATTTAATTGGAAAGATATGGCGCGAAAAGAGTGAGAAAGAGAGGGTGATGAAGAGAGGGAGAAAAAGTGAAAAGAGCGCACGAATAAGTGGAAGAGACAGATATTGAGAAAGAGATTAAATGAAAGAAGAAAATGTCCCAATTTCACACCAAACTCATTTTCACATTCAAATTACAATCGTTTCCACCAGTATTCATTGATTGAACACTTTGAAATGACTTGACTACAAGAACAGGAATCGTCTTCAATTGTGGAATAATAAATTTCAAAACGATAATCAACTGTAAATCGGTTCCATATTCATTCTAGTATGATAATACTGCGGACAAGTGATTCAAGTGTACTTGCTGCGGAGACCATAACGCAAGAGTAACAGTAGCATCTTGTCGTACAACCACGTGACGTAACTGATGGGTGCGAAACCAAACAAAGTAAAAAAAATTATCATAGCATTTTAAAATTATATCAAATTTACGTGACAGAACTTGAGTTTTTGGCCAAAGCCCGACTTAACATTAGGACACTGTTATGCCTTTTGAATGCTCTTGCTACCTTCTACTCCGGACTCCACTTCAAAAATTTATATATCATAGTATTATGAGTGAGTAACAATTAGCCATCAATTCAAATAAGAATCCAACAAGTAACGTATTTACAAATAATTAATACTAATAATTACTAGATTAATACCAGGATTTTAAGCCAAGATAATAATTGAAATCTCCAGCAGTGCAATCAATCCCATCTCGGCTTCCATGTAAGCACATAATCAACAATATAGGTAAACAAGTGGCATCCAAACAAACCCCAGTTAATAGAGCGAGAGTTATTGCAATGGCGATCATCGGATAATTCCTGGTGCTTAATTGTCAGCCATCAACACAGATTGGCTTCAGCACATGTCAAATTTCTTCTAAAAATTGTCAGATTTTTATAATAAGAAGATTTTTATAATAAAGAAGTTCCTCGACTTACAAAACCTAATCAATAATGCACATACAATAACAAAAAAATGTCTATTCCACCAAAAACTTCCCTTGGCACCAGCCATCAACACAGATTGGCTTCAGCACATGTCAAATTTCTTCTAAAAATAGAATATAGAAGTTCCTCAACTTACAAAACCTAATCAATGCACATACAATAACAAAAAAATGCCTATTCTACCAACGAATTCCCTAGATAGCACACAGATTATAATGAATGACGTGACTAGGGTAAGGTGAGAGATGAGAGATGCGAGGGTACCAAGTGGCAGCGAAAACATTCCAGCCAAGACAAGCAACCACACCTGGTTCATGTTTACAGGGGGATCACAAGATGCTCTACTACCCTCACACATGTGGCGTAACATGCTGCTCCACTTGATGCTTCACTACTCCCCGGGGGACCTTCAACTAATACAACAACAAGACATCTTGGCGGTATCTTCTCAAGTTCATTAACATTCCAGAACGAAAGGTTACCCCCTTATGGGCCTCCTTACGCTCTCTACTATAACCCTCCCCCCCACCATCATCGAGCCTCTATCCTATCACCCCTCCAAAACAAGGGTGTATCTCCTTGCATTTTCTTTACACCTCCTGTAGGGGCTGAGACTTGAAGTTGGCGATGGAGGCGCTTTGAGTGACAAATCAAAACACTTATCTATCAGTTTAAAACACTCACAATTTTTTATGTGTAAACACTATCTCTGCTTACATTTCAGTAATAAGTGTGGCAGAATTACACAAGTATTGGTCATTTCTGCTTAAGGATGATGATGATAAAAGAACAAGATTTTAACATAGAATTCTATTAGATTCATGATATATCATCGATAAACAATTGCTACATATCATTTACTGGTTCTCAAGTATTTTCATAATTAAATTAATCAAATTTTTCCAACATATTTTCCTTTTAGTTATGTGTGTTCCTTAATATGTGACTTTCAAATTTAATGAAACAGGCCCAAATTTTCAAAAGCCTATACCTACAAATGATTGAGAATTGCTTGTTTAACAATTAACATCATTGGAAATTTTTGGCTTTGGTAAGCACGCATTCAAGCCCTTCACAGTGGATTGGACCGAAACAAAACCAGTGTGATGATTAATTACATACAAGTGAGCATGGTTTATGAACAAATAAAGCGTTTGTTAGACAATCCATTTTAATCATCATTGTCATTCAAGCGACAATCAATAATTATCATTATCCAATGACGTTTATTGATCATCATTATCGTCTGCTATAATGTCATCATCAGGTTTCCTTTGTCCCAATATCTGACGGAAATCTCACACACCCCGACTGCAATAACCTGATCACAATAGAAGCGTAATGATTTTATAATGACGGGCATCATTGTCGACATAAACTGATTTATAAAGCTTTCCAAAAAATATACGCCAACAAATGAAACGGTAATTAGTCAGCTTTCCATCTCTTGCTAAAACCACGAAGCTGATGCAAGTAGGATTAATGGAATATTGACTTGTTTCACAGATTTACAAGAAATTCCATACGAAACTGAAATAATAGACATCATCAAATGGAGAAAACTACTTGTAACGATATTCTCTGTATCAGCATCAACTACTTGCAAGGTGTAAACTGTTCGCCAAGACTTGCGAGTCGAATTCAAGTCAAAAACCAGTTTACACGTTGCAAGTAGTTGATGCGAGTTTACTTTTGCAATTCGACTGTACACTTGCAACGTGGAAACGTGCACTGGATCCAAAAAGGCCCGAGTTAAACGAACTTATGGATCTACAATTTAAACCAAGATACTACAAGTTGAAACTAACAACTATGGTTTCATCTAGTGGAACGGTCGTTCCACCACCCGTCCCCCCCGTGATACGAATGAAAGACCGGGACCACTATATATTCTGTAACGAACTTCCCTTTGATGTTCGCATGCCGCCATCTCAATTTACGCGGAAGGTAGTGAAAATTTTAAAATGTTGTAATGACATTATTTTCTTAGATTTTTGAGCGCTTTCATTTAAGATCAGAACGAACTTTCTACGATATAAATTCGCAAAGATACTATATACGGGTATTTTGTCATTTTACTAATTTTGGGATTTTCAATTTTTCAACTTTGAGCACTTGATGTGAAAAATCTGTAATGAGTTGAGATTTCGGACTACCAAAAGCGATTGAAGACATGTTTAAACTATTTACATTTAACATTTCAAATCATTTAATGCCCGATTAAGCTCTGTAGCTCTGTCCGAATAAAAATTAAAGTTGCAATTTGAAGTTAGAATTTGAAGCTTTTTATCGAATGTAAACAGGGCCACCCAGGAACATGGCCTAGACACTCGAAATGTGACGTCACGGCTAAGAGGCCTACCACTTCACTATACTGTTCATAAACAGCCACTGATCACAACCAAGTTTGAATATTTAAATTTTTATTATTTAAAAATAAATAAATAGACCTACTTACCCACCAAAAGGTAATTGTGCAGTTGAAATAAACTCGAGACGAGAAAAACCAAACACGAATTCCAATTTTAATGCAGGGATGAGTTGTAAACATGAGTTGTTATGGACACGATGTGATGACGACAGCTGCACGGTTAAATTCAGTGTCTAGCTAGACCATGTTCCTAGGTGGCCCTGATGTAAATGTCGCGATCCTAGCGGTTAAAAACTAAAAGTTTCACACTGTTGCCACCGCCAAATTCGACCTTTTCAATAATAGCCCAGTAAAATTGTCATCTAAAATAGGGTCTACCTTGTATGAAATGGGATAGTCGGTTTTTTTTTTTTTAGTAATGTTTATGGTAGTCCTGGGATGCTAAATCCAAGTTTTAGACCTAGGCAAACTACCGGTTCATCTCCAAAAATCGTACAAAATGGCGGAATTTTGCACTTTTTTTATGTTTGGCTAATTTTCACCCTGAAGAATCTGTTTTTGATAGAGGACATTGTGCATATTTCTTAAAGTATATCAAATTACCTTCAATTTGAGACCAAATTTATCATTGTATGCCCAACCGTTTGCGAGATACAGCTCTTCGAAGTTCATAAAATTAACGAGAATTTACCCTTTTTTCAATTTTTCGCAATTTTGACCCTGAAGAATCACTTTTTCATATAGGACATTCAACATAGGGTTGAAAGTAAATTTAAATACCTACAATTTGATACCAGATTGGTTATTGTAGGTCCAACCGATTGCGAAATACAGCTCTTCAAAGTTCATCAAATTATCGTAATTTTTCACTTGTTTTTACATTTGGTCAATTTTGACCGTGAAGCATCACTTTTTCGAATGTGACTTTCAGCAAAGTTTTGAAAGATAATTTAAGAATCTACAATTTGAAACCAAATAAATTATTGTAGACCCAATAGTTTGCGAGATGTAGGCCTTCAAAGTTTATCAAATTGTTGAATTTTTCCACTTTTTCTACATTTCTTCAATTATGACCCTGAAGAATCATTTTTCCATATAGAACATTCAACATAGTTTTGGAAGCTGATTCAATTACCTACAATTTGAGACCAAATTTGTTATTGTAGGCTCAACCGTTTGCGAAATACAGCTCTTCAAAGTTCATTGAATTATCATAATTTTTCATTTGTTTTTTGAATTTTTACCGTGAAGTATCACTTTCTCATATATGACATCCAACATATTTCTTAAAGTATATTAAAATACCTACAATTTGAGAATTAATTG
Organism: Laodelphax striatellus; assembly: GCA_017141395.1. Classification (NCBI taxonomy): domain Eukaryota; kingdom Metazoa; phylum Arthropoda; class Insecta; order Hemiptera; family Delphacidae; genus Laodelphax; species Laodelphax striatellus. The sequence goes on along the minus strand of CM029531.1, from coordinate 6,238,683 downwards.
GTCATTGAGGGCCTAATAGTTTGGAAGATATAGGCCTTCAAGTAGATTAGTAGAAGTCTATTCACATTTAAAATTTCAAATCATTCAATGTCCGATTAAGCTCTGTAGCTCTGCCCGAATAATAATTAAAGTTGCAATATTTGGAATTTGAAGTTTTAAAGAATGTAAATGTCGCGTCAATTCAACAATTTTAGCAATTAAAAGAAATAAAACTCTGACAGGAAATAGAAAAATTGAATCTTTCATTTTAGCTTCATTAATGGGGAAAATTTGAGAATTTTGTTCCTGGAATGTATAATAATGGTGTTGGGCAAATTTTTACAAGGATTTCATTTTTCGATTACAAAATATTTTTTTCATCAAAAGTGGTCATGTGACCTATCGTAATGGGTTAAAATTTCAATCTAAATTCAAAATCTCAATCTTATTTAACAAACTTTGTGGATAACTGCTTATACATTAATTAATGTTGCTACAATGATATGTCGTTAAAGTCTGGATAGTAAATGATAACGTGTGATGCAACAGACACAGTCACAACGTCTTGTTTGTTCATTCAGTATTAACCATAACTGGCTCACTTATAGCTAGAATAATTTTGTAGCACCCAAATAGTGAGGATAAAATATCTTTTATCAAATAACATGGCATTTCACTGTTAAAAAAAAAATAACTCTCTCCCCATCCATTGTGTTTGCAGTGTTTTACCTCTATAACAAGAAAGTGATTAAAAAAAAAACCTGATATCCTCTCAAAAAATTCTCCAAAAAAGAATTCGTCACCCGTCCCCTACCCCCGACCCTATTGAAAACGCTGGTGTGGAAACTAAAATTTGTGTACCAAAGAAAAAACCCAACACGTTTTTATAAGCTTTCAGTAAGAAAATGTTTTGACATAGCCTAAATTAGCAACCCGTCTCCCTCTGCAATATACATTTATACATACGATATAATAATTATGTGTAGCCAACCCAAACAAAATGAAAACTCTGTTCTGGAAGCCATTGACATTGAAGAAAAATTTGGAAGAAATTTGGGGGAGGGCGAGAGCGCTCAATAATTTAGAAAGACATAAAAACTTGTTAGTTCAAACACTGAGAGTATGATTCCTGAAAGTTTAGCATATTTCCAATTCGTGATTTTAAGTGGGTGAGATTGAGCGCCCTCGCCCTCCCCCAAAATTTCTTCCAAATTTTTTCTTCAATGTCAATGGCTTCCAGAACAGAGTTTTCATTTTTGTTTGGGTTGGCTACACATAATTATTATATTGTATGTATAAATGTATATTGCAGAGGGAGACGGGTTTCTTATTTAGGCTATATCAAAACATTTTCTTACTGAAAGCTTATAAAATTTTTTTGGATTTTTTCTTTGGTACACAAATTTTAGTTTCCACACCAGCGTTTTCAATAGGGTCGGGGGTAGGGGACGGGTGACGAATTCTTTTTTGGAGAATTTTTTGAGAGGATTAAACTTAGTTTTTAAAAGAAGACGGTATGCATACGGGCCTCAGATGAGTTAATCAAAAGGATAGAAGCTTGATTACGAATTGATACACAACAGAGGAAAGACGAGACAGACTTACCACTCAATAATTAACACAGGAAAGCGCAAGTATAGCAGAATGGTCTTCTGTTAATAAATTGTAATTAATGATAGCCCACACCACCAACAACGGTAGACACTCTGTCGACTGTCTGCCTCTGCTCTGCCGACTGTCTGCCTGTGCTCTGTCGACTGTCTGCCTGTGCTCTGTCGACTGTCTGCCGCTGGTCATCAATTAAGACGATTTAATTTTCTCCAAACACAGTAGGGCACGAGCCAACTGATGAAAACACCGGCGGGCAAGATTGGACCACAGGTATGTGAAGTGAGCCTCGAAACATCACCGGATAACAGTCTTCCTATTAGGGGGGCAACATGCCCCTATTTAGGGGGGGGCAACATGCTTCCACTTGTAACCCTTGCTTTTCAGTTGGATTGAGAATTGGAGGCTACCTTGTTCAAGCTTTGCAATGTAGTCTATATAGCTCTATAGAGCTATAATAGCTCTATGCAGTCATGTATTATACTGATATTGATAATTTATTAATGTATGTTATGCTACATCGTGGTTAAATGGTAGAGTGGAAATCACTGTCCAAACTTGCCCAGAAAAATAAAAGAGTCACTCTATTCTATTACACTGTATTATTCTTATACATTATACCTCAGATACTAGATCCCACGCTGAGATTACACGCGCAGATCCCACCTCAGATTTTGAGAGGCGTTAAGCCATCTGGAACCCTTAGTACAAGAGTGTATACTTTACACTTTACTTTATACTTTACTAGGATTCGTCTTCGCCATGTTTAAACCCATGGCAACTGGATTCCAAGCCGAGTCAAATTTGCAGCAGATTACTGCGCAGCCTACTAATTGAACCTACCGTGTATTCTGTAATCCGTGAATTATACTGAATACCAATCTACCTCTGAAACACAGGACTGTAATAATACTGATACAGTATTGCAGGTTCTTCTAGTTTTCTAGAATTGAAAGAAGAAGAAGAAGAAGAAGAAGAAGAAGAAGAAGAAGAAGAAGAAGAAGAAGAAGAAGAAGAAGAAGAAGAAGAAGAAGAAGAAGAAGAAGAAGAAGAAGAAGAAGAAGAAGAAGAAGAAGAAGAAGAAGAAGAAGAAGAAGAAGAAGAAGAAGGAGGAGGAGGAGGAGGAGGAGGAGGAGGAGAAGGAGGAGGAGGAGGAGGGAGGAGGAGGAGCAGGAGGAGGAGGAGGAGAAAGATGATGATGAAAAATTAGAAGTAAACGAACTAGAGGAAGAAGACGACGAATACAATAGAGAGACGAAGAGTATAGAAATGAAGAATATAACTCGCGTCTTGCAATCACGTCAAACGGTCACAACAAACTTTGTAATGTTTTCCGATGGGTGCGCGCAACGTTGTGAAATTGTAAGGAATGTTCGAATGCAATGCAAGAAAAAAGGTGGGGGGGGGGCTGGTAAAAGACGATCGGACTGACAGACAGAACCTATTTTGTACTTTTCCATTTGAAAATGTCACGCCGAACGGAGGAAGACACGGCTGCCAACCGAATGAAAGAAAAGCGTCATGATGCCGACACAGCGCGTCTTGTGTCATGAAAAAGGTTGTCAGCAGTTGCAGCAGTCAATGATGGGCAGCAGGAAAATCACAAAAATAGACAGTACGGCAAACAATACTTTCAAGAAGACTGCAAGACGGACTTTCCTGGTCTAAATAGACCCAATATTCCTCAGTAAATTTTGAATGACATCATAGTTAGCCAATAACAACAATGAACATGAAATGGATCAAAGAAGGTCTTATTGGAGTTATTTATTGAATGAGCCCCTGCGCCCACTTCGCAACTGCTATCTGATTTCAGTCACCAACCCAATGTTGCCGTATGACATTTGGCTGTTTTTCGGGTAATCGGGTAATCTAACCTACCAGCCAAAGTCATCAGGCAACGCTGGGTTGCTGACTGAAATCAGATAGCAGTTGCTTAGTGGGCGCAGGGGCTTAGATAGACAATTTTTTTTTTCCTGAGGATGATGCCCACATGAGCTCTAGGCTTGTGCGTGGGTAATGTGTGGGGTGATGATGAGATATGACGACTACTTTTTAGGCAGTCGGGAATTCGATAGTCTACAGACGCCTATAATACGTCCAATGTGATAGAGGCTTGTTGGTGAGATTACTACACGCTCTCAGCTCTTTATTAACTCGATATAGTCAGACACATTTATTATTCTCTCTTATTTTATTTGATTAAAATAAGTCAACAATTAGATCGTCTACAGAATGTACAATGTGATTGAGGCTTATTGGTGTACTTACTACTTGCGCTCTGCTCTCTATCAAAGTACAGTAGTGGGATATTTGAATGAAACTTCAGCATAATATAGCAAGAAAAGCGCACCAGCGGGGGCTAGTGAATAGTGTTTGGTGTGCACAATCTAGTCTGTCGGCATGAGAGTGCTGTTGAAACGCGAAATAAGTCGCGTCAAGTTGAGACGGCTGAGATGAGTAAACCACTTGACTAAAACCCTCTCTGCTCCAACCCCCCCTACCCCTCAGCTGCTCTTGTCGCATTTAAGCTTGTCTTGTCTCCTCTTATTCTTGTCCAACCCTCTATTCACTCATTCCCTACTATCCTACTCATTCCCTGCACTTATCGACTTCTCCTCTCATCCCTTTTCCTTCATCATGACTGTTTATCATCATTTTTCCTCTTTTCATCTAACTTCTTATTTGATCCTCCAAACCTTCTCTTAATAATATTTCCTTTGTTTAGTAATTTTCCACTCCTCATCTCAAACACTTCTTTTCCTCCACTTCCTTTCTTTTATTTCTTCCTCTCTTTTATTCCTTCCTTTTTCACCTCCACTTCCTATTTCATCGCCACTCTTTTTCTATTTCAAACTTGATTTGAGTGAAATCACACTTTGTAAAGCTGTGATAATAAAAATTGTTCGAACGATAACATGAATTCCATGAAATCTTGTTATGGAAAATGTTAATCCTATGATTTCTTCTTTCCCAACTCCATTTTATACCGTTGTGTTTGATTGCTTCCCTTTTTGCTCTTTCGCTTCTTCTCTTATTTCCTCTTCATATTTCGTTCCTCATCTTCTGTGTGACATCGTATCATGGTACTCTCCTTCTTATGTACCTCCTCTACTCCAACTTTAAATATCCACTTCTTTTTCTTCTCCTTATTCCATTTTCCCCCGCCTTCACCTTTACCTTCTCTAATTGTCTTCTCCTAACTCTTCTTGTCTTATCCCTTTTTCTCCTGACTCTCAACTCAAGCTTCCTATTTCCTCCCCCCTCTCTTTTATTCTTCTCTCTCTCTCTCTCTCTCTCTCTCCCCACCCTCCTCATTTCTCCTCCTCATCCCAAACTCTTCTCTCCCGGCCCCCCCTCTCTCACACACTTGAGCCCGTCATAAAAAGGTGGGACAGAGAGAGAAGACAGAAGGAATAAACCAACTGCAAAAGAGTAAGTGCACTTGTGCATGACACTATTAGCTGAGTCTAGTGGCAGCTTAAAAGCAGATGACGTCACGTATAGAAACCCAGACGATGCTCTTTGAATAATTCTCAATCCATTATTACTGTATCAACATTTTCCCAAGCAGCAAAATCACTCCAGTAGATCCTTATTTTCTACTTCATAAAAAAATATAGATCATATTGATTCCGTCATAGACAGGATTTATTCATTTATTCAACCAACGAACACAATCAACGAATAAGAAGAAAACACAGGCTCCAATGGAATTTGCTATTTTCCAAGAGTTGATAAATTCTAAAACGATTTGGCGTTCTCAAGAAGTAGATATCTACTGAAACTGGTCAAGGCTAGAGAATCGAGTTTGAAATAGCTGATCCCACCATTTACAGAGAGTTTATAAGCATAGAGGATAGCAGAGTAAAACCGAAAATAAAAATGTTGAAACTAGTGAAAAGGTTTAAAGGAGGGTGAAAAAAGTAGAAGATAAATACGAAAGGAATACGAAAGATAGAACGATAAATTGAACACCATATCGAGAACGCAATAATTGAACAGTATGAGACCTACAGTATAAGTACAGTACAGTAAGATAAGTACAGTACAATGAGACCGACAGTATAATTGAACAGTACAGAGAATGAGACTGACGGACCAATTACGAGCAAGATCCAGTTCATAAACACGCCCACAGTCTCCGCCTACTCTCTGATTGGTCGACAACGGTGGATGAACGTACTTATGAATTCTACCGGTAGATTGCAATAGGTACTGTGTGATAAAGAACAACTCTAATGAACCAACTTTTAATAATTTTGAACAGCCATATAAACTTTATTTTCAAAATTCTATCTCAGTACAAAAGCAGAAAAAGGGTGACAAATAAAAATCATTGCACAGCATAAAAGATAAGGATCCTGGAGGCAAGGTAACAACAACATCACAACAGGAGAAACATAAGTTACCCAACAACAATTCTACAACTGAAGAAAGCAGAAAGCCATACAATGCACTGAGTTGGTAATGTACGTTTTTGGAGAGGTGGTGGGGGGGGGGGGGGGTGAGTAGAAGAAGGCCAGTGCTGTAATGCTCCATTGAAGAGAGACACTGAATAATTGAGCAGGAGCGAGGAAGTGAGAGGGTTAGTGGAGTAAGTCACAGATTGCATCAAATATTGAGAAGAACAGAGCCGAGCTCACAAGCTAAGCCACACACTGACGAGTAGTAGACACCTAGCCAGCCCATATGTCAGAACAAGATGACGGGAACATCAAGAAGAACAGCGTTCTCCAAGGAAAACTAGTTTCATTTTTTCTGTATCATTGTCTTCTTTTTTCTTTTGACTTTTCTTTTTCTCTTACGCGTCTTCTTTCTCTATCTCCATAATCTTATTCTTGCTCTCCTCTCTACTATTTCGTTTCTTGCTCTTTTTTCTTCACTTATTACCTTCTTGCTATCGTTATCTATATTTATCCTCAACGTCTCTCATTTACTCTCTTGATTTCCTCTCCTAAACTACTCCTTCTACATTGTGGTAGTCTAAGTAATTATTCGATGGATTAAACAAAGCAAAACATAATTATTATACCCAATGAAGATAACATGCAATATTAAAATTTTGATTTATCTACATGGATCGGAGATCATAGATACTCATTTTTGGAAAGGTTATTCAAGATTAGTACGAACGATAGGAAAGAGAAGAACAAAGAAAGGTGTAGAAAGAAGAGAGAATGATTGGATAAGAGCAAGAGAAACGTTTATTCAAGTATGAACGATAGGGAAGACAAGGACAAAGAATGACAGAAAGATGTATCAAGAATGATTAGATAAGAGCACGATAAAAGAAGAAGGAAAGCAAGAATATCGGCACGATAGAGGAAAAGCATAGCAATCTAACGGTCACATTCAATTAGTTTTCGTGCAATAGGCCCTACATAAAAGAGCAAAAGGATGAATACAAGGAAGAGAAAGATCATAGCCTATACTACAAAAAATTAAGACTAACGGCCAGTTGTACAAGAATCCAATTAAATTTAACCGTCGTAAAATTATGTCATTCAACGAAACCAATGCAACGAGAACGAGACGATGACGTCATTTTACGGTGATTTAATTCAGTTGGATGTTTGTGCAATTGGCCGTAAGTATGGATGAGACGTTTATATACTAACTAAAAGATGATAATGACAAGAGAAAAAGAAAACAAAAAAGAGGAGGAAGAAGTTTTAGGACAGTAGAAAACGAAGCAAAGAAATAAGAACATAGAGAGAAGGAGTGAACAAAACGCATGTTAACAAGAACAACATTGAACAGAAGCATTATTATTAATGATGCAAACGATAACTTAACATAGAATGCCGTGGTGTATGTAGAATGCCATTGAATGTAGTGTTTTCACATTCACACTAGAATCGTTCCACACTACATGGAATACTTCAGGTATGAATACATTCATGTATTCGACTGACACTCATGATGCACGGTCTCTCTAGTCAACCGCAGCCGCGGACCGTTTGCTGACACTGCAATATTAATCGGACAGCGCGCGTAACACAACTGACAAAATAAAAACGAGTTGATAGAAACATCACTACACCGCAAAACGTAATTATTATCGAGCATCCCCCCTCCTCTCTTCGAGACCACAACGCGCGCACACACACACAGATCGACGACAAAGGTCATCCAGTAACCAACCCATACTGTGGCTAAACACAGTGCAAAATGACACTGTATAGATTGCATTAATTATTAAAATATTCTTCTGATTGCTACTACACGATCATTATGGTCAATTTCAACATCCGATTATATTCCTCACTTGCTTCTTCTTCTTCAGTTGTAGAATAGATTCGATGGTCGGAGTGTGAATCATTTCGTGCTATTAAATCTATTGGAGTAATTAAACTCCGTGAGTATAGAGTGTATTCTATAGTTCGAATAAAACTAGATGTCCCTTGGCCTGGTGCTCAAGAGCCACACACTAAAGACGTTTTTGTCAGAAAGTCCGATGTCCAGCTGACAATTTGTTTCAATGATGCTAACATTCAGTGGCGGCCGTAGAAATTGCGGGGCCCAAGGCAAAGTTCAATAGCGGGGCTCTCTTAATAACTGAAATAAACCTAAACTAGGATCTAGGAAATAGGATCGTAGGTTACACAATTATTTATGATATTATATACATTTTTTCCTATTGCTGAATAGGCGTTATTTCATTTCCCAAGCCAAACCACTAATGTGCGGGCCCCTCAGAAACGCGAGGCCCCAGGCGCCGCATTTTTCGCCTTCATATAGGGCCGCCTCTGCATAATTCAGTGGTTGTCACTGTTTATTAGAAGTCATTGACCCCAAAAAAACACAAAGCTACCAATTTCAAGGCCATACACTCAATTTCAAGGGCAATTTTGAAAGAATTCTTATAGATATCGGTCAGCCACAGGTCCAAAGTTCACAATTCAGAAGTTGACAGTGTTTTTCTGAGGTCATTGACCCCAAAAACACACAAAACTACCAATTTCAAGGCCAAACACTCTATTTCATGGGCAAATTCAAATGAATTCTTTAAGATCTCGGTCAGCTTTGAGTCCAAAGTCCACAATTCAGTAGTTGACAGTGTTTTTCTGAGGTCATTGAACCCAAAAACACACAAAACTACCAATTTCAAGGCCAAACACTCAGTTTCAAGGGCAAATTCGTATGAATTCTTAAAGATCTCGGTCAGCTACGAGTCCAAAATCCACAATTCAGTAGTTGACAGTGTTTTTCAGAGGTCATTGACCCCAAAAAACACACAAAATTACCAATTTCAAGTCCAAGCTCACTATTTCATGGGCAAATTCGGATGAATTCTTATAGATCTCGGTCAGCTACGAGTCTAAAGTCAGTCCACAATTGATGACAGTGTTTTTCTGTGGTCATTGACCCCGAAAATACACAAGATTACCAATTTCAAGGCCATACACTCAATTTGAAGGGCATGAATTCTTCGAATGAATTCTTATAGTTAATATCTACGAAGATAATCATGTAGTTTTTCATCGTATCTAGTCGTATACTATTGTTAGTAGTGTTTAGTGACTATTGGCAGAACAAATGTCGAAAAATATCGGCCATTAGGATGGCTAGAGGTATCTACATAGACCCCTATTATCTATTTGGTACCAAATTTTCTATCTACAGCATGTTTTATGTCTGGTACCATTTTTCCTATTTTCCTTAGAATTATCTATTTGCCCCCTTTCCTTTCAATTGCAATATTGATCGAGTTAAAGAATTTAATTAATGTTAAAACTAATCTGTAAACTTTTAATTTATACATACAATATAATAATTATGTGTAGCCAACCCAAACAAAAATGAAAACTCTGTTCTGGAAGCCATTGACATTGAAGAAAAAATTTGGAAGAAATTTTGGGGGAGGGCAAGGGCGCTCAATCTCACCCACTTAAAATCACGAATTAGAAATATGGTAAACTTTCAGTAATCATACTCTCAGTGTTTGAGCTAACAAGTTTTTATGAATTTTCTAAATTATTGAGCGCCCTCGCCCTCCCCCAAAATTTCTTCCAAATTTTTTCTTCAATGTCAATGGCTTCCAGAACAGAGTTTTCACATAATTATTATATTGTATGTATGAATGTATATTGCAGAGGGAGACGGGTTTCTTATTTAGGCTATATCAAAACATTTTCTTACTGAAAGCTTATAAATTTTTTTTTTATTTTTTCTTTGGTACACAAGTTTTAGTTTCCACACCAGCGTTTTCAATAGGGTCGGGGGTAGGGGACGGGTGACGAATTCTTTTTTGGAGAATTTTTTGGAGAGGATATCAGTTTTTTTTTAATCACCTTCTTGTTATGGAGGTAAAACACTGCAAACACAATGGATGGGGAGAGAGTTAATTTTTTTTAAAAAGTGAAATGCTATGTTATTTGATAAAAGATATTTTATCCTCACTATTTGGGTGCTACAAAATTATTCTAGCTATAAGTGAGCCAGTTATGGTTAATACTGACGAACAAACAAGACGTTGTGACTGTGTCTGTTGCATCACACCTTATCATTTACTATCCAGACTTTAACGACATATCATTGTAGCAACATTAATTCATGTATAAGCAGTTATCCACAAAGTTTGTTAAATAAGATTGAGATTTTGAACTTAGATTGATACTTCACGGTCAAAATTGACCAAATGTAAAAACAAGTGAAAAATTACGATAATTCAATGAACTTTGAAGAGCTGTATTTCGCAAACGGTTGAGCCTACAATAACAAATTTAGTCTCAAATTGTAGGTAATTGAATCAGCTTTCAAAATTATGTTGAATGTTCTTTATGAAAAAATGATTCTTCAGACGTCTTAATTGAAGAAATGTAGAAAAAGTGGAAAAATTCAACAATTTGATAAACTTTGAAGGCTTACAGATCTCGCAAACTATTGGGTCTACAATAATCTATTTGGTCTCAGATTGTAGATGTTTAAATTATCTTTCAAAACTTTGCTGAAAGTCACATTCGAAAAAGTGATGCTTCACGGTCAAAATTGACCAAATGTAAAAACAAGTGAAAAATTACGATAATTTGATGAACTTTGAAGAGCTGTATCTCGCAAACGGTTGGGCCTACAATAACCGATTAGGTATCAAAATGTAGGTATTCGAATTTACATTCAACCCTATGTTGGATGTCCTTCATGAAAAAGTGATTCTTCAGGGTCAAAATTGCGAAAAATTGAAAAAAAGGGTAAATTTTTGTTAATTTTATGAACTTTGAAGAGCTGTATCTCGCAAACGGTTGGGCCTACAATGATAAATTTAGTCTAAAATTGAAGGTAATTTGATATACTTTAAGAAATGTGTACAATGTCCTCTATGAAGAACAGATTCTTCAGGGTGAAAATTAGCCAAACGTAAAAAAAGTGCAAAATTCCGCCATTTTGTACGATTTTTGGAGATGATCCGGTAGTTTGCCGAGGTCTAAAACTTGGATTTAGCATCCCAGGACTACCATAAACATTACTAAAAAAGAAACCGACTATCCCATTCCATACAAGGTAGACCTTATTAATTGATGACAATTTTACTGGGCTATTATTGAAAAGGTCGAATTTGGCGGTGGCAACAGTGTGAATCACTTTCAGTTTTTAACCGCTAGGATCGCGACATTTACATCAGGGCCACCTAGGAACATGGTCTAGCTAGACACTGAATTTAAATGTGCAGCTGACGTCATCACATCGTGTCCATAACAACAACTGATGTTTACAACTCATGCCTCCATTGAAATTGGAATTCGTGTTTGGTTTTTCTCGTCTCGAGTTCATTTCAACTGCACAATTACCTTTTGGTGAGTGAGTAGGTCTATTTATTTATTTTCAAATAATAAAAATTTAAATATTCAAACTTGGTTGTGATCAGTGGCTGTTTATGAACAGTATAGTGGAGTAGTAGGCCACTTAGCCGTGACGTCACATTTCGAGGGTCTAGGCCTTGTTCCTGGGTGGCCCTGTTTACATTTGATAAAAAGCTTCAAATTCTAACTTCAAATTGCAACTTCAATTTTTATTCGGACAGAGCTACAGAGCTTAATCGGACATTAAATGATTTGAAATTTTAAATGTAAATAGTTTGAACATGTCTTCAATCGCTTTTGGTAGTCCGAAATCTCAACTCATTACAGATTTTTCACATCAAGTGCTCAAAGTTGAAAAAAATTGAAAAATCCCAAAATTAGTAAAATGACAAAATACCCGCATATAGTATCTTCGCGAATTTATATCGTAGAAAGTTCGTTCTGATCTTAAATGAAAGCGCTCAAAAATCTAAGAAAATAATGTCATTACAACATTTTAAAATTTTCACTACTTTCCGCGTAAATTGAGATGGCGGCATGCGAACATCAAAGGGAAGTTCGTTACAGAATATATAGTGGTCCCGGTCTTTCATTCGTATCACGGGGGGGACGGGTGGTGGAACGACCGTTCCACTAGATGTTAAAACTAATCTGTAAACTTTTAAGAAGTTTCTCAATAGCAATAAGATAAACTCATAATTTATCAATCAAACTAATCACTCACAGTCAAATTCCACATAGCATGAAATCATAGATTCAATACAACCTCACTGATTAACGAGTTCTATTGGAAATAGACACATTTCATACCTGTGAACAAGAGAAAAAAGAGATTAGAACTTCTTGTAACGAGAATTCAATAATGCAATAAAACACAACTATGAAAGGAATTCAAAGAAATAGGCTTCAACATGACAAAAGTTTCTGTTCAATTTTAAGCGGGAATTCTGAAATGAGCTGTAAAATGAGGTATTGTCAGTCCAAGTATTTTAGGAATGTAAGCGAATTGTAATAATAGCACATCTGTCCATAGATCAATTTGTTGCTCAACTTGTCATATGCCCGGTTTTTCAGTTGTTCAATAAACTATTGAATCAATAACTTTTTTGCATTTGAAAACACATGGTTATTGATTCAATAGTGCTATTGGATCCATAGCCTGTTTAATGAGCGACTGAAAACCCGGGCATTTGTTTTTAGTTCTATTTATCAGTTTGTTAAGCTGCTTTCCCTTATATGTATTTTTCTGTATTTTTCTAAACATTTGATTCAATAGGAGTGGTTCGTAGCCGAGGCGGCTAAGGCGTCAGACTGATTAAGTTATCAGCAGTCAGATAAAATCCATTGGGCCAGGGTTCGAGCCTGGTTGACGGAAGGATTTTTGACAAATACGGCCACTCCCGTCTTTCGGAGGAGACGTTAAGCCGTCGGTCCCGACTGCCTAAAAAGTAGTCGTCATATCTCATCATCACCCCACTCATTACCCACGCACAAGCCTAGAGCTCATGTGGGCATCATCCTCAGAAAAAAAAATTGAATCTTTGTGCTTCCACCCATACATAACCAACAACACCTTCAGAAACATTATCATAGGCAGAATAAGCCGACTCTTGCACGCGAGTACACGTTTCAATTTGTCACCGACCTTCTACGATCATCATCATCATTATTTTGATGATGATCATGGTTGTGGCAGCGGTAATGTTGATGATGATGATGATCAAAGCCAGCCTTCCTTCCCCAGTCGTTGCAGGATGAAATTGAGAAGAGCAACATGAGCCGAGATGAGAAGGAGCCGTTGTTATAACTTTACCGCCGTCACTGGCAACGGCAGCCTAGCCTGTTCATTCATTGTAGTACAGTGCAGTGCAGGCTGGCAACCAATTACAATTGTCATTTTCCGAAACATTACACTTCACCTGACACACGCCATTAACTCGCCTACACCTCTATCTTCTCCTTCAATCTCTCTCTTTCTCTCTCTCCATTCCACCCACGCTTCTCTATCTCACTTTTTCTCAATCCAGCTATACTTTCCAGCCTCTCGCTCTAACTGTATTTTTTCAATTCTTGTTACTCACTTTTCTTCTTAACAAATCTCAAACCTTCCTTACCTTAGAATTTCTTATTCTTTCACTTCTTCATATTTTGTCTCGCTGCCTTTCTATTCCATTCATTCTCTCTCTCCTGTAGCCTATATGTCTTTCCGTTCATATAATGCACACTTACTAGCCAATTTCACTTGTTTCTACAATAAAAGTTTTTTACAGCCCCTTCCCTCAATACCTCCCATACAAACAAATCCGCTATCTGCTCTGAAACTTTTATACTCTGTATTACTCATGATTACTCTGTATTACAGTACATTATTAAAACATGATTCCATCGAGAGCATTTCCATTTTTACCTCTCCCAATTTTATTTCAAATTGCCAATTCAATGAACCAGTCTGTATAACAGGTTTTCCATACTATCACAATGAAAGTTTACTAAACTGTGACTCTCTCTCTCACACACTTTTCTCTCTCTCTCTCTCTCTCTCTCTCTCTCACTTTTCTCTTTCTCGTTCCCTCTTTCTCTCTCTCGTTCTTCTACACGCTCTTTAGCCCAACGGTTAACAGCACGCCACTACAAATGCTAGTTACAGAATAGCAAAGAAGCAACTACTAAACCGCCAGGCCAGCAGATGAAGGCTTTGTCGTATTGTAGTCAAGTTGGCTGACAATGACAATGCACTCGCCCCTGGATAAGGTACGTTGCAATGCAACAAAGCAGTCCAGAAAGGATAATAGTTTCTTAACAAGTGCCATGGTTTGCGGGCCTTTTTCACAGTGAAACAATTGAGGGAGAAAAACAGAGTTCAAAGACACAACTCAGAAGCTGCTTCGTGAAGCACTCGAATAGATTAATTTGCTGATTATCTTACTTATTTTCCAGTACAAGCGTCATTGGATAGAACAATGTGAAAAGCTCAACTTGAAAATACAAGTATTGTTTATTCAATGAGTTATGTCTCTCTCTAAACCACAGTTAGGGAGCTATAGTTACGTTGACCAGGGCTTTTGTGAAAGAATAATATATTTTTCAAGAGAAATCATTCTCAATGTTTGAATTGTAAGTGGTTCAATTACTAAGAACAGTAGAAAAGATTTGCTCCAATTAGTCATTGTATAAAATGTTCTTTACTTATTAATAAGGTACAAATGCTCATTTGTTGAGTGCTTATAGCTTTTTGTTTCACTCTGAATTAACAATATTGAATCCTTGGAATACGTGCGTCACTAATTGAACAGCAAAAAATATGTTTTCATTTTGCTTTGCATTGAAAATAAGTTGAAAGATATTCTACCCTATGAACTATCGTTATTATAGTTTCTGGAATGGAATATTTCTCACAAGTTGCATTAATAATAATAAAAAAGACAATAATGTTATGACTTGGTTCATGAAAATAAACATGGAGGTAAGGCGGAATAAATGAAAATTAGAAATTTTGGATGGAATCGGATAATTAATAATAATTATTATTATTCGTTTATACAAAATTGATTCAATATACTTATACAATAATAGAATATACACTATTGAAATTAATAATTGTCACAGTCTTCCCAAACTCTTTCAAAAATTGAAAACATCGAAATCCGAAATTGTGGAAAAAGATATAACGAACAAACTGAGAGAAGAAGTACAGTAGATAATAATCGGGGAAGATCCGAAAAAGAATGGGGCTTCAAACGGAATTCAATGTCAAGTGCAATGAAGAGCACTCCTCTCAGTAACCGCGACCACTCATCAAGGTTACTTGACCAAGCTTGAACATATTGGTCACTTGTAAACAGTCTAGCTAGTCTATCTGCTTTGGATCCTAGATTCCATTCAATTCTAAAACATTAGAATCATTATGAATTATGAATCATAATATGATTCAATTTAAATTTTATAATATCATTTTTAATCATATTAAATATTATTTAATATGATTAAAAATTATCATATTAATATTCTATTTAGTTTATAGAATCATAATTTGATTAAACATTAAAATCATTCAATCATTATGACTTAACTTTATTCATTCTATGATTTTATTGTTATAAATTTCATGATGAATTCTATCATCAAGTATATTTATCATTGTTTTATTACATATTATAACTCATATCTCAATTCACTCTTCGTAAAAATGTATTGTAATCATTACAATGTAGGCTAGATAATAGGGTTTATTCTCGTTCAATCATCTCAAACTACAAACTCAAACAACTTTTATTCAGATTTTCACATAATAATCGCAAAACAAATGTTCAAAATATTACAAATCTATTTACCTGCAAGGAAAAATCCTGTGCGAAATCCTATTCTATTACATTCGAGATTTATGAATGTCTGAAAGTAGTCGTGAAAAAATTGTTATCGATTGAAATAGCAGGCGAATGATTATAATTTACCATCGTAAAGGGAGGACTCTCGACTTTCCGAGATACCAATCGCTACATTACCAAGAAACAAAGCACAAAGAACTGCTATTAGGATAGCAACTGATGACATGTCTCGGCTGTATTTACCTGCTACTCGAGTTCTAAAACAGCGGTTGTTGGATTAAGTCATAAGAAACCAACAAATGGAAGGAGGAAGTTGCCTCGCACACCGCCGACAAATCACAGATTGAAACTCGCGTGCTTCCAACTCAGTCGATGACGACAAGATCTTAGAACAGAAACTTGAAGAACATAAACGCCAACTTTGCCAAGTCCTCACTGTTTCTCATTTCATTTTATTAGCACTACCTTGTTTCTTTCTTCGAAACTGAACAACAACAACAACAATAACAATACAGTAACCACAGTTCAAACACGAAACATCCACTGTCTGCTTGTCTAGTATTTAGAGTAGATTCCCAAATTCATAACCATTAAGAATAGTACTCGTATTATTAATAACAACTTGTCTAGTATTTGGAGCCGAAATTCACAAACATTTAGAATAGAACTAGTATTATTAATGACAACGATCAGGGTAGATTGCATGTCATGAAATTTTTCTTCCGAAAAAATAGTTACTATTCCAATACGATCGAATCCTGCCAAAGAAATAATGGTTTGTGTCCTATTTATTTGATTCATTTGTCAGTTCTAGATACTCGGTTATAGAGAGAAATGTGAATCGAATAAGATAAGCTAATAGACCGAACAGTCTCTTTTGTGATTTATTTATTTAAATGAAATGAAACAGTGGAATTGACAATACCCTCTAGTGTTTTATTTCATTATGGAGTTCCACAACATCAACCGGATTTCTACTAAATAAATTTATTTTAAATAAAAATAGATTTTCTAATTAAATAGATTTGAATAAAACTCAAATGAATAAATACCCTACAAAAACAGATCATTTGCCTCTATAGGCAAATTCTCATTTTTTCATAACACTAAACACATTAGTCATGAAACCGATCAGGTAAATTGGGGAAAAATAAAAACAATAAGCGGCTGCATTGAGCAGCCGTTATAAAAACACTCAAAGTAATAACTCAGCAATAATCCCCTGTGCTTTAATTCAGGTCCACTTCAATTTCCGCTCTGAAAATTTCCCGAAACGTGTTTTATCTCTAGCAAGAGCTTTTTCGAAGCTCATTCCGTACTCGACCACGTTTTCCACGAATTTTTCTTTTATTTATTAACACAGCGCAGTAAATAATGAATATTAAAATGCCGCCACACTCTTGAGATAAAGCAGGATTGATTCAACCGGAGAGACTTTCAACGGAAAATGCAAGGTGGCAGAATCTGACTGAACAGAGCATGGCATTCACGCTTTGCTGATTACGTGAACATTATTTCACTCTGGGATATGTTTTGTACTTTTGGTGAAGCAGGAGAACAATGGAATACTGTATGTAAGAAGAGGAGGAGAAAGGAGGAGGAGAAGAAGATAGAGTAAAGTGAAAAAGTTGAGAATTTGAGAAGAATAGAATGAATGGTGAAAGGAGAAAAAACAGAAGTGGGGGAAAATGATGGACGGAAAAATGAGCGTGTGATGGAGATGAGAAAATCAGTGTGTGATGGAGATGGAAAGAGGAAAAAGGAAATAGAAAGAGAGAAGGAGGGAAAATGCGGTGGAAAAACAATGAATAGTTTTCATAGGATAGAGGGTTTGGAGAATAGGGGGAAGAGAAAGGAGGAGAAGAAGCGAGAGAAAAAAAAGAATAAGGACAAGACGAAGAAGGAGGACGAGGAGGAAACAGAGGAGTAGTTGGAGATGGAGGAAATGGAATAGAAGAAAGAAGAGGGACAATGAAAGGAGAAGAGTAAAAGAAGAAGAACAAGAATTATAAAAAGGCAAAGAGAGAAAGAAGGTAGGAGGAGGATGAAATATAATGATAGGATGATGAGGATGGAAATAAGAAAAATAACCTCAACAAAATAAAGAAGGAGAAGAAGAAAATAAAAAGAAGAAAAGAAGAAGAAAAAGGAGAAGAAGGAGCCGAAGAAGAAGCCGAAAGAGGAGGAAAAGAAGAAGAATAAGAAGAAGGAATGACGAAGAAGTGAAAGAAATAGAAGAGAAAATACCGATTAGAGCGAATGAAGCCGCCAGGATTGAAAACATTGTTTTTTTATCTTTGTTGGCTAATTTTCGGTAGCTCTTCACAAGCCTGTTACACGGATGAATAGAAAGAAGGACATAATTCACTTCTTTTATCACTTCACCAGCTATTTATCTCACTGACTGAACGTTAATGTGTAATGGATATTTAATGCGATTGTTGTGGCGTAGTGAGCCGCTCTTATCAACGTAAACAGTGGCGAGGAGGTTATTATAAATAAAGAGCAGCATTTTACAAACTGTTATCAACGTGTCCTAATACTTGGCGTGGTTTTTCTCAGATCCGTTTACACCTCACGACCTAATCTGTCCAAGTCCGATTATAGGGCAGATAGGGGGTAAAACCTTGTCTTAGTTTACACTTACTGACGCTGTTCTCAAGCCAATAAGCATGAATTTTCATCAAATTACTTAAAAAAATTAAAGCATACTTCCAAGAATACTTCCAAATTCTCATTCATTAACTTCATAATGCTGTTATGTATTCCTTGATCACAAAAATAGTTCTAGAAATACAATTGAATAGTAAAATTATGTGATTGTTAAATTTCAAGAGACGCAATGGTAATGTTTAATTATTATTCAATCTCTCCTTGCATCGTCTAATAAATGAGGAATAACATAGAAAACAGAAACCTATGAATATTTATGTGAACTATTAGATTGAGTTATCATCTAGATTTCCAAAGATATTAGAAGCGTATCAAGTGTTAGTCGCTGTTATAATTACATTCATCGCATGTTTCAATAAACGTTTTATGATTTAAAATACACTACATACAAATAATAATTTAAATTCAACTTTTCTATAGTCTTCGCAAACTTTACTTAGCTGGAATGCGCTTACAAAGGATACAATGTTGCCAGATTGCACAGCTTATTGCAGCTGAGAAAGTCAAGACGAATGGAAACATGGCAACAGTGCGCTCATACTCCCATATAAAAAACATTGGCATGAGACTCCCTACTGCATTCACGGTTTAAGGTAAATACTCCTTACTGCATTCTAGGTTTGAAGTTTTAAGTTAAGGTTTGCATAGACGCCATGGACTAAGGTCAAGCCAATACCTATCTGAGCACCTCAATGCCAACGTGAAAACTCACAAGTTAACCTCCCCCCCGCACTCCTTCCCCAGTACACACATCCCCAGTCACTCATCCGTAGCAATGGGAGAGAGACACACCAGCAACCAGCAGGCGAGCGGGGGCAGCAATTAATCATAGGACGCATGAACAGTGTACAGTGGGCCACTGAGGGGTCCATACACCATCAACCACCTCACAATGCCTGATTAATGTTCTATTGCCTGCATTTTCCCCGAGCACACCATTTGCACTCACCATGCTCATTGTGAGACATCCTCCCCCCTCTTCCTTCTTCTCTTCTCTTTCACCTCCTCCTCCTCTTCCTCCTCATTCTCCTCCTCTTTCACCTTTCCACTTCCTTTCAACAACATCCAACTCCTCCCTTTCAATCATCTCTTCTTCATTACCCTCTACCATCTACACTCCTTCTTCAACATTCCATCTTATTCCTCCTCCTTCTCCTCCTCCGCCTCCTCAACCTCCTCCTACTCCTCCTCCTCCTCATCCTACTCCTCCTCCTCCTGCTCCCACTCCCCCTCCCTCTTCCACTTTTTCACGCTCCACGCAGCTTTTGTTATATCTACTCTGAGTTTTGTCAATTTCTCTCTCTGTGTCACCCTTTCATTCATCTTATTTTCGTCCTCCTTCCCTCCCTTTTCCACTTCCTCTTTCACCTTTCATTAATGTCCTCTCCCATAATCACTCCACTTTCTCCTATTCATTATTTTCTTGATAAAAATTTCGTTTCTTCTCTTCCTCTATTATTATTGTTCCTCTCTGTATCACGCTCCACTTTATTCATCTCCTCATCATACACTACCTTTTACTTTCTAATTATCCAACTCTCTTCTCAGACTCCCATCATCTTCTCCATCACCTCCTTCTATTCATTCTCTTCCTCTTTGACTCCCTTTTACCTCTTCCACTCTACCTCTACACTCCTTTTCCTCCTCCTCCTCCTCCTCCTCCTCCTCTTCCTCCTCCTCCTCCTCATCCTCCTCCTCCTCATCCTCCTTCTTCTCCACTTTATCCACCTTTCCCTTATCCACCATCTACTTTCAAATTCTCTAGCTCTCCCTTTTCGGAATCAACCTACTCCTCCTCCTCCTCCTCCTCCCCCTCCCACTTTTCACGCTCCACTACCCTTTCACACAGATTTTGTTATTTCAACTCAGAGGTTTGTCAATTTCTCTCTCTGTGTCACCCTTTCATTCGCACTATTTCTCGTTTTTCAAGAGTTTTTTGACGATCGTTTCTGTCCACTTCCACGTGTGACCATTCGTTCTCGTCTTTCATTTCATTGTTCGTCAATTCTTTGTTGCACAATAATATTTATAGCTGCTGTCCCCTTCTATTTTTCCAGCGAACTTTACTCACACGCACACACTCTCCACGAATCTCTTTTTTAATCTCACATTCGTTGTGCTATCCATCTTAAGAACGCCTCTTAAAACATCTCAATTATCCATTACGTGTTTTCTAGCTTATTCTGTTTCACGAAGATTAAACAGAGAATATCATACTGTTTATGGACACTGGAATCAGTTCGTAGACTTCATAATAATTATTCAGCTTTACAGACAACCGATTTTTAATTTTTCATTGTAACAGACCAAGGACGCTCTACATGTAGATTGATAGTATACGTCATAAGGACTAGTTCATTAAAAAATGTTTTCAATTTTATTTGATAGAGCTTTTGGGCAAGACTTCATAAACCCAAACTAAATTGAAACACTACATTAAACATTGCCAGGCGAGCAGTTCCAGTGTTAACTTTCTGAAATTTCAGATCTGTGAATGCTAATTTGTTTTCTTACATAGTACGAGTATAATATAGTAGGTATTAGTAATATTAATATAGTATTATATATATAGTATAATATGGTTTTCTTATATAGTATAACACATGGCATAATAATAACAATTATTGTTGTTTCATTCTGTAAGTAGTATTTATTCTTATGAATTATCGTAAAATTCTTGTAAATTAATCGACTGGCTGTCGATTTACTATAGAGTATTATGATAAATATAAATTTATATAGAGTATTTGTGACTAAAACTACAGTCTATTCTATATAACTTCAGACTCGGAAACAGGTTATTCCCTATCTTACGAGTGCTACGCCAAGTCGGAAGTTACATCAAATAGAGAGTATAGTCGACTGGCAACCTTTGACACCCCTATTCCTGCAACGTTCACTCAGGTAACACACCACTAATAATCGATGAACATTCGAGCTTCGACAAGTCCATTGTCGACTTCTGACCATAGCAGCACAAGGGTCGAACTACCCTAGACGCATCGAAGCAGTCCGTTGTCCCGAAGCAAGGCCGTGAAAGTGTAACTTGAGAGCGATAATTCCACAGTCACAAACACACCCTTCTGACAAAGGACCATCCTTACACGACACATAATCACGACATACGCAAACATATATAAGTAGAAGACTAGAACGTAGCCTACGACGACATATATTACGTAATACGTCACTGATAAGCCCCAACCACACAGGAAGCATAATAATGGACAGCGGTATGGCATGGATAATGGGTATGCACACACCCACACACACACTTACCCACACACACGCACGCACTATTTAGCACCATGAATGAATGTTCGCATAGCAAACATATGGTTTAATGGGGGGATGGGTCAGGGGTGGGGGGGGGGAAAGGTTTGATGTTCAATATTCAAATCACCCACAGACTACAAATCAC